>JBBPBP010009780.1:8902826-8938714 GCA_037974735.1 Cicer chorassanicum
GGAATAGAATATGTATCCGAGCACTAATAAAAGAAAAATGAATACAAATTGTATATTACTTTGAAAATATTTAATGTATAATTTAATATTTTTATTTTTTTAAAAATATTCTTTGTTGGTTTTTTTTTGCAAAGGTTTGCTAATTTAAATGTCTGTGTTTTAATATTTTTTATTTATTTTACTTTAAACTTTATTGGATTGTTTGTGCATAAGTTTGATTATTGCTTTTTCATGTGATTATTATGTTTTTATATATTTTGTGGTAATTTATGGTTGCTACATTTTAATTAATAAAATGTAATTAAAATATTGTGATGTATTTATATGCAATGAATTAAAAAAGTAATTATCGATTAAATCAAGTTTGTAATGGGAGTTACATTTTTTTTATTGTTGTTTTTTTAATTATAGAGATATAGACAAAAAAATTAGTGGAATGAGGAATAAAAAGTGAATGAATTCTGGAGGTGGCACATCATACATGTGACAAAATTAGTGTTAAGTGACATAAGGATGTGATGTGTAACATAATATTTTGGAAGTTTATTTTAATATATTATATTGATATTAATAAGTATTAAGAAATTATTATTAATAAAGGTGTTATCTAATTTGCTTGGCACACAATGCTTGATAGATTGTTAATGAAACAAGCTAGCGAAGGTTAAGTTTAATACAACCCTTCAAAAAACATTAATTAATTATATAATGAAAAATTAAATTGAAGCCTAATTAGAAAATTAGGTCACTGAGTATGTTAAACTATTTTTTAATTATAGCTTCTTACCGCGTTGTGAAAAATTGACTACGTGTATGTTTGGATTAACAATTCATCGATAAATTTCTTATCTCAATGTAAATTTGGTTGTGATATTGTAAAGCTTCAATTAATGGCTTATATATAAACGCATAAATTAGACGTGATTTTATGAAGTTTCAAACACATGTTAGATGTTAGCAAATATCATATAAAACAAGAGTAATGATTTATATATATCTCAAATTTTCAAACATTCATTCAACACTTCATTTTTTTTTTCTTTCTTCTTATCATATCACTGACATGTCTCTCTATTTCTTTATCATTCAAGATTTATACTAAGTGTATGGATGTATATCAAATATTCTCCGTTAAACAAAGATAATGAAGATAAGTTTGAAAGTGGGAAATGAAAAGATAGAATTAAGTGGACAAAAGCACAAGAAGTTCAATGGTGGGGTGGCTGGTCTAGGATATCGGTTTTGAATCTTCTCATACAGTAGTCCAAATACCAGTGGACGAAATTAACAATTGAATAAAACAGAAATGGTGACGAAGAGGAAAGCATTACTCACATTTTTAGACTATTATTGATGGCAATAAAGATATTTTAAAATCTATTTTTATCCCAAAAATATCTTTTACATGTTAATTCCAACATTTTTTGACAATATAATAACTACTGCATAGAAGTATGCTCCTATGTCACTTTTTAATATTACTTTTGTTATCAACTTGGAATTGTATGCAGATAAATAACAATAGGATCATAATTGTCTGTCTTTGAATCATCTACATTTGATAACTTAGGAATCAAGTTATCAAAAATAGATAATTTAAAAGTAGACACTTTGAATTCATTAGATAGAGGTGTCCAAATAATATAGTTTCAGAAAGCATAATTACAAAACAATACCCATTACTTTAAATTGATATAGTATAAAATTGTACATTCAATATGACACAATCATGACTGCATATATTGTACTTTCCAAACAAAAAAAAAAAAAAAAATCAACTTTAAATCATGCTTTCATCATAACTTCATAAGAGAAGGTGGAGATTCTACGTAAAAATTACAAGTGAGGTTGAGATTCTTCTTCTATCTTGACCATATTTTCTTCTTACTTTCCCTCTCTTTAACTCCTTGAGCTTGATCTCTGCTTGTGCTAGCTCTCTTATGAGACAAGGGAACTTGACTAGCTAGGACTGGCTGCTTTGTTGTTGTTAGTCTCCCAGTCCTTACAATTTTAGGTGGGTCAGACTTCCTCGTGATTTTTCGATCGTGTAAAGAGGATGATGGCACGGCAAAATGGTTCTCAATTTCATTGCTTCTGAACTGCCTTTTATTTCTCATCTGATGAGTAGAATCATTCCCTTTTAACAAAGCAGAACCTTGAATTATCTGGCGGTTTACTGTGTTTGAACTGCATAAAATGCGAGTCTCAATCTCTTCTGGACATCCATCGCTTCCACGGCTTTTACCTGTGTCAGGTGTGGCCTTTACTGCTTCGACATAGCAATGAGTTTGTTGCCACTGTTGCTCTCGCTCTTTGTATCTATCTTCTAGTTCCTTCATCTGCAATGACACATTGTCGCATGAATTTTCAATGAATATAAAAATGAAACAAACTCACTCAACAGATGCCAGAGATCGAAAAATGGCAAAAACAAATAATAGTAATCCTTTCAATGTATGGAGGGAGTTTAGACATATTAGGCTATTATTACTATTACTCTCTTTCACTCATGGTAAGCTTGTAAATGTGACTGTTAACAAATATCAAACATTTAACATAATATTATTACCTGTTGTTTAAGCAAGGTTTCTGAGTTCTGCTCCTGCTCTTTCAGTTTTCTCTCAAGCTCCTTGATCTGAAGAATATGAAGCAATGAACATAAAAAGAGGTCACTGAAAATATTCCTTTAACATGCGGGCAGAATAGATACTATAAGAACAACTCTAGTCATTTGACAACCTTATCTTTTAGAAAGGAAGATTCAGACTCAGACCCTTGCAACTGATCTTTCAGCTTCTTTTCTAGATCCCAAACCTGCATAATGTACAAGAACTGACTTAACTTTATTTGGACCAAACAAACTGTTCCGTCGAATGAAGAAGGGTAAACTTTTCTCCAAACATGCACCATCTTATAATATGATGTCAGGTGCTCTATGCTTAAGTTTTTCCAAGAATTAAGAATTAGATAAGAGTGGAGGAAGCAGTTTTCCAAATGTGTTACAGACCTTCTGTTGGAAATTCGCTGTCTCTGACTGCAGTTGTTCTTTTATTTTTTTCTCTAGCTCTTTGACCTTCAGTAGAAGCAAGTGTCGAGTTAGACATGAATGTCGAAAGACCCATTAACCAAGGCAAATAACCTATGCTATTTATTTATTTATGTTATAACTTCTAACACTGGCTGTCATTTGTGATACATACATACAGTACATTTGTGTAAAACTTCAAAGAAATTTGCAGTTTATAAATTATAAGAGCAAAACCATGCGACACAACCCTTGTTACCAACAAATGTATAGATGAGCCACATGTCAAATAGCAATCTTGAATTTAGAAAGGAACCTTATGTTGGAGAGTACAGCAGGTTTCTTCTTTTCCCTTCAACTTTTCACATAATTGAGAAATTTGTTTCTCCGATTGGTTTTGCAAGGATGATTTCAACTCAATCTGGCCTTCAAGTTCTTTAATCTTTTCTTGTAGATTTCTGTGGATATTATCCTTGCCTTTGGCCTTACTCTCAATGCTTTGCAAACTTTCTTCTAGTTTCCTCATTGATTCATCTTTACTTCTACACTCACTTCGCGCTTTTTCAAGCTATGCCAAAGTGTAAAAGGAAGAACACATAAATTTGTCTATAAAAGATGGTGAAATAAATTCAATATGTTCTAGTAAGGATCAGCATCCTACCATTGCTTTTGTCTTTTGAAGTTCACTTGTATCAACTTGCTTCTTAACAGGACCTAACTCAACGCCCCTCACTCTAGTTGCAAAATTAAGTGAGCTCAGAGTCTCACCTACATCCTGGTCTGATGGACTTATTTGTACAAACATCAAAGTTTTTGAGTCACCTCCTGCAATGTAGACACAAAAATACACATCAAAATTTACCAATATATTCAATCCTACAGAAACTGGATCTTACTCATAAAAAATGAACAAGAAACTAAAAGAAAGCTGAAATAGCTAGACATACCTAGTGAGTCTTGGAGTAAATGTGTCAATTTAGAGTTCCTGAAACCTCCAAAAGAAAATAGCATCATTGAAACTTACATTTTAAAATATCAAGATGGGTAACAATAAAGAGAACGGTGGGTATACCTATACGGAATGTGACTACTTTTGGCTGCTAAAGCAGATATCACATCTCCAAGAGCAGAAAGAGATCGATTAATATTTTGTGCTTCTTTAAGTCGCTCCCCTTGCACTTCAGTCTTTGCTAGTCTCTCACTACCTGCCAAATCCACAAGCCAAAGCTTGCTCTTGGTACGCTCGCCATTCATCAAATTTTTAGCGTTTACCATTATACATAGCATGCTGAACAAGAAACAAGTGATATTTGATAAGTATAGAAAAAGAAAAGTTGGCATCTATGCAGAGGTCCTAGACAAGAAATTGTAATGAAATAGGGAAAAAAATGCACGAGCTTGGTACCAATGGGATCGACTGCTATGCTCATTAACATTATTACTTCCAACTGCTCTAGCATTGCTTCCAGCCTGCAGTACGTTCCACACATCACTTATGTTATCGACCTTCGCTTCGACAACACCAGGGACATGATGATGTCCTTCAGAGTTTTGTTTTATCTCCAATCTGATAGCAATTTCAAGAGAATTCATTTCATTTCAGCTTACTAGTTTCCTACTTAGACTAGTACTATTGCGCATTGTAGCATGCTTGACAAAGCATTAATAATTACTATACCATTGGAATATCAATGACAAACCCAACAGAATTACCTTTTTGATGTTGGTCCTGTAGCTAATAAGTCTCTAATTTGTTCATTATAAACCTCAAGCACACTAACAGATATATCATATGAAAATGTTTCACTCCTTTCCTTACTGACTTTAAACAAGTGCTCAAGAGTCCTGTAATTAACTCCTCTATTCTGCTGTGTTCCTTCCATGGTGAATGTTTTTCCTGTTCCTGTTTGTCCATAAGCAAAGATGCAAACGTTGTAGCCATCCAGAACAGAGATTACCATTGATGATGCATCAGCAAAAACATCAACTGTTACACAAAGTAAACACGGTCTTTTAAAACACTTCCAATTGTGCAAATAATAATAATATGAATCGTGTAAATAATGACTTATGTTGGTCAAGCAAACATATTACACTTTGCTACCTTGATCATCTTTTGGTGTATAAACCCTGTCAAATCTGAATGATTTTTTGGTGGAGCCAGTAGTCAAAATTCCAAGGCATCCATCCTTTGCTGCATCAAAATCCACAACTGTTGTACACCCAGCTGATGTTTCAACCTTATTCAGTGGTCGACATCGGCAGAAAACTCTAATGTTCCCTAGGTATTCATAAGAGAAGCGTATTAATATTTATTACCTTTGACATGTAATAATTCTTTTCAAATAGCAACAAAGTCTACTTATACTGTGGAGAATATGTATACATGATATTATACCTTTAGCCTCTTGAACTTCATTGAAGAGCTTCTTTCTCTGTGTCATCTCTTCATTGTACTTCACTTTGAGATCTTCACACTGCTTAACTGCAGAAAATAATTTTTAGTCCCTTAACACTCACTATTCATACTCCAAACTTTAAATTAAGAGCAACTCTTCAGTTTAGACTAAGAAAAATTGAGATTGAATAATGTAACTGAAGCATACCCAATTCCTGTACTGCAAAAACCATTTTGTTTAATTCAGGGATTGAATCGACACATTCATGGGCTTCAAGGGAAAGCCGAGACTGCTCACTCTTCATCAACTACAAAATAAATTTAATATATATATTCTTAATATGTTCCTGCGAATAATTAAAGAAGGGGGGATGGTAACTTAAAGCATCACTCTTTATAAAATTGCCATATACCTTTACTCTTTCCTGTAAACTGGTAATCGCTTCAGCCCATTTCTTCCGATCAAGGTCATACTTGTTAGAAATACTCCTCAGGTTCTCGGCTTGTTTCTCCACAGTTTGTTCTGACAGAAATTGACAATAAAATTAGGAATGTTTTGACTTGGAACCATAAACAATTGAAATTTAAAAAGCCTTTGTGATGGTATTGATACACTGGCACATCTAATTGTGGTAATTTTATCACGATTTACGACCATAAGCATAGCAAATTAAATAATCAGATCTTTAAGCTCCTACATATACATGACGACAAATGTCATTAACCAAGTTGAGAAAGTTCTGTAAAGACTCTAATTTCCATACTTCTCTTGTTGGAAGACCATGTAAAAGTAAAGCATACCGGTAGTGAGTGACTTAAATGTCACTTGATCAAGCTCTGTCTGAACTTTTTCCATTTTCCTACTCGTTTCAGTTAATGAAGTCCACGCCTCGTAGCATTCTTTTGCCTTGAGCTCGCACTGCATAGTGAGCTCCTTTATCTTATTCTCATACTTAGCCGTAGATTTTGTCTGCATAAATTTCATCTGAAACATTCCAATTAAAAGAAGGAAACACAAAATGTTGTGAGTCTATGATACTTCACACCTCAAACAGACACTTATCAAATAGTTTGCACCTCTAACCTGTGATGAAGGAATTTCAATCTGCGCAGCACAGTAGTTACATTTTATGAAATCACTTATCTCTGGTGGAACTGTTTAACAAAATATTGAAGACAACAAGTTGCTGAGTAAGATCAATTCCACTAGATAAATTAATCAAGCACAGTAAAAAGAAATTAAGTACCTGACGCCTTTGTCGCTCTCCTAATGCAAACCCCACTAACAACTGGGCTTCCATTTATACTTTCAAATCTTATGTGAATCACCCCATCATCCTTCACAGTGACCCTAGAATCAATCAATTGTAGTGGCTTGTTGACTCCAACAACTGCATAGATGTCCAATTCAGATAGAACCTGCCATATTATTATTTGAATAAACAAAAAATGAGCTCAAGCTATATTATGTAATATTATCTGAGTAAGCAAAAAAATGAGTTCAAGCTATTATATGTATAAGTTTCTCAACTCAAATGTAGTAAAAGCATAACAAAAAAGTTTGTGTGGAAAAGCTTGCCTTTTCTTCTTGTAAGTATACATTGAACACCCTCATTCCTTTTGGCCCATTTATGTTAATGATCTCCACAAAATGAAGGTCAACAAGATAGTTTCCAGGTGGAAGGTTATCAATTCTATAACAAAAACTTCCCACCCTAGCTGATTGATAAATAGATGGGTAATCTCCACCTGCCACTATTTGCTCGTTTGTGCGAAAAACATTGCCACCATCATAAAAAGTATCACCGAGGAATGTTACTCCATCAGCTGCTTCATTAAACGCTTCTCCTCCCGCATTAACAAACATGACACACTCCTCTGCTTCAATAGATACACATTAGAAAGAAGAAAAAAAACACTTGATTCAACACATTAATACTTAAGTATTAATCTTAAGTTCTTTCATAATTCTTGGAACATTCTATTGCGCTTAGATTAAAGTTACAATTTTCAAATTAGCCGAATTTACAATTTATCAAAACCTAAACCAGAATTCTAAAGCCCCAATTAACCCTAATTTACTGTATAATTGCCACAGCCAGCCAACACTTTTGTAAGTAGAGAGAATAGATTGAAAAACTTTGAAATTCGATTGAGAAGCAAGTCTGTTTTAAGTGTAACTGAAAAATGGACTTAAGAAAGAGTGAAAAATGGAACCTTTTTTTTCCAATCTAATTTTCATATATTCATCCTAATGTGTAAAAATGATAAATTCAAATTGGGAGATTCTTACCTGCGTTTTGAGATCTAGTAAACCCAGTTGGAATTATTCTTGAAGTGGAATCGCAAATGATGGAATCGAACAAGGAGTATTGGGCATCTTCCATCACTGAATCTTTCTGGTTTGAAATTAGGGTTTGTGGGTAGTTCTGAAAATCGTTGGATTGGATCTGATCCATGTAAAGACGGAGTCTTTTGCAATGAAGAAGGAATTTAGAGTGAGATGGAAATAGAGCAAATTGTTGGTGACAGAAAACAAAAATTGAGAGCGAGAGAGATTAGACAATGGTTCTAACTGGGTGAGCGATAGGATCGTTCAAATTTGAATTTCGTTACCGTTGAATGTGTTTGCATTTACCGAACGTTAAACTTTTGCCTTTACTTTTCCTATTACCTTTTTTCTTATTACCAAAATTAGAAAGTAATTAATTTTGGATGGAATTTGCGACAAAATATTTTTGGATGGAATTTTGATATACTTCATCAACTACCGATTTAAGAAAATTAAGCACCAGCAATCAATTTAAATTTAAGAAAATAAGCACTAGTAAAATTACATTTTGTCTTAATTAATTTTATTATTGGATCATTAATAAGAGAGCTAAAAGTAATTAACATTTAAAATTGCATGTTATAAATACTACAATTAATAAAAATATATATAATTGTCATCTAAATAACTCATATCTAAAGTGGAAATATTAACGAATGTATCAATGAGACAACAATATAATTATATAAAGAGATATTTACAATTTCATTGAAAAATTACATAACTAAAGTCTAAAATTAAAGCTTTAGCAGATTTATTGTCGTGAAAATTGTAGAATTATTTTATAATTAAAAAAGACGGGATACATATTTTTTTATTGATAAATATTTTAAAAAGAAAAAAAAATATTGTCATAGAATACATATTTATAATTGATCCATAAAAAAAGGACAAATTTAATTAAAGATAACGAAGACCTTTAAATTCAAAAAATACTTCAAAAAATATTTACATTTACTTTTTTTTCAAAGATGTTGGCGTGGCTTAAACAATCATTTGTCACTTCTCAGCTCTAAAAATGGGCCTCAATCAATAATTTATATAGAAATCTACTTCTCACTCTCTCACTTTTATCTCCTACTCTTCTAAAATACATGAAAATACTATTTTATCCCCTACTACTTGATAATTAAAATTTTCTAAATTATTAACATTTTGATAATTTCAAATTTTTGGATTTTTTAAGAAAAAAATATGGAAAAGTTGCAATTCAGAAAGTTTCACATTCATCTAATGTTTTGAATATTTTTTAAACTTTTGTAAAAATTGTATTTCGAAAGTTTCACATTCATCTAATGTTTCGAAAAAATTTAATACTTTTGAAAAAATTGCATTTCAAAAGTTTCACATTCATCCAATATTTCGAATATTTTTTAAACTTTTGTAAAAATTGTATTTCGAAAGTTTCACATTCATCTAATGTTTCGAAAAAATTTAATACTTTTGAAAAAATTGCATTTCAAAAGTTTCACATTCATCCAATATTTCGAATATTTTTTAAACTTTTGGAAAAACTACATTTCAAAAGTTTCACATTCATCCAATGTTTTGAAAAAATTTAAAACATTTGGAAAAATTGCATTTTGAAAGTTTCGAATTCATCCAAATTTTTCAACTTTTTTTTTAAATTTTAGAAAAATTGTATTTCAAAAGTTTCAAATTCATCAAAGTTTCAAAAATATTTTAAAATTTTCAAAAAAAATTGACTATCAAGTAGTAAAAAAAAAAAAACAAAATTATTTTTTCATGTGTTTTGAGATGGGAGTTAAAAATTAGGAGGTGAGAAGTAGATTTCTCTAATTTATACTCTTTCTTGTAGCTTGTGTATTACGGGCCAATTTTTTAACATCCATAATTCTCGGCCCACACGGACTACTTGCCATTTCTGAAATTTAGCATGTTGTCTTTGATTTGGGCCTTTTCGTCTTCCTTAGTTGTGTCTCATTTTACTCCCTTTTTTTTACTAAAAGCACTTCCCTAGTTTTTCTCCCTAGCAAGCTGCTTGATAAATTAATTCATGGTCTCCACTTTCGTCATTAATTCCATCCATTCTGACGGCTATCATTATTGCTCCTTAAATCTTGGAAATTAATTTCCTTTATCCATACCTCTACGTCTTTATCTTCCTTTTTTGAAACCTTGGCCTCCTCGATATACTCATTATTGATATGACATTGTTTCACATGATGATCATACAGCCCAACACTGAAACAAACTTAATGTAACCCCTTATATACTCCAAATTGATAACATCTTAGACTTGCGTTATCAAAGGTCTAGTAAGATTAATCTCAACACATATTCTCACAAATTCACGTGGAGAATGGAGGTAAAAAAAATGTGGGATAAATATTTGATATTGACAAACAATCTCTTAACATTTCAATTATATATATATATATATATATTTATCTTTTTGGCCTAATCTCACTTTTTTTTTGAAACAGTATTACTGTATTTTATTCTCCAGTATTTAGTAATTGATTTTTTTTTTTAGAATGTCATCATTAAAATATAATTTCACGTCATTAAATAAGAGGAAATATCGTCAAAGTTGAGCCTAAATGTGGATGATGAAGAAAAATTTCAAAAATTGTGAAATATAATGACTTGAATTCTTGAATTTATAGGGACTAAAATTATTATTCGATTAAAATAAGGGATTAAAAGTACAAAAGTGAAGTTAAGCCTTAAAATAGATTTTGAAAGAACTAAAACTATGAAGTTGGCTACTAAAGTGACCAATCCTCAATGTTTGATAGAGAAAGATAATAGGATGCTTGTTGATCCGTTTGAGATGCAAGAGTTCAAAGAGCACTTATATAGTATGTACTATGATAAAAGCCCACGAGCTGGATGGTCTTAATTCAACTTTCTATAAAAAGTTTTGGAATGAATTACGTGGAGGACCACAAGAGGGAAGTGCCTATGAGAAAACGATTATTTCATCGAGGCGTGTAGTGTAACCCGATATGTGTGTTGTGAGGCCTCAAAAAAAAATGAATTACACTACTTTATGGGATATTATGTTGCTATAGAAGTTGTTGGAGCTGTGTTGTGACAATTGCTGCAAGACTTTAATAGTGAAGTTGTTGATGAAGAGTATCTGTAGCAAATTCTAAAGCGTGTTGTTACACTAGCCTTTAGTTTCGATTCGCCCCTACCAATCGGATGCAAATGAGATAACCAGCGAATCCCGGGTACTTTGAAAAACCTTGATATAATTTGCACTATCACACCAAGCGTATATTTCAATAGTATTTACAAAATAATGTTTCCTATTCTTCACTCATGCATTAGAGAAAAATAAGATGACTTAGAATATAAGAATAGGTGAGAAAAGTGGATGACAATCTCTTAAAATTCGTATCTTCATTCTGTCCAAAGTGACACTATTTATAGAAAAATAATGTCACTTGAGGTAGAGGTGTAATTTTTGGTTCTGCCTTGTTTTGCGAAACGGTATATATACATATAACGTTCAATAAATGAATAGACCGTTGTGATTGCCTAGTGGTTAAACTGCGTCTTTTGCCTTTTCAAGGCAGAATTTATTCCAAAAAAAAGTCTAAAGTCCGCCCAGTGATCCGGATTCGAAACCAACCAATGCACCTTTTCTTTTTAAAATCAATCGTTGCGCCTTTTCAAGGCAGAATTTATTCAAAAAGAAAGCCCAGATAAGGATCGAACTCGGGACCTCACAGAGAACACAACCACTAAACCAACAACAATAAAATGTCTATTTTAACCAATTTTGGATACATATATTATCCAATATTTTGGAAATATCTCACATAAGTATTGAGAGAAACAAGTTTATGACATCAATTAGAAGCATAAGGTGTTATTGAGACTGTGTTTCACTTACTGAATAACCTTGATAAGGACAATTTAACACGCTTAGCCATGGCAATGTGAAAGGTGGTGTACGAGGAATATGAAATGTTGGGAAAACAAATTCCCCTTTGTATTTGAGGTTAATAATAGAGTCGTTAAAGCATTGAATGAATGCGTTCAAATCCGATGCAATGATGGAAATTTATCACAAAATACGAATCAGTTTGAAGTTACTTGATGAGAAAAACTAGAAGTTGGTAAGATAAAATGCAATTTGGACGTGACTTTATTCGTAGAAGATAATTGCTTAAGAGTAGGAGCTTGTGTTGGGAATGCAAATGGCAGCTTTGTCACAAGGCAATTCGAATGTGAAGGAGCATAAGCAAATGGTCCCTAAGGGTGGTCTTAAAATGGGTATAAAACATGGATTTTGGGCATAAGGACAAGGAAATTTAGAGGTGTCACGTTTTGTTTGTATTTTGGGAGAAAATAAATTACAAGGGGTTGCAAAACCTGAACGCTGGGCATAAGAAAATTTAAGGGTGTAACAGGTCGATTTAAGTTATTGGAATAAATAAAGTTGAAACAATATAAAATAATTGGTTTGGTTTTGATGACTTTTACTCATAAAATTCAAACCAAACTAAATCGATAAAAAACAGGTTGGTTTAATTTGGTTCGACCGAATTGATATTTTAAAAAAATTTAAAATAAATTAACTTTTATTCAAATACTATAGCATTTTTATACAATTAAAATAAGGAAAAAATTTAGGTGCATTTTCTTAGGGTGTTTTTTTTGTATAGTTCTTAATATAAAACACACATTTTGTTGTTATAACAAACCTTGAAAAAATTATAAATTTGATAAAATTATGATTGGTTAAGTTAAGAACCATACCAAAAGTATCTAAAGAAATGCACTTAAGTTTTGTCTTTAAAATAAGTATATAAGCTACAATAAAAAAAGATAATATATAATTATAAAAAATTACATAAATGCAACATATTTTTTTAAGATAAATATACTAATATAGTGTGAAATACAAAATATAATAATTTGGTTTGAAATTTGGATGATTTGAATTATGTAAAATTGATACTCAAACCAATTTAATTAATTTAGTTTGAATCTTCAAATTGATCGGTATGATTGATTTGATTCTAAAAAGATTGGAAAAAAATTGTCTCCAAATAACACATGTTTTAAGTGATAGAGGAAATAATAACACTTATTTTGACATTCTCACTTAAAAATGTAAGGATATATTGCATAGCAATTGAAACTTTGTAGTAAATTTTGTGAGGAATCGAGTGACTCATAATTTAACACCAACATCTCACTTTATCACAGTCATCACATTTTTTATTTTATTATTATCCACCTTATATTGAAAATTCAGTCATAAATGAAATGCATTGAATTTGTTTTCCTAAAAAAAAAAACATAAATTACTCTATTTATTTAATTTTTAGGCAAAGAAAAAAAAAGAAGAGGAAAACAGTTAAACACAAACAGGCAAAGAGAAATAGAACAACAGTTAAAGAAGGTTCCATTTACTCTCAAGCAAAGCCTCAAATCACAGATTCACACATCTCCATCTCCATCTCATTCATTCCTCTTCTACTCAATCCAATGCTAATGTCTTCTGTAAAACCCTCATTGCACACTCTCTTCTCTCTTCGTGGTTCACTCTTAACCCTCGCAATCCTCACTCTTCTTTCATTCACCTTTCTCTCCCTCAAATATTCCACCCCTTCACAACAGGTAACCAATTTCCATAAACTAAAACCAACCCATTTCTGAATTTTCAATTTTTAAATCACCCTTTTGGTTATTTTTTTTGTTTTGTTTCCAAGGTTTCAGAGTCAGTTGGGAAGCTCGTAGATGCGGAAAGAAGAGAGGGAGAAGAAGATGATGATGAATTTGGTGATGTTTATCACTCGCCGCGCGTGTTCAAGTTGAATTATGAAGAGATGGAGAAGAAGTTCAAGGTTTATGTTTACCCAGATGGGGATTCGAAAACTTTTTATCAAACTCCGAGGAAGCTTACGGGGAAGTATGCTAGTGAAGGTTATTTCTTTCAGAATATTAGGGAGAGTCGTTTTCTTACTCTTCATCCTGATCAGGCTCACCTCTTTTTTATTCCGATTTCGTGTCACAAGATGCGTGGCAAGGTATTTTGCATTTTCTAATTTGTTTGTAATCTTGTGCTTTATTCCAGTGTTTTCGATTGCAGATCGCGGAAATTAGAGATTTGTTCAAATTTTACTATGCTATAGTGATATAGAGTTGCAATAACCGTTATTTGACAACACTGCTTTATTGCTTGATTTTTTAGTGGTTGTGTTGTAATCCTTAATGTTGTAGAGAATCATAGTTAAATGCAGCATCAATCGTAGTCGTGTTACGATTGTAGAGACATAAAAAAATCTTGATGATTGAGGTCTCGCCTTGGATCTTTTATTAACAGGACAAAAATTACGTGTAGATTCTTATGTCATGTTCCTCTTTAGGATATTAAATAGCGGTCACGGTAAGAGTTGTGGTCGTGTCGTGATCCTTGATATTACAGAGATTTGGTGTCAAATGTGGCCCCAAATCGCGGTTGTGTCGTGGTTTTGGCAACATAAAAAATTGATATTTAGATTGTGGTTTCGGACCTTTATTTAAAACCATGTTTCACTAAAAATATATCAAAACTGTCACCGATTGCTTTCGACCGATTCTAAGGGGTGATTGATTGTGTTAAATGTTTTGAGTATTTTTTCATCTGTATACTGAAAAATTGTAGTAATGGTGTCTATGGTAATGATGTTTATAGTACTGTACCTAAGTTTTATCCTTTTAAACATCTGAGATGGAAATAATCGAACATTTGTTTATGGTTTGTTACCATAGTGATGTAAATACATAGCTAAAAAGGAAATGATAATGATAATTAATAAGAAAGATTTAGAATGTTTAGCCTGGATGGTTAAGTGTCTGGTTCTAGGTGGAATAGTCAATCTCATTTTTGGATATTATGCAGGGCACATCTTATGAGAATATGACCATAATTGTACAAAATTATGTGGAGAGCTTGATATCCAAGTATCCATATTGGAACAGAACCTTGGGGGCCGATCACTTCTTTGTCACTTGTCATGATGTTGGTGTAAGGGCAACAGAAGGGCTTCCATTTCTTGTGAAGAATTCCATTCGAGCAGTGTGCTCCCCTAGCTATGATGTTGGATTCATTCCACACAAAGATGTTGCTCTCCCTCAAGTGTTGCAACCATTTGCTCTTCCATCTGGAGGGAATGATATAGAAAATAGGTGAAGCTTTTTAAGATTTATGGTTTTTGCCTCTTCCACTTAGTTAGACTATTATACCTGATTTGTGGATCTATATTTTAAGTTGCATGTCAATCTTGTTGTGGTCCTTGATGAGTGTGATGAAAATAACTTGATACTTAGAATGTTCAGATTCAGACACCTTTACCTTAAACTTGCTCACAAATGCACTTCAGTAATCTATTCATACTTTTCCCACTTGGTTGGGATGATTTATTTCATAAGATAAACAAATTGTGGTGCTAGTACATTGATATATAGTTGTTTTGTAAGATTAATATTTAATGAACAATGGTTCTACATGATTATTTAACCTATGTGAAAATTTGTGCTTGGCAGGACTACTCTTGGGTTTTGGGCTGGTCATCGTAACTCTAAAATTAGAGTTATTCTTGCACGTGTATGGGAAAACGACACAGAACTTGACATTTCAAATAACCGAATTAGTAGGGCTACTGGGCATCTAGTATATCAGAAAAGATTTTACAGAAGTAAGTTTTGTATATGCCCTGGTGGATCGCAGGTTAATAGTGCTCGAATAGCAGACTCTATCCATTATGGATGCATACCTGGTAAATCATCCTTTCTCATATTTTTAACCTTTTTCATTTTTTGGTTGCTTATAAATGCAAGCATATACAAACTGTATATTTATTTATTACATAATGGTTTTTGTCATGTTGCATGAATGATATTAGATTGGTAGATTTACCTTGCATTTCTCGTATATTGGTTGCAAATCATTTGCAAGCCTTACCCTTGTCCATTCTGATTAACATTTGGTTGCTTTAATCAGTCCTAAGACAGGAATTGTAATTTTATTGAGGTGTGTGTTAGGCATTCATATGCTAGACAAGGTGAGAATTATGAGTAAGGAGTAAAAGAAGGATTTGGATTGTCCAAGACTCGCCTACATGGCAAGGTGGGTGAGAAGGAAGGGGAAACTAAGAAGAAAAGGTAAAAGGGAGGGAAAGATATGTCGTCGTTGGTATAAGTGGGCATGGTCCAATGTTTTTGGCAAAAACAAAAAAGCAAAATGAACTAAACCAGTATTATGGATCATTTTTTCAAACCAAACGGATTTAATATTTTCAAGCTGGTTTTGACAATTCGAGTTTTTGCACAACAAAAAAAGTCAGGCATCTAGTGGAATGAAATTCCGTCAAATTTCAAGTGAGATAACCAAAATATCATTCGCATTGCATCACATGAAGCAACAGAAGAAGACAATGCCTAATTTGACTTCAATTAGTTGATTTCAAGCCTCTCCCCACTGTTTCTAGCAAAGAGTATATAAGTATTTGTGAAAAACTAATAGTCTCGTATTCATTTGATGAATGGCTTGGGTTCTTAGAGATATAATTTGGGATTTTAGGGTTTATGATTCCTAATGTATTTGTTATTGGATTTTATTACATAATTTTGGTTGAGTTATGACCGGTTTATTGATTGTACCAGAAATTCAATTATGGATATTGA
The DNA here is from genome assembly GCA_037974735.1 of Cicer chorassanicum. NCBI lineage: Eukaryota > Viridiplantae > Streptophyta > Magnoliopsida > Fabales > Fabaceae > Cicer > Cicer chorassanicum. The sequence continues at coordinate 8,919,234 of JBBPBP010009780.1, forward strand.
ACTTGTTTATAAAATAGGTTCAAATTCTTGAACCGGTTTAGATAATATAGTTTTTTTGGGTGTAGTCTAGCTTGGTTTACAATTTGGTTTGAAAACTCCTTCATGGAAACCATTACCGCATGCAATCTTTCCTTTTTGAAAACTCCTTTGGGTTCTCAAAATAAAACTCAACCCCATTGACCCCCAAAAACAGGAGTATGTCAAGTTTTGAAAGCTGTCCCCTTGTTTATGTTCAACCATTAGAAATGTTCAGAGTCCCACATTTGGATGAAAATGTCTTTATTTGTTTGTGGGACACATCTCTCACCTTCCAATTCGATTTTGTAGGGTTGAGTTAGGTCCCACTCAAATTTTAAGATGATATAAGAGCCTATTGAAGATTTGTACGGTCATCCGCTATTGGATCACTCGTGTTATGCTCTAAATGTTCAGTCTTGGGCGTGAGGATAGTGTGTTAAGAGTTCCACATTTGATGAGATATGACGTGAAAAGGTGTTTATAAGTGGGATGCATCTCTTTTCCAAGCCGCCTTTTGTAGGGTTGAGTTAGGCTCAACCCAAATTTTAAGAATAACCCACTGCACTATTACCCCAAAAAGAATTGAATATGTGCCTTCATTGAAATGTCAAGACCAGCCTTCTTGAAGTACTTTAAGAACAACAATGATTTGTTCAAATTTTGTCACGCTATAAGTGCTATTTGATAACACTCGGTTGAAGTACTTTATTATTCAGTGATGTAATAATTCTCAAATTCAACAGAACCTTGCTTATCGAATAGCACATATATTTCACCCCAGTTGTTACACAAGTAACACTTGAACTATATAACTTGGTTTGATTAAATTATCAATTTATCATTAAGTGTTTAACTTTGACTCTGATGTTCTGGCTTTAAGGATGGGATTGAGATGTATGAGTCTATAGACAACCGTGTAACTAACTTCAAGTTGATAATGTTGTTTTGCAGTGATATTATCAAATTACTATGACCTTCCTTTTAATGATATTCTTGACTGGAGAAAATTTGCTGTTGTACTCAAGGAGAGTGATGTATACCAGCTTAAACAAATCCTCAAGAAGATATCGCAAGCTGAGTTTGTTGCACTTCATAATAATTTAGTAAAGGTAATCCTCTCATTACTTTACGTTATGAAATTTTATTTTACCACCCTTTGCTTATAGTTCAGGAAATATTTCAATGCTATATGATTAAATTTTACTCTGGAACTTCTCATCGTTATATCTGTTGTTTCAAAAGTCACCAGTATGTTTTTTTTTATAAGCAAAAAAGTCACCAGTATGTAAAGTTGGTATATAACCCAAAAAAGAAATTACACTATTTTTTTTTAAATAAAGAGTTTAAAAACTATGCAATGACAGCGTAAAACTTTTTTGCATAATCGTCTAATTAGATCTTTTCATATAGATGTTTGTTGAGATATTTTGTGAATAGAAATAATATAATATGATAGTAAAATTTGATTGGATGATTGTGGAAAAAGAATTATATTGTTAATGCACAGTTGTAGAACTCAAAAGAAGTTAATATGTAAGGTTGGCAATGACAATTGAATTATTTGTTGATGTTGTATCACAGATTCAGAAACACTTCCAGTGGAATTCGCCTCCAGTGAGATATGATGCTTTCCATATGGTTATGTATGATCTCTGGTTACGCCATCACACCATCCAATACTGATACTGATGATATTAAGACTCAATCTTGTTTTGTATACACCTTTTCTTATACTTCAGTTTTAGTAACCCAGAGAGGCACTGTAAATAACTACGTTAGAGTTTTGTATGTAACAGAAGCTGGTTTTTCAATATTCTTCCATCCTCAATGTTTTTCATTTATTTATTATTTCATTTGCTGTGAGGTTTTTTGTTGCATTGAAAATTAAGGCTGGTGCAATTGTTAGAGGAGTGAATTAGTAACCTATTTTTATAGTGAAATAAGGCTTGTTGTAGTTATCTACTTTTAGTGACCGGTTTAAGTTTAATTACATTGAAGTGAACCATAATAGATATGTATATTTTGTTTTACAAAGTATAACAAAATGTTATTTTAATGCCAAAATTAATTTTGAAAAATCAAGTAGTGCTTCAGAGCATAGAATCTAACTTAATATTAAAAATATAAAAATTATAATTTAGAAACGTAACAATTATATCATATGGGATAATATTAAAAATATAAAAATTCTAATTTAGAAATGTAACAATTATATCATATGGGATGGGGTAAAATTAGTATTAAGTACTCATACCCATAAATATTTGCCAATAACTTAGGCTAACCCTTTTCATAGAAAAATATCTTGCTCATTGTTTTCAAAGTTGTATTGACACAAAATTTACATCAAAATTTGACAACAATTGAGATGGTTAACACAATTCAAATGTGTGGTTAATTTCGTTAGGTAAATTGTTAATTAATGAATATAAGAATGTATTGTAACTCATTAATTATTTATTAAACACAATTAACAACTTTAAATGTCATTAATCACAATTTTCAAGACTTCAAATATTTTTATCTAACCACGAATTATCCAAGTTATGTTCATATATACATAATATATATTAACATCGGTTTTTATTTAAATATACACATGAAAATTGTGGTTAATTGGGTTGAGTTGCGATACTCCATTATATTCATTAGTCATTTACTAAACATAATTAACCACATGTTTAAAATATGCTGACCATCTAAATTGTTTTCTAATTTTGATTCCAAATTTGTGTCTAAAAATATCATTTGTCTTGTTCTGATTACCATTTTGGATTAGAGTTAAAAGTTATCACAATAATAAAAGGGCGATATGAATAATATTGCACGGTTAATTTATCTTCAATGTTTGGAATATAACAATTGTGATTCACCAATAATCTTTACATGAACACATCCCTCCTTTAAAATGATGAAATCTCTTTGCATCTCTAGCAATTATATCTCTCCCAGTTTGCAAAGAAACAAATTTTATCCATTCGTGACAGTCCCCACAAACTCTAAGATTCTTGAAAATTCTTATCGTACTAGTCCTACCACTAGTCTTCCATAAAGCAAAAGCTATAGCCAATTTTTCACTGTGATAATATAGAGAACTAATCTTTTTCTCTTCCTCTAAATTCTGCAACACAAACTTGGTATCAGGATTATAACCTATAGTTTTAACATTCTCTATTAATTCATGCAACATTTCTAAAATCTCATGAGCTCTTGGGTGAGACAAATCTCCTGCCATAAAAGTATGAACTTCTCTATCAATATCAACCCAACTCATTGCAGGACTTTTCTTTAACCTCAAATCTCTTAGCGTGCTTTTCATCTCAATCACCTGATTCCATTTTCCAGCCGATGCATAAATATTCGTCAAGAGAATATGAGTTCCTCCGTCTCCAGGAGCAAGTTCAACAACTTTTCTCATAATTTTTTCTGCCATCTCTACCTCTCCGTGAATCTTACATGCATTCAAAAGTGTTCTCCATAGTTTCGCATCGGGATTTTTCACCTCCTCTATCAACTTTGCAGCCTCTTCAAATCTCCTCGCGCGTCCTAACAAATCAATCATACAAGTATAATGGTCTCTTGTGAACTCCATATCATGGTTAATATTCCTAATAAGAGCAAATATTTTGCAACCTTCTTCAACTAACCCGGCATTGTTACATGCCAAGAGAATGCTAATAAATGTAACACCGTTAGGTTCAAGTCCCAATTTTTTCATTCTTTCAAATAGCTCAAGTGCCTCAAGCCCAAAACCATTTTGAGCATAAGCATAGATCATTGAATTAATGGATACTACATCTAACTCAGTCAGTGAATCAAAAACAGACCTTGCCTTTTCTACATTTCCACATTTTCCATACAAATGAATCAATGCAGCATCAACATACTTATTTCCAACTACTCCTAGTTTCATGGTTATGGCATGGATTTGTTCCCCTACTTCAAGCATTGCAAGGCTTGAACAAGCATGAAGAATACTAGACAGCGTGAAATGATTCGGACTTATTGAACAACGGACCATTTCCCTAAATACTGACACAGCAACCTCCTCTCTCCCGTTTTGCACAAGACCGACTATAAAAGACGTCCAAGTCACATGACTTGCATAAGCAAGCTGATTAAACACCTTTATTGAATCCTCAACCATGCTGCATTTCGAATACATAGTAAGAAGTGAAGTCTGTGAAGCAACAACAGATTCCAAACCTGACTTAACAACAAGACCATGAATCAATTTACCATTAACTAAATCTCCTAGATTTCCACAACTAACCAAAATGCTTGCTAGAGTATATTCATTAGCCTTTATTCTCATACCAACCATTTCCTCAAAAACCTCTAAAGCTTCACCATCAAGACCATGCTGATTATACCCCACAATCAATGCAGTAAACAAGACAACGTCTTTATCCAAAACACGGTCAAACACGAAACGGGCATCCCTCATTTTATCAAACTTACAATACATATCAACAATGGCAGTTGCAACAAACCCATCCAAGACCTCAAAACCCAAAACCACAGCAAACCCATGAGCCTTTTGGCCGTCACGTAAAAGACCCAACTCCGAAAAAGCCTTAAAGATTGCAGAGAACGTGTAAGCATCGGGTAAAACACCCTCAAAGAGCATGTTGTTGTAAAGCTTAATAGCTTCTTTGGTCTTCCCATGGCTAACATAAGAAGAGATAATTGAATTCCAAGTAATTATGTGTCTGTTGGGCAATTCGTCGAACAGCTTGCGTGCTTTAGTTATGATGCCGCATTTGATGTATCCATCAATGAGCTTGTGACCCAATAATGAGAACAAGAAACCGGATTTGATGATGTGGGTGTGAATTGCTTTGAGGGTAGTTAAGGATTTTGTGTGTGCGGAATGTGCAATGAGGGAAGTATATAAATTCATGTTTTCATGCTACAGTGCAATTGTTTAATGTTCTTACTCAATGGGAACTTAAACGTTACAACTACAGTTTATAAATCTCATTTCAAGCCTAATAAAGGGCGGGCAACTTTTAACCGCGGGTGCATTTCTTTTGAAAGTTGTGTTGAAATTGTAAAAAAAATAGAAAAATATTTACTCAAAATTTGTTTGTATTATTATTTTTGTTTGTTTAACAAATGACGTGATAAAATCACCCGAAATTTTATAATTGTGTGAGAGTTTATGGTAGTAATTATATTATCTAACGATAAAGAATCACATTTTTTAAGAAAAATTATTAGAGTATAAAAATAAATAAGAAAGTTAATTTATAATGTTTTAAATTATGTTAGTGTGTTCAAAAAAATATTATGCTGTGTAAGCTTTTTAAAAAACTATTTTGTTAAAATAAATTAACTTTACGTTGAAAATGAAAAAAATATTTGATTAATTTCTAGGAAAAAAAATTCCAATAGAAGACTTTTATAATTTTATAGAAACACAAAAATGACTTATGTTTTTCTTTAAAATCTCTTAGATAAATCTTTAAATTATTTATATCAAAATCGTTTATCACTTTTGGAGATCTTAATAAGTTCTACTATGGAGAGATTTTCTCTCAATTCCTACCGTGGGAATCTCTATAGATTCGTGTGCGGATCTCATAATTCTTGTTTTGACGCAAATTGATAACAATTAGTGTGAGGTTTTCATGATTTTAAATTTGATAACAATTAGTTGATTGTTAATGAATTACAATATGTTGTTACATTTTTTAACAGTCCTAATTAATTATATATTTGAACTGATTGCTGTTGAATTTTGTTGTCAACTTTGTGTGTCAAATAATATTCATATTAGCCTTTGAAACCATGTCAATATAAAAACTACTTGTATAATTGTAAAATTTAAATATAATACAAATAAAGCATACCCATAATTAACAAGAAAACATAATTATAATTCGTTTTTATTACAACCAACCTTAGTTTATGTTAGTTAGTTCACTATAAATTATAGATTATATTATTATTTTGATCCCTAAAATTGAAGACTATCAATCAACTTTGTCAAAAATGTCTTTACAATGACAATTTTCTCTACAATATATTTATAAAAATGTGTCTTTATAATGAAAATTCTTCTACATGTAAATGACCAAGATATATGAAGAAAAATAAATATCAAGAGCTAAAGAAAGCAAAGGAAGAGGATTAAGTTGTATAAATGGATCTTTTGGAGCAAAATAATAGCTCCCACATCCCATCCAGCCCTTTTAAGACAGAAACCGAAATCAAACAAACAAAATGTGTTATCAATCTCTACAGGAGAATATTTTTAAAGTGAAAGAGTGAGCCTATAACAAACAGTAAATGTGATTATTCACAATGTGAAGGTGAGTAGTGAAGTTGTGTGATGTGATATATCTATGTACACCAACCAAACCACTAATGGCACCTCCTCCTCCTGTATTGAAGGAAGAACTAAAAAATGAAATGAAATGAAATTGTCATATGATTCATCATCAGCTTGCTTGTCCAGTTTGAATGAAAGCTTGAAGCAAGCTCTGAGCTGCAAATGTTTGATCAGGTGTCCCAGATATCACTACCTTCCCTCCACTTGTACCAACACAAGGATCATAAACACTAACATTTGCACCTGATATCTGCTCCCATAAACAACACCATAACATATTAATACCAACTTTAATATTAAAAACTAGTGTATATTAAAATTGTAACCTTTCATTTGTAGATGTCTACATTTTTAAAAAAATGGTTTAAATATAAAAAGATTTTGCAACTGAGGAATTAAAAGTATATATATATATATATATATATTTAATAAAAATGAAAGTGCTATTTTTTTAGGCAAAAACTAAAGTACTATTAATTCTCTTAAAAATATTTAAAGGGTTAAAATGGAAATTCATACTGCCAAAGCTAAATTTCACATAGAGCAAACAATGTCAAAATTCCCTAAATATTTGGGAATTGCAATACTCAACAAATGTAACAAAATGATGAAATGTAAGTTTCATACTCATTGTTTTTTAGACCTTAATTAAAATCATTAGCTGTCCAAAAACCAGATTGATCATATGATTCAAATCACAGCAAATAATCAGAAGAAAGCATAACACAATCCAACCAAGAGTCACTGCAAATTAATAATTCATGATATTATTTTAAAGGGAATAATGAAGCACCTGTCTGATTCGATCTAAATTGCCACCATCTTCACCATAAACAGAACCAAAGACATGTTCAGAAACTATAATCTCCACAGTAGTATTTGTCACAGTGGCAAGTATATTTCCTCTGTCAAAACATTTTAAAAATTGGAGAAGGGAAAAAATTATTATTTATTAATGCAGAAAGGTTGAAATAAAAATCAGAAGCAGGAAAATTATTATTTCTTAATTCTACGATCACTACCACAAAAAAACACAAGAGCATTTTAAAGACTACAAATAAACTTTGCGGGATAGGAACAAACAAAATGGAAAGTGGCTAAGAATGACAGCAGAGGCGTGTATTCCCAGCTGGATTATACTGACCTGCCAGGTTCCAAATTCTCAATTAAATTTGTATTTAATTCCACATTTTCTCTGATCGTTTTAGCATGCACCCCTGCATTCTGCAAATACACAAACTCCTAAACAATCTTGTGCTAAGACCATAGGAAAAACAAGAAAGAGATGTAAATATGTAATAGAAATTGGAAGATGGTAAAACACAAAGGAGGTGAAGAATACCTGTGGTGGAAACCTCCCAGAAGGAAAACCAGATTTTCTGTGTGTAAAGATCTTACTCTTCACAGTATCCTTATTTACTTGAAAACTGGATTTCTTTCTTGTTTCAGCATGCCCCTCATTAGGCAAAGGATTATCCCTGATTCTACTAGTGATTTTACGTAGAGCATTTTCTACATATCGGTACCCACCAGTTATCTGCACGAAATCTCTCTCTAAGTACAAACACGACTAGCAGACAGTAAATATAGAACTTCTACCAACTGTTTTCATATTAAAGAAATTTAAATTTGAAACTAAGCAACAAACCTGTTTGGCAAGGTCAAACCGCTAGTTTGTAGCTTATAAGCTCACATGATTAAAGTATAACTGTTTGGTAACATTATTCTCTCATGAGCTTATGCCTTATAGTATTTTTTCACGAGCTTACTATGTTTATTGAGATGCTACTTCAAGTAGTGTTTAAATTATAGCTTATAGCGTATTATATTTTCCCACATTACCTTAATTGAACAAATTTAAATATTAATTTAAAATATATTTGTATGTAATTTTATATTTATTAGTTAGTTCAACCGTTAATTTTACCAAACATTTCAAATTCAATATGTTATCTTATCCGCTATAAGTTCATCCGCTATCAGATAGTGTATCCGTCATCCACTGCTTTTTACCAAACAGAACCAAAAGTTATCCTTTTATCATGAAGGATGTCAGCATATGATACAGTAAAATAGCTGTCTTGAATTATACAAGATACATAAGTGTACCTGGACCACCACATCATTATCTGAAGCACCATTTGGAACTGGCTCTCCATGCAGTATTTGTATATCTGCACCACTCACTTCTTTCAATTCTGAAACCACCTGACCTTCATGACCAGTCAAGAAATTTGCTGTGCTTGATGCAACTAAAAGCCTTGCAGTTACAGGTGATTCCACACTAGAGGCTGGGTGAAATCCATTTCGAATGTGATCTTCAACAATTCTAGCAAAGACAAGAATAACAGCATCTTGTGCAGGAGAATTACTAGATTCAAGATTCTGGATGAACAACAAAAAGCCAACTCTAGATCAACAATAGAAACTATGGCAATTCAAAATGTGTTTTCATTCGGATTTATCAAATTCGTTATTTATATGTTGTGCACGAACAACATAAAAAATAGTGGTGTAGTGCAACTTTCTCAAATGACTAACCTCAAAAGCGGAAATGGTGACAATGCGCTCTTCAAACTGACTTAATGGAGCTGCAAAGATAATAGAAGCACCTGTTTGGCTTTCTAAAGTTCTAACTATAGCCCCTCTTTTGCCAATCACACTACCAGCTATATTGTTAGAGCAAAGGAGTCTGAAAACAACTTCGTGTCCGGTACCTTTTGAGTCAAGGCTAGGGTTTATGTTAGAATTTTTTGTCGATTTTGAAGCATCGTTTATAGATAAACCTTCCATCGAAGGTAACCATGAATTAAGGTGAGGAAAAAGATCCTCGTGCAGGTTAGAGGTTGACCTATCAGAAGAGCTAACAGTTGGCGGCGTGTTCAAAGATACTTTTCCCAGCGGCGGACAATCTTGAAGACAATGAGATACAAGAATCAATGCTTTCTTTACAGCCAAGCTTTCACCACTTATCTGCCAATCAAACAAGTTCTCGGATAAAGAAAAAGAATTTCAAATAGTCATTTCAATGACAATTGACAAGTGAATGGCGTTATTTTGGAATTGTCTGAAAATATTGTACAAGCATGGAACATGGATCTAAAATTTCTCTTTGTACTTTGTCCTCCCATTGAAATTATATGCATCAATTAGCAGTCATTGACTCTTAATTATCCTACTAGGAACAAGCATCAGATGAAATGCAGACCAAGAAAAAGTATAGATATTGGTAACATAACAAGAGCAGAATCAGTTACTATCTCTCAAATACTTGCCAATTCCCTCTAGCTAGACATTCTAATTTATCACAAATTCCATACACCTACAATCTCAAAATTGAAATTCCAATTCACATGCACAACATACCACATAGTAATATGATTTTCATGCCAAATTAAGCAATGCAGCATTTGTGATCCAAGTTTCCTAGGAAGAAAACAAGATCAAGATTGCGTACCATTAATAAAAACATAATATTTTACATGAATTTCACCCGACATAGTTTGAATCCTTATCCAAAAATCTCTTAATAATAAGACAAATCATAACCAATGTCCTTACTCAAGTATTTTAAAAAGTCAATAAAATGTAGGGAATTAGTGTTGTTTTTTAATAAATACTACATTTTTTTCAAAAAAAAAAAGAAAATACTACATTTTTTTACAAACAATTTTCGATCTTAATCAAAAGGAAAGAAAACAAGAATATGAAAAGAAAAGCAAAATAAGCGACAAAAAATTCATACTATTTTATTGTCTTAAAAATATAACCAAATAACAACTTGCTTTACTTCATTTAATGTTATCATTTTTTTTATGTCAATGTTATCATTACTCTTCAACTAATTTAGATTTTGTTTTCCAATAACTCTTGTATTTCTATGAAACAAGTTCCAATGAAGGATAGTTTAGGAAACAAACCTTTTTTAATGATATTGATGAAATTAAATAAATTAACTAACATTCTTAATTAGTATGAATTTAGTTAAGTTTGCTAATACTCTTATATTATTGAGTTTTCTTAATTCAAAGAGCTCAAGTTAGAGTCAAATCCAATAACAACAACACAATAATATTAGTACCAAAATAAAAACACAACAAAAATAGTAAGCAGCAGGAAAACTCACAAGAACTAACTCCTCATCTTTAGAAGCACAATGTGGAGAAGGACAAACCCTAATTTTGGTACCACTATTATTCCTAATGTTGCTTATATTCTTCCCTCCTTTCCCAACAACAGCACCAATCTGTGAAGTATGCGCTAACAATTTACCAAAAACTTCTCTATTACTGTTATTAATACCTTTCTCACCTTCAAGTTCCCAAACCCTCTCAAAAACCCTAACAACACCTTCTTGTGCATTCGAAACCTCAACTTCTCCATCACCCAATGCAATACCCTTTCGCGGCGATATCGAACCAATTACCAAAATAACCCTATCATCGGTGCCGGCGACCGCATCCTCGCAGTGGATTTTGCATCCTGTTTCTCGCCGGAGCTGAGAAACGATTGAACCTGAACTTCCGATCAAACCTCCGACGGTTGACGAGTGGCAAACTAAACGGAACGCGATCTGACCCGGTAGGATTTTGAAAACGGGTCGCTTTGTTCGGTTGTTCCGTTTTGAAGGTAACGGCGGTTGATGGTGGTGGTTGGTTTCGACGGCGGCGGAAGTGGGGTCTTGCATTTTGGGATGAAATTTTTCAAAGTTTTGGACTTTTGAAGTGGGGTTTTGCTGTTTTTTAAATTGGTGTTGATGGGTACTCGTGGTTAAGGTGTTTTCATAGTGGTTATTGAAAATGAGATTCGCAAAGAAAAACGAAAGAGAGTGATGTGAGAATGAAATGGAATAGAATGAAATGAAAGGGTATTGAAGGATGGTGGTGTTTTTTTTTATTATTATATCTATCTATGTTTGGCTTTATTATTAGTTGACAACAACTTGAAATTGAGGTTTGTTTGTGTATGCTAATGAAACAGTGTTATTGTTTTGTGTTACTGCTGTGGTTATGGTAAGATGCTGTAATTATGAACTTCTCAGTACAGTTTGTTGGTGGATAATTTTGGATTTCGGATTGGCTGGTGTAAAGTTGAATTGAATATAATAATAATAAATCAGAATGTAATTGAATGTGTTTAATGTTTTAATTTAATGGAGAGAATATGAAATCTGCTAAATTTGATTTTTCCATTGTTTGTCACCCGTCGATGATGACAAAGTGGAGTGACACTCTTAATTTGATTCAAAATGGCGATTATTCTTATGTTTTAATTAGGGATACGTACTGTTGAGTTGGTCTGATTCTGACAAAACTCGATACCCGATCGATTATCTTTGAATTGGATTAAGTTTTAAATTAGTATTTTTTTCATTTAACCCGAACCGAACCCCATCAAGAACGGGTTGAATTGGGTTGGGTTGGCGGATTATATATAAATAATAGATTGTTTTTTATTTTACGGAAAAATATATTAAATGAAAATATATTTAATACTTGAATGTCTCAAAAACTAAAATTTTAATCACATCATTCAATTCTTTAAAAAAATCATCAACCTGTCACACAAAAAATATAACACAATCTTCAAATAACTCTCACACAAAAAATATAAATCTCACAATTTTCAAATAAATAAATAAATTCAACAACAGTCAATCAATAAAATATAAAAGTTCATCAATTCTAAGCAATGTCAAGCACAGAAGAAAACAATTGGGAATATGCAAAAACAAATATTAATAATAAAAGTGAAGAGAAAACAACTAGCATAATTAGTCCACCACATTACTTTCATCATTACACATAACCCTTCAATCATTTTAGTTTACTAAACTACCATAACTTTTTAATAGTAGTGATTCATTTGTTTATAGTTAGAGTACTTAGTATTTTCAAATAAAATACTAAAAAAAGTGTTTAATAGATTAATATGTAAAAAATTTAATCTAAATTCATCATAAGCTTTTGCATAAGCATCATTTTTGTTCATAAATAGTATTTAAATAAAAAAAAATTGTATTTGATAAATGTAAAAAATTTAAACTAAATTCATTATAAGTATAAGTATAAGCTTTTCATTCATACTTTTATTATATAAAACTATAACAAAATATAACATTTAAATAAATAGTATTTAACTTTAAAATTAAATTGCTTTTTTGAAAGACACAATTCAAAAATTAGACACAAATTTTATGAGTAGGCATATACGAGATTACAAGGCCAAAACAAATTAAACGCTAAACTGCGAGAAAAATTCAGTATTTAGCCTAGACACATGAACACCTTGCATCAGCATTCATATAAAAATAAGTTATTAATAATATCTTATTATAACTAATTCGTATAAAAATCAGTTATGAGCATCTGCGGAACAAAAGAAGAAGATGGACGGCGGCACGACCTCAAGAAGTCTGAAAGAAGGTGGACGCAGAAAGTAGACGACGGCAGTTGAAAATCAAAAGAAGAAGAGAAATGAAACCCTATTGGACTGTTGGGGATGTCAAACAAATTTTTTTAAAAAAAAAAAAATTAGTAATTGGGTCGGGTCGACGAATTCAAATTGTTAAACCCATTACTCGAACCAAATATAAGTGGATTTCAACGAGTTGAGTTGAATTGGGTTGGGTGATCCGGTTGACGAGTTGACCTGCACCCATGTACACCCCTAACTATTAATATTAATATTTATTTATAGTTAGTTAAATATAATCCAAAGTTTGAATTTCAAATAGCAATTATACAATTCCACTGTGTAAAAGTTGAAATAGTCCAAAGCAGTGAACAATTGCACTTCCGACAAATTAATATTTGCAATTTATTAATTAAAAAGAAAACATTGACAATTGATTAAAAATATTTTTATTTTTATTATTTTATTACTATTTTGTTAGTGGAAAAAAGAAATTGAAGTTGAAGTTACTTTCTCCGTCTCTAAACTTTAGTTTTTTAGTTTTTATTTTTGTTTTAAATTTTTTATTCTTTTAAAAAATTAAAATATTATGAAAAATTAAAGAAGAGTTAGAGGAGTCGGACATTGAATTGAGTGAAATGTTGTTGTTTGATGTGGATGTGTTCAAGAGCCGAAGGAAGTTGCTTGACAGAACAAAGAAGGCTGAGTTTGATGAAAGGTGGAAGAATTTGAAACTTTTCAAAATCAAGTTTTTTGACGACGGTTTAACGTTCTTTAAAGACTTATGTGACTTGCTTTTGAATAGTCCTTAGACTTGCACCATTCAAGTATTTTATTTTGATTTCTCTGCTTTTACTTATCAATAAACATTTTACTAGTCTTTTTATTCATATTTTTCATTCATGTTTCATGTACTAGTCTATTAATATTGATATTTATTTATAGTTAGTTAAATATAATCCAAAATTTGAATTTCAAATAGCAATTATACAATTCCACTGTGTAAAAGTTGAAATAGTCCAAATTGTTAACCAAAGCAGCGAACAATTGCACTTTCGGCAGATTAATATTTTCAATTTATTGATTACAAAGAAAACATTGACAATTAATTAAAAGTAATTTTGTTTTTATTATTTTATTACTATTTTGTTAGTGGAAAAAATAAATTGAAGTTGAAGTTACTTTCTCCATCTCTAAACTTTAGTTTTTTAGTTTATATTTTTGTTTTAAATTTTTTATTCTTTTAAAAAATTAAAATACAATTAATGATAAAGAAGAATCAGAGGAGACGAACATTGAATTGAGTGAAATGTTGTTGTTTGATGTGGATGTGTTCAAGAGCCGAAGGAAGTTGCTTGACAGAACAAAGAAGGCTGAGTTTGATGAAAGGTGGAAGAATTTGAAACTTTTGGAAATCAAGTTTTTCGACGACGGTTTAACGTTCTTTAAAGACCTATCTGACTTGCTTTTGAATAGTCCTTAGAATTGCACCATTCAAGTATTTTATTTTGATTTCTCTGTTTTTACTTATCAATATGCATTTTACATTGTGTCATTTCAATGGATAATGATTTAAGTAAGTGCATTTTTAAAAGTATTTTTGTTTTTATTATTTTATTACTATTCTGTTAGTGGAAAAAATAAATTAAAGTTGAAGTTACTTTCTCGGTCTCTAAACTTTAGTTTTTTAGTTTTTATTTTTGTTTTAAATTTTTTATTCTTTTAAAAAAATAAAATACAATTAATGATATTTTTTTTGTAATCTTATAAAAATAAAGAATATTCATTAAATGCATTTTACTTTTTGTGATATAAATTAACAGTAAAAAAGTATAAATTCATATAATTGTATTGTTTTTTAATATGTTTGTCAATTTCAGAAAAAATAAAAATTAGAGATGGTGGGAGTATCATTTAGGGGGATTTAGTAGATGCTTAGGTGGTAAAAAGAGCATAATTTATGGTAGCACACAAAGAAATTTAAAGCACCGTCAAAAAAATAAATTTAAAGCACTAAAAACGATAACTTTATTTGTAAAAAAACAACGATATGAAAGATGATTTACATTTTCACAACAATGTTATTTATTTAATTGTCATTTACATTTAGTTTGGAAATGTATTTATTTATCAAAAATATTTAATAACCACCTATATAATAATTAGAGAAAAAAAAATATAAAGAGAATTATATAATATGTCGGTGATATAATAGAAAAAACTATATAAATATAAAATAAATTGATTAATGAGTATAAAAAGGTCAATGGCGTACAAATACAAATGGTTGATTAATTATCGAAAACAAAATGAAAGAATGCAAGATTTTTTATTTATATTTGGCTTTATATATATATATATATATATATATATATATATATATATATATATATATTTCAGAATCCAAAATCGTGTTTTTGTCCCTAGCTAATCAAAGACCACAAATCACTTCCTATCTTGATGGAAAAAGAAATAAAATATTCGAAGCAAGTTTCTTTATCCCTAAAGGCTGCAAATGAAACAAATATTTTTAAAAGAGTATTTTATGAGGATGAATAAGTTATTATTCTTCAACGCCTACCAGGTACAAATTTAAATTTAGCTTCAAGCCATAGTGATATTTACCGATATTTTAAAAACCAACTAAGTTACAAACCTACTAGCACTGAACTTAGAGAGAAATTTCATAAATTAAAGATAAAATTTAAAAAGAAAGAAAACAGCAAATTTCCTCCTATTTTTACCAGTTCACACGAGCACATATTATTCGATCTTTCTAAAAAAGTTTGGAGCAAAGATAAAGAAGAATCAGAGGAGACGAACATTGAATTGAGTGAAATGTTGTTGTTTGATGTGGATGTGTTCAAGAGCCGAAGGAAGTTGCTTGACAGAACAAAGAAGGCTGAGTTTGATGAAAGGTGGAAGAATTTGAAACTTTTGGAAATCAAGTTTTTCGACGACGGTTTAACGTTCTTTAAAGACCTATCTGACTTGCTTTTGAATAGTCCTTAGAATTGCACCATTCAAGTATTTTATTTTGATTTATCTGTTTTTACTTATCAATATGCATTTTACATTGTGTCATTTCAATGGATAATGATTTAAGTAAGTGCATTTTTAAAAGTATTTTTGTTTTTATTATTTTATTACTATTCTGTTAGTGGAAAAAATAAATTGAAGTTGAAGTTACTTTCTCGGTCTCTAAACTTTAGTTTTTTAGTTTTTATTTTTGTTTTAAATTTTTTATTCTTTTAAAAAAATAAAATACAATTAATGATATTTTTTTTGTAATCTTATAAAAATAAAGAATATTCATTAAATGCATTTTACTTTTTGTGATATAAATTAACAGTAAAAAAGTATAAATTCATATAATTGTATTGTTTTTTAATATGTTTGTCAATTTCAGAAAAAATAAAAATTAGAGATGGTGGGAGTATCATTTAGGGGGATTTAGTAGATGCTTAGGTGGTAAAAAGAGCATAATTTATGGTAGCACACAAAGAAATTTAAAGCACCGTCAAAAAAAATACATTTAAAGCACTAAAAACGATAACTTTATTTGTAAAAAAACAACGATAGGAAAGATGATTTACATTTTCACAACAATGCTATTTATTTAATTGTCATTTACATTTAGTTTGGAAATGTATTTATTTATCAAAAATATTTAATAACCACCTATATAATAATTAGAGAAAAAAAAATATAAAGAGAATTATATAATATGTCGGTGATATAATAGAAAAAACTATATAAATATAAAATAAATTGATTAATGAGTATAAAAAGGTCAAAGGCGTACAAATACAAACGGTTGATTAATTATCGAAAACAAAATGAAAGAATGCAAGATTTTTTATTTATATTTGGCTTTTATATATACTATCGGTCAAACTCCTCCACCTTTTATAAAAACCAATCTTTTCCTTTTCAGAATCCAAAATCGTGTTTTTGTCCCTAGCTAATCAGAGACCACAAATCACTTCCTATCTTGATGGAAAAAGAAATAAAATATTTGAAGCAAGTTTATTTATCCCTAAAGGCTGCAAATGAAAAAAATAATTTTAAGAGAGTATTTTATGAGGATGACGAAATAATTATTCTTCAACGCCTAACAGGTACAAATTTAAATTTAGCTTCAAGCCATAGTGATATTTACCGCTATTTTAAAAACCAACTAAGTTTCAAACCTACTAGCACTTAACTTAGAGAGAAAATTCGTAAATTAAAGATTATATTTAAAAAGAAAGAAAACAACAAATTTCCTCCTATTTTTACCAGTTCACACGGGCATATATTATTCGATCTTTCTAAAAAAGTTTGGAGCAAAGATAAAGAAGAGTCATAGGAGACAGACATTGAATTGAGTGAAATGTTGTTGTTTGATGTGGATGTGTTTAAGAGCCGAAGGAAGTTGCTTGACAGAACAAAGAAGGCTGAGTTTGATGAAAGGTGGAAGAATTTGAAACTTTTGGCAATCAAGTTTTTCGACGGCGGTTTAATGTTTTTTAAAGACCTATCTGACTTGCTTTTGAATAGTCCTTAGAATTGCACCATTCAAGTATTTTATTTTGATTTCTCTGTTTTTACTTATCAATATGCATTTTACTTTGTGTCATTTCAATGAATAATGATTTAAGTAAGTGCCTTTTTAAAAGTATTTTTGTTTTTATTATTTTATTACTATTCTG
The DNA here is from genome assembly GCA_037974735.1 of Cicer chorassanicum. Lineage (NCBI taxonomy): Eukaryota > Viridiplantae > Streptophyta > Magnoliopsida > Fabales > Fabaceae > Cicer > Cicer chorassanicum. The sequence goes on from JBBPBP010009780.1 coordinate 8,936,697, forward strand.
TTAGTGGAAAAAATAAATTGAAGTTGAAGTTACTTTCTCCGTCTCTAAACTTTAGGTTTTATTTTTGTTTTAAATTTTTTATTCTTTTAAAAAAATAAAATACAATTAATGATATTTTTTTTGTACTCTTATAAAAATAAAGAATATTCATTAAATGCATTTTACTTTTTGTGATATAAATTAACAGTAAAAAATTATAAATTCATATAATTGTATTGTTTTTTAATATGTGTGTCAATTTCTGAAAAAATAAAATTTAGAGATGGTGGAAGTATCATTTAGGGGGATTTAGTAGATGCTTAGGTGATAAAAAGAGCATAATTTATGGTAGCACACAAAGAAATTTAAAGCACCGTCAAAAAAATAAATTTAAAGCACTAAAAATGATAACTTTATTTGTAAAAAAAAAAAAGACGATAGGAAAGATGATTTATATTTTCACAACAATGCTATTTATTTAATTGTGATTTACATTTAGTTTGGAAAGGTATTTATTTATGAAAAATATTTAATAACCACCTATATAATAATTAGAGAGAAAAAAATATAAAGAGAATTATATAATATGTCGGTGATATAATAGAAAAACTATATAAATATAAAATAAATTGATTAATGAGTATAAAAATGTCAAAGGCGTACAAATACAAACGGTTGATTAATTATCGAAAACAAATTGAAAGAATGCAAGATTTTTTATTTATGTTTGGCTTATATATATATATATATATATATATATATATATATATATATATATATATATATATATATATACTAGTCGGTCAAACTCCTCCATCTTTTATAAAAACCAATCTTTTCCTTTTCAGAATCCAAAATCGTGTTTTTGTTCCTAGCTAATCAGAGACCACATCTTGATGGAAAAAGAAATAAAATCTTCGAAGCAAGCTTCTTTATCCCTAAAAGCTGCAAATGTAACAAAGTTTTTTAAGAGAGTATTTTATGAGGATGACGAAGTTATTATTCTTCAAGGCCTAGCATGTATAGATTTAAATTCAGCTTAAAGCCATATTGATATTTACCGCTATTTTAAAAACCAACTCAGTTTCAAACCTACTAGCACTCAACTTAGTGAGAAAATTCATAAATTAAAGATTAAATTTAAAAAGAAAGAAAACAACAAATTTCCTCCTATTTTTACGAGTTCACACGAGCAGATATTTTTCGATCTTTCTAAAAAAGTTTGGAGCAAAGATAAAGAAGAGTCGGAGGAGTCTTACATTGAATTGAGTGAAATGTTGTTGTTTGATGTGGATGTGTTCAAAAGCCGAAGGAAGTTGCTTAACAGAACAAAGAAAGCTAAGTTTGATGAAAGGTGGAATAATTTGAAACTTTTGGAAATCAAGTTTTTCGATGACGGTTTAGTGTTCTTTAAAGACCTATCTGACTTGCTTTTGAATAGTCCTTAGACTTGCACCATTCAAGTATTTTATTTTGATTTCTCTTCTTTTACTTATCCATATGCATTTTACTTTATGTCATTTCAATAAATAATGATTTAAGCAAGTGCCTTTTTAATCATATTTTTCATTCATGTTTCATGTACTTTATATAAGTTCATTTTTATTTTTGGAGACTCATAAGTGCCTTGTGCTCCAAAACCTAGCGCCTCAACAGCCTTCTTCTCTATGTCTTTATTCTTATATTTTTTATTTAAATAAGTCATTTTAACATAAATCTAATAAGTGTGTACTATGTGTCACATTTAATTTTTCCGTCCTGATATAATTTTTTTTATTCATATTAATAGATTAATTTTGATAAGTAGAGATAAATTTAATTAATAATTTTAATATCTTCGACGTTGTACTGAAAGTATAATAATTTCAAACACTTTAATTTTAACAAATTTGTAGATATATTTTATCGTAATATTAATATGAATGTTGTGAGTTATTTTACATATTCATTATTTTTTTATTTTGACGAATTTATATTTGTGTTATTTTATTAAAAGTTTATTAAATATAAAGTAATTTAAATTTAAATTCATTTACATA
>JBBPBP010009780.1:8938925-8965339 GCA_037974735.1 Cicer chorassanicum
GTCATTAAAAAATCTGAATTTTTTTTAGAATTGCTTTTGTCTTTCGATAAGTAAATTCAACCATATACTTGTTGTCGTCTTTTTTTAAATAGATGAAATGATATAACTATTATAAAAAAAACTTACACATAATTACGGGGTTTTGATTTTGAATCTAAAAATATAATATACAATCTATTAATATCGACATTTGTTAATTAAACTAAAATTTAAAAACGTTTGTTGTCATCTTTAATCTTTAATGGATGCAACAAATTTTTTTGAATTCAACTTATAAGTGATATAGCCAACATTTTTAAGATTGAAAAAACGGTGTTAAGAATTAAGCTAAAAAAAACAATAAAACAGTTATTTGAGATTTAAGATAAAAAAAAAAAAAGATAACAAATGTTAGAGATTTATAAATGCGGGTAACTTTATTATGGTGTTGGCGGTTGCTAAGCAGAATTATGGAGTTCTTGATCAATAGCTTGAAACTTGCTTGGATTTGATGTTTTTATCAAATTCAAGTATACTTTGATTCTAGCGCTACTATTATTCTATTTATTAGGTGTATATTAATTCAATTGATATTATTTGAACTCATGTTTTTATAAGAGTTAATCAAGTTGCTGATGTTTTGGTAAAGCATGGTCTCAGTTAGAACTATAATCTTATAATTTATTTTTATTTTGCTTCTGTTTTTATTTTACATGTCTTATTGGTAAATATTTTGTGTGTTTCTTTTCGTAGAGATTTATAAGTTTTTTTTTGGGGCATAATCTCTTTTGTTCATAAGAAAAAAAAACCAAAATTTATGTAGTGACCTTATTCTAAATTTTAGGTCGTCAAACAATATCAAATTATGAAAAAGGCTGACAGATTTGCTTGAAAAAATAGTATCACATTTTGTGAATTAGACAACATTTCAAATATAATATTAAAAAATATTTTTGATTTTTGATCACCAAAGACCCTCGGTGATGTGATGGTCGAGATATCACACATAACAAATATAAATTATTATATTTTGTTTTAATTTAGATGAATTAAGTAGATATGTTAAATTAATTTTGAATTCTATCATAAGACTTTATTCTATCTATTAATAAGATACAACATATGATAAGACTTTACTTTGTCTTTTAAGATTGGGTTAAAAATTAATATAATATGATAGAATAAAAAAATAATTTACTCAATTATTTTTATAAAATATAATTTAAAATAAAATATATTAAAAATATAATAAAATATAAAACAATAGAATATAATATTAAATTAAAGACCTAAATACATTTTCGAATCCCTTAACTTGTCTTTGAGGTTCATTTTGTCTCTTAACTCAAAAAAATGTCATTTTTATTCCTAAAGTTAAATTTATTGGTACAAATTATCCGTAAATTGAATCACCGTTATAACTATTACTATACAATATTTAAATGTCATGTGAACTTTTTTTAAATGATGTGGTGTCACACAGAAATTAAACATTTTAATTCATTTAACAAGTATTCAATTAGTATAAAAAATTAAAACAAATTAATTAACACATTATAATCTTCTTCAATAAAATAAAAAGAAAAAATTTTATCTACCATTGTTCACCAGTTTTTTATGCCACCCAAAGGTCCAAGGAAAATTAGAGAATAGGGGGCTACTGAACTCTTACGAATGGAGAGATATGACTCTGAGACTAAGAGAGACATACAAAGCTAAGATAGTATTTTAGAAATCGGAAGAAAAAAAAAAAGTGGTGAAGGTATATGGTAGGGTTTTCTTTATTTCTTTAATTATTTGTCTTTTCCACTTTCACTTCTTTTACCGTTTTTGAAGAAAATAACAAAAATTGTAATTAATGATTTCTTCTTCTTCTTGTAACTTAATAAGTCACCAATATTATGGAACACAAAAATCTGAGTTATGTGTGATGTACTTCTAATTTTATTAGTTAAATTTTGAGTTGTTTTCGAATTGTGTTTACATGTCATTTATTACGAGAGGAGGTCACTAATGGTGGAATGAAGACCTATGATAGGTTATGACATATCTAAGAGGAGATAGATTTAGAATTGTTGTACAAGAATGATGATTACTCGATTATTGGAAATTTGCATTTTTATTGTAGAAATACCGTTTGTGTGATAAGAATATCATTTTCAGAAACCCTAATTAAACAAAGGAAATCATTGTATGGGGAAGACGATTGAATATTACAGTGACTAATTACACATTAGATGCCACATTGGTAGAAGTTAATGTCATTTAAGTGAATATTGACATAAAGGACTAACTTGCACTTGTTAAAACAAACTCTCAAATTAAGTTTCGATGAAAATAAACAAAGGTTAATTAAGTATGTTAATTATGATTCTAAATGTTATGTTAATTTAATTTGTGCTCTTGAGTGTTTTTATTAAAGATAGGAAAAAAGCAAAGCAAAGAAATCAGATGAAAAACTAAACTGAACATTCTTAATCATAAGTTATACAAAATGGATAATGTTCTGCAGAATCAAGACTGTCTGTCGCAGCCACTTCACCAAACTTTCTTCAGCACTTTAACAATGATTCTGCCTTAATTCTTTATACCAATTTTATCAGCACATGTCAAAGAACAGATAAGAATCATTATTACTTAAAACAGTTCTCGAATCATTAAGATAAATCATCATGAATCTAAGCATGTCAAAAACGGACTGTAACTTTCTCCAGTCTGGAACTGTCAAGAAAGTTGAAGCAAAACTGAACTTCGAGATTGATTATAAGTCCTCAGATTTTCCAGAAGACTATCAGACCAAATTTATCATCAATCTCCACTTTTAATCAACGTTCTCCGTTTTTGAGAAGAACAATCTCTGTTTCTGCAGAAGAAAACTTATTAGTTCTGTAGAAATTATTCACTCATTTCCAAACAGTTTTGGATTGAATCAAGTGTCCAAATCAAAGCCCAATAATCACCAAATATTTTCGAAGCTTAATGGGTAATTAAAATGCACAGGAAATATGAGAGTGATTAAGCAAAACGACCCAAAACAGCAAGACCCAAAACTGTCACATGAATGGTGTATTTTTTCAAACAAAAAGGTTGATTGTGTCAGAAGAAAACAGAGCACTACCAACAGCTCTTTCTGACCATAATTAATTGCCCAAATCATCTATGAAAGCAAGGCAAATTCGCAAGCATCATTCAGAACTTCAAGTGCCAAGAGTTCTCATAAAATCACATTCACTTGAATTCTTGAAGCTATCTCATTCACAAAAGAAATCAGGCTGAAATTGTCTCATACTTCCAGATCATCTTACTGAGTTCTTTTATTCTGAATTTATTCTCAAACAAGAGTTGAGCATAATCAGATTCAACCAAACTGTTAAATCATTAATGTGTAAACTCATAACTATAAGGATTGTTTATAGTTTGAGAGTGATTAAAAGAGTTAACTGTAAAAATTCTAGCAGATTAGTTAAGTGACTTGATTGAATCCTTTCTGGGTGGAAAGGAAGTGTAGTTACAGATCAAGGTTGATCTTTAACTGTGTAACCAGAAGATAGTTCTCCGTTCGTTGAACACTTAGTGAAAATCTCACAGTTGTGAGGACTGGACGTAGCCCACGTTGGGTGAACCAGGATATACCATTGTGTAGTATCTATTCCTTATCTCTATTTACATTAAGTTATTTTTATTGTCAAATTAAATAGAGATACTAAAAACTGCAATTTTAACTAATCAAGAACGTTCTCAGTTTTTTGGTTCAGAACCAAGAACGTTATCTGTTTCTGTTTTTCATAACCAAGATCATTCTTGAGTTGTTTTTCTTAAGTTTTTAACAGGAAATTTTAAATAGGCAAGATTACAATTCAAACCCCCTTCCTTGTAACTTGACATTGCTACTTCAACACTAACATACTAAATTTAATGGACCAAAAATGACACTTTCTAGAGTCAAGGTAGCAAATTGAACCTAAAAAAGATTAACAGACCAAAAATGTATTTAAACCTATATTTATAAGTAAAATATTAATAATTAATTTTAAAAATATGTATGATTTTATCATAAGGGTAATTTTATCATTTTATATAATCTAGTAAATTAAAAATCTATTAATATAAAATATTAAAATATAAAAGTATTAGATTATGAATGTGTTATAAGTTCCTTTAAACGGTTTTACGAGTGTTTATGTCCGTAAATATGCACAAATAATAAGTCGATCAAAACAGTCTCTTAATGTTTCACTAAACGAGTTATGTGAGAACAATATTGGTTTCAAGTACAAAAGATTCTACTTGTTTTGATGATAACAAAATCAGTTCGTGGGAACAATTTTTTATTTAAGTGTACAGTTCCAAGACCACAAACAACATTGTAGGATATTAGGATATATCCTCTGATGAATTGGTCAAAAAGTCATGAAAATTCCGCACACAAAACTGATGAAAAAAGTGTCTCTAAAACATTGCCTCTGATGATAAAAAGCATTAGAATGCCTCTTGTGGTACAAGAATGTTTGCCAATACTGCATCCGGTTCTGATTCGATTATGCTCTCAATGCATCTTGAAGTCTGCCTATAATGAAGCAAAATAGACTTTGGGAAAGTCCGCCTTTGGTGAAGAGACTTTGGGAAAGTCTTTCTCTGATGAAGCAAAACAAACTTCAGGAAATCTATCTCTGGTGAAGCAATCAAGCTTCTGGTCAAAACTACCTCTGACCAGCTGCCTCTGGAGATGAAGCAAGCATATGACTTTCTTGCCTTGGTAAAAGTCAACACCTATGATAAAAGTCAACACTGGAAAAGTCAAAGCTCGAAAAAGTCAATATTTATATAAAAAAAGTCAACACATCTAATAAAAGTCAACGTTCTGATATAGTTAGTGCCTCTAATAGTCTGTCTCTGGTCATTTACTTATACTTCTGATCCAATAATTATGGTCAAGAAACAATCCCTCTGGTGTTCATACTTTTGGGTCCAATACATTCTATTTCATCTAAAAGTGAATTCCAAAAACACTTATAAAATTCTAAGTTTTAGTTTTATGCTCAACGACTATAATTGAACTCAACGAATATATTTTTGAAGACAATGAAGCACCATTGTGAAGGACAAACAAATCATACCATGAAAGACACAAGGTTATTCCTTGAAGGACATTCAACCATACTTTGAAGGACAAAGTCAATGCTGCAAAGGCTTCTATAAATAGAACCCGATTCTAAATTCAAATAATACAACCGACCATTACAACTTACAACATTCTTTCCAAGTGAAACAATCTCAAATCATCAAGCAAAAACACTAAGTTAGAATATTGTCAAACTCACAAACACTCATTTTTTGTAACCAAGTCCAGTAGTGGCTGCAATTTCCTCAACAACTTGATGGACAAAGTTGGAGGTGAGAAGATTGAACACAATCATTATGACTAACCAAATGTTCAACTGTAAGTTCTAAATATAGTGGATTGAATCATTGATAGGAAATGACTGAACGTAGCTACTAAGTTAGTAGTGAACTAGAATTAAACTGTTGAGTCATTTATTTTATCATTTTAGTTTTATTACTTCGAAATATTTTCAAAAACTGTACACAATTCAACCCCCCTCTTCTTGACCAACAAGTTCATCGTGCAAAAGAAAGTGAGTTCCTCGAATTAAAATTCTTTCAATAAATCAATATATTTTAAAACTAATAAAATTATTATGATCATTGGTAAAATAAAATATTAGTTTATAATTTTACATTACAATATTTGATTGCTTCAGTGATACAAAATACAAAAATTAGGTGACTTTTAGAGTGGTCTAATGTGTTAATTTGTCCATTACAAATAAATAGAATGTTATTTTCAATAACTAGTTACACTTAGTTTTCTGTATATTTTAATTTTTATCCCCTGAATATTAAGCAGAACCCTGCGGCTATTGACGAGCCACGATTTCAAAATAAAAAACGCTCTTGTTGGCCCAAACCAAAATCAATTCATTCTTCTCTCTCTCTCTCTCTCACACACACAACAATACACTAAACCCTCTTCCATTGAATTGGAAATTGATAAAACCCTTTTTCCAAATAACACATTCTGTTCATGGCTTTTAAATGAGAAAATCTAAACCCCTTTCAACCTTTCTCCACCAAAATCACAATCTTTTTCATCTTCTCTTCAAACCCTTTTCTTGTCTCCCCCAACAACCTGATCTCCCTTCACAGATCTTCACCATCCTCTCCAACCCCCAATGGCGAAAAAACCCTTCTTTTAACACATTAATCCCTTCTCTAACCCCAACCCATCTCTCTTCTCTCTTCAATCTCAACCTCCACCCTCTCACCGCCTTAAATTTCTTCAAATGGATCCACGAACAACACGGTTTCATCCACACCGTCCATTCCTACCAACCACTCCTCTTCATTCTCGTTCGAAATGGGTACCTTCGTGCTGCGGAAAATGTTCGAAACTCCATGATAAAAATATGTGCTTCACCACAAGAAGCAAGGTTTGTTTTGAACCTGTTGCGTATGATGAACAATGCCCATCATCAACCACTGGGGTTTAAGCTCTCTGTTACTTCGTATAATCGCCTTTTAATGTGCTTGTCGCGTTTTGTTATGGTTGATGAATTGAATTGTTTGTTTAAGGATATGTTGGATGATGATGAGGTTTTGCCTAATTTTATTACTTTTAATACTATGTTGAATGTTCATTGTAAATTAGGGAATGTGGTTGTGGCTAAGGTGTTTTTGAATGGTTTAATAAAGAGTGGTTTTTGTGCTGATGCTTTTACGTATACTTCATTGATATTGGGTTATTGTAAAAATTGTGATGTTGAGAAGGCTTATAAGGTGTTTGAGATAATGCCGCAACAGGGTGTTAGGAGGAATGAGGTTTTGTATACTAATCTAATTCATGGTTTTTGTGAAGCTGGAAAGTTTGATGAGGCTCTCAAGTTGTTTTTGCAGATGAAGGAGGATGGTTGTTTTCCTACAGTTCGAACTTATACAGTTGTTATAGGTGCTTTATGCAAGTTGGGGAAGGAGACAGAAGCTTTGAATTTTTTTGAGGAGATGGTGGAAAGAGGTTGTGAGCCTAATGTCTATACTTATACTATATTGATTGATTATTTCTGTAAGGTGGGTAGGATGGAGGAGGGGAAGAAAATGTTGAATACAATGTTGGAGAAAAAGTTGGTTTCGAGTGTTGTCCCGTATAATGCTTTGATTGATGGGTATTGTAAAGGGGGAATGATGGAGGATGCCGTGAGTGTATTGGGTTTGATGGAGTCGAATAAAGTTTGTCCGAATGCTCGTACTTATAATGAACTAATTTGTGGGTTTTGTGGAAGAAAAAGCTTGGACAGGGCGATGGCGTTGCTTAATAAAATGTTTGAAAACAAGCTGTCGCCGAACCTGATCACGTATAACACGTTAATCCACGGGCTGTGTAAAGCAGGTGTGGTAGATAGTGCTTGGCGGCTGTATCATTTGATGATTAAAGATGACTTTGTTCCTGATCAGAGAACTTTCGGTGCTTTTATAGATTGCCTCTGTAGAATGGGAAAAGTAGGAGAAGCGCGTCAGGTCTTTGAGTCTCTCAAGGAAAAAAACGTCAAAGCAAATGAATTCATATATACAGCCTTGATTGATGGATACTGCAAGGCTGAGAAAATCGATGATGCTCACTTGTTATTCAAAAGGATGCTTGCTGAGGGATGTTTGCCGAACTCTATTACATTCAATGTATTGTTAGATGGCTTGCGCAAAGAGGGGAAACTGGAAGATGCAATGTTGTTGGTGGATGACATGGTTAAGTTTAATGTGAAGCCCACTGTTCACACATATACAATTCTCATTGAGGAAATATTGAAGGAAGGTGACTTTGACCGTGCTAATAAGTTTCTCGACCAAATGATTTCATCTGGATATCAGCCTAATGTTGTCACATATACTGCATTTGTTAAAGCATATTGCAGCCAAGGAAGATTAGAGGATGCTGAAGAGATGGTGGTCAAGATTAAAGAAGAAGGCGTGTTTCTCGACTCCTTCATCTATAATTTATTAATTAATGCGTATGGATGTATAGGAGAACCAGACAGTGCGTTTGGTGTTCTCAAGCGCATGCTTGATGCTGATTGCGAGCCTTCGCGTCAAACGTATTCCATCCTAATGAAGTATCTAATTAGCGAAAAACAAAAGGAAGGCATCAGTCTTGTTGGACTTGATTTGAATTCAACCAATTTTTCAGTTGATAATGCTGATATATGGAAGATAACCGACTTTGAAATCATAACCGTGCTTTTCGAGAAAATGGTGGAACATGGCTGTGTGCCTAATGTTAACACCTACAGCAAGCTTATCAAAGGATTTTGCATAGCGGAACACTTATCAATAGCCTTCATGTTGTTAAACCATTTGAAAGAAAGTGGAATATCTCCATCTGAAAACATTCATAATTCTCTTCTAAGTGGTTGCTGTAAGTTGGGAATGTATGAAGAAGCATTGACATTGCTGGATTCTATGATGGAGTATAACCATTTAGCACATCTAGAATCCTATAAACTTCTCATTTGTGGGCTATTTGAACAAGGTAACGAAGAGAAGGCCGAAGCGATTTTTCATAGTTTACTAAGCTGCGGGTATAATTATGACGAAGTGGTTTGGAAAGTCCTAATTGATGGTTTAGTTAAAAGGGGTTATACTGATCAATGCTCAAAGTTGCGAAACATTATGGAGAAAAATGGATGTCCTTTACATTCTGAGACGTGCTCGATGTTAACTCAGGAACTGAATGGAATTGAAAGTGACAGTTGTGTATTTTTTCCTGGAAATGGAACTGGGAAAAAGATGCATCCCATTGATATTTCATTTTTTGATGACTCTGGCTAAGGTTGTACAGAGGAATACCTGAAATTTCATAATACATACTGACCATACATACAATATCTCAAAGAGTGAGCTGCAAGCAGCTCTTTTTGTACGGTTTTAGTGACGGTTACCTGCCACAGTTCGGTGTAACTGTGATAATCACCTTGGGAGAGCAATTAGCAGAAGACAGAGGCAAGTGAGTATTTAAATTCTTGTTTATTCTTTTATTCTTACAATAAAGCCTTAGTTCAAATTTGTAACTTTAGTTTCAGTTTATCTCAGATATGTTGGGGCATTATTTTTGTATGAATAATTATGAATAGGATAACTTCCTCATACTTTATTTGAATCATATTACATATTTCAAATTTCTATTAAATATTAAAATGATTTTTATTCTCGGAGTTGGTAAATACATGTGAGAGATTCAAGTTATTCATCATCATTGGAAATCAATGAGGAAATATTTTTCAATTAATGTATTCATATGTTTTATATTGGACAGAACATTTTCTGTAAAAAACACTGATGTACCTTATATTTTATATTCATAGGTATTCTATTCTTTGCAACTCTTGTGAACCACAGCGGAAGCTGTGGTAAGAGTAAGACAACCCAGAGATTTTACTAGTTCAATGTCTTCTGTTATCCTTACAATAATGGTTGCAGGCTCAAGAATGAAATTTAGTTGTAAAGATTTGTTGGTATTACCATCAATTTCAAAGGCAATCAGTTGTTGTAGTAAATGGCAGCCAAATATCCTTCCACTATCATGTCACTATTGTTAACAAAATCTTCATAAACTTCTGCACAACTGTCAACATAATTGATGAGTTGAATACAAAAAAGCGTCTGCAATAACAACTGAAGATAAAATTTTGGCCAGGAAAATTATTTGATGTTTAGACTTTTCCTTACATTTATCAATGATAAGCTAAAATTTATGGCAGTTTGTTCCTTTCCAGTTTGTGTTTGCATTTGTGTGGTTAGCATTAGGGTGAGGCGAATGAATAATTTGATCTATAACATGCCACTTGAGGTGGGGGCGTTTTTGGCTCTAAATATGAAGGATGCATAGACTCACCCAACTTTGTGTCGATGTCTATGTACTTTTAAAAAATGAGTTGGTGCACTTTAGCAAATGTCTATAGGAGTCGCTAACCTTCATTCACTTATTTTTAGGAATATCTTGCCAACGTAGTGCTTCTGAAAAATAGGTAGGTGTTTATTAGCAAATCTCACATATATATTCACACCCACACACACACATATTTATATATATAGCTTAATTACTATCATTAGTGGAGTAGTTAGGAGTTAATTAGAATTTAACTTGCAGCTTAATATCAGGTGCTTACTTGCAGGTTGTAGCCTAATTACTACTTAATCATAATATCATAATACTTATTGTTAACTATAAAGGATAGTGTATAGACAAGCATCTCTACTAATTTTTGGAAAAAGAAAAAAGCAAGCAACTCTATTGTTTGTTTTTTAATGTCCAATTTGTAATTGAGCACGCAATGACGCCTTGGTAAATGTATTTAAAATTTATTTTAGGTCGTTGGTTATAATTGATACTCGTTAGAATTTGAGGTAATTTAGCTGTAATATTGATTTCCATGTAATAGAAACTCTGCTCTTTCGATGTAATAAAAGGCCATTACGATGTCTAAAATGCATAAAATAGTACCATTTGAGACTGCAAAAATATTGCAAGGGGTAGAACTTGGTTCTTGTGCAAGTTTCATATTTCCATCAAATGAAATATAGTCAAATAAATAAATAAAATCAAATGAACTATGTTTTCTTCGGGGCTTTGCATCTTGCAAGCAAAACCGCAGGGCACGAGTAGGTGTTTTATACATTGGTGGCTGTTTGAGCTTTGATAAGTTGAAGCTTCATTGTGTATTATGTCGGGTGATATAGGGCTTTAATAAAAAGTTTGCAATGTTTTATGTTACTATACATATAAAATAAATATTTACGGTTAATTTTACATAAAAAAATGTTACTAATAATATTAAGTTTTTAAATTATTTTAAAGTTATTTAATAGAGTATAATGGAAGTGCATGATTGTACAATAACCACTCATGGTAGTGCTACATATACATTGAATAGTACTATTACATATGGATGTTATAAAACTATTTTCAAAAGATTACTGCATTTCGAGGTGTTTAATATATGTCACGCTCATACAAATTTTAGTACTTATTGCAAAATAACTGCGTAGGCATCATCATTAAGGCCACGTTTATTTTATTCTTCTTGATGAAGTCTTGTAAGTTGTTTCTTATTTGTTGAATGAATATAAGTTGTTTACAATTTATGTTGCTAAATAAATAATTGTCTATGATGCATCGGTTTAATATAAATATAAGAGTTTGATTTTGTAATTTCTTTAAAAAAACGGTTGTAAAATGACTATTATTATTAATAATTTTCTCTTTCTCCATTTTCTTAAAATATAATCAGAAACATTAAAACATAAAAACCAATAAGATTAAAGAAATAGTAAGTTTGGTTACACTTTTCAGTCTTGTCTACTTTGAGTAAAATATAGAAGCAGTGAAAATGTTCCTTCCACAAGGTACTTTTGCCTGCGATGCCCTATGCGTTGACTACTGTACAGTACACTGAAGAGGCACACAATCTAAATGACAATTTTGTCATATACTAATCTAAATGTAAAGGGCCACAAGGATGCACACACTGGTAGAATACTAGTAAAAGCTATTTACCAGAGGGAGAAGTCATTCTATTTTCCTCTGAATCATGTTTGGTTGTAGAATCCCCCCCACCCATTAATTCCGAGAAGCCTTCCACCTTGACAGGCGGGGCTCTAACCATGCTAATGTTGTTCCTATAATGCAAACAATGAAACAACAGTCTTAATAAAAATAACATAAAAGCCAATCTAGCAGTAGCGTAGTATTTATTTATTCAAATTTACTTACTGTGACTGCATTGGGGGAATCTGTAAGGAACTGATCTGTCTAAACTGAGGGTTAGATTGAGGATGGAAATTTGCCATTGCAGCCAACTGCTGCTGCCTAAACTGCATTTGAGGATGTCTGGAATTGAAAGCATTACCATCACTTGGTAAATCTGATGTGTTTTCAATCTTGACTTGAACCAATGGTCTTTCCTTATTTACATCCATAGCAGGGCGGGCAGGAGATTGGTGGCTTCTCATTCTCTCTAACTGCAGCTGCTGCTGTTGTTGCTGAATAGCCAGAGTTTGGGAGTGAATCATCTGCTGCATCTGTGGATGCATCTGTCTCTGCATCTGAACCTGCACGTTAACAATACACTGGGTAACGCAGCATCACCAAAATCATAAATCAATCACCCCTAATAATTGGACACATTATATTCAAATAACATGCAACCCATAGAATATAATATTTTGATGGATGCTATAAATAACTTCCGGCCACTGATCAAAGAAAAAAAAATTACAATTAAACATGGGGCACAGGGAAATTTTGTTTTGAAAAAGCACTAGGTATATCTAAGAAATTACAAAGGATCCTAAATAAGGATTCTGTGTCCCACTGCCTGTGGCATTTTTCATGTCCATACTTCATACCAATATCATAAAACATTAAACAATGCAAGAATAAGTAGTTATAAGTACTTGCTGAGGTAGTCGAAGGGAATTCTGCTGTTGTGGCTGCAACTGTGACTGAATTCCAAGTGCATGTTGCTGACCTTGTTGAACATTCTTGGAGCCATCTTTGACCACATCCACTAATGGCGCAAAATTACTGTAAGCACGACAAAGAAATATTAAAATGAATCCATTGCATGTTTAAGATATCTTGATTTAAAAGTAAACTACAAAACAGGGAAATATAGCAGTACAATAGTTACAAGTTCATTACATGAAATATACCAAGTTTTATTTGGGGGGGATTTCATAATTATAGGAATTTCAAACATACCTAAAACCCAAAGTTTTAAGCAACATCTTTAGAAGTTCAATGGCAGAGCATTGTTTTTTATAACTATCAGCAAGTATTTTCAAATTGGTTCCTATTTTAACAACATGTTTGCTCATCACTTCAGACAAGTATTCAATTGGACCTTCCATGGTAGCTTCAACTCCTGCACCCAACAAAATGCCAGCCACTACCTTCTGAGAGAGCTTTGCTGCTTGCTCGCGACCAAGAACTCTTCCATTTCCCTCACTTCCCAACTTCCCACGGTACAACCCTCCCACTGGTTCCCCATTAACATACTCAGCCCGAATCCCAAGCTTCTCAATCATAACAGGACTCCGAATCATAACAGGAGGCAACGCATCAAGCACACCAAGTATCGTCACTTTCTGGTTACTATTACTATTCTCTACTCTCTCACTCACTGGAATTGCACTCTCGGGTACACAGTTCCATGCATATGTTACCTCCGGAAAAACAAACTCACCATCAACATCATCACCATGAACTAAACTACCACCATTTGATTGACGCATAACCTGATCCTGTTCTTCCTTAAACACTACGCGCCTCTTTTTATGATTAGTATTATACAAAATATAGGAAGCCATCTCCGCTGGCGAACGTTTCGGTGACGATTCCCGATCCCACATAGCTAGCTTCTTGTTAGCCTTATAATTCTCAATTACTTGATTATACCACGTTTCAGGCAACTCAGAATCAACATATCTGGATCCATTCTGCATTACAAAAGAAAAAGCTCAACATTTTGGTATTACATTACACAAATAATAACAAAGCAAATCACCATTTTGTTCCTCCAAATCGACAAAAATGACCGATAAGTCCCTGAAATTTAAATTTCTATTGCCTACGCCGTACTCAGTTGCAATAATCTGTTTAAGACTTCCACTCACTTATTTTTGCTTATATTTTGTTACACATTACTCCCTCCGTAACTCCGTTCACGATCTTTGGTCCTTTAAGCATTTTTCATTTTGTTTTTGCTTAATGAATCAAGGGTAAAAACGACTAAACCAATGTAAATTTATGGTTTCTCAATGCTAAAAGGATAAAAGTTCAGGGACGAAGGAAGTAGTATTTCATATACATACTACATTGTCACAATAGACTTTTTTCACCCTATCAATCAATCATAATAGTCTATCATTGAAAAAGTTTGACTTTAATCACAGAAGCTTGGACTTCTAAAGTCGTAATTTTTTTCATGGTATATACAAAAAAACAAAAAAAATAATTAATTAGACTCTATTAAAGTGATTCATGGAGGGACTAAATTAAATTTCAGAGATTATTAATTTGTAATTCAGAAAACTTAATAAACCAAAAAGAAAAATGTAATCCAATCAATAATAATAATAATTAAAAAGATGAATGAGAAAAAACCTTGGAATTGGAGGAAGTAGAAGGATCATGATTATTATTATTATCGAGTGTGAAGTAGATGTCATCAGGATGCAAGCGAAGGAAATTAGGGTTAATGGTGGAGAGAGAGGGATTAAGATTAGGGTTTGAAGAAAGAGAAGTAGAAGAAGCTTTATCGAAGAGGAGAGCACGAACTCTAAGTTGAAGGTGAATATGAGGGGTAGATTTGGAAGAATCGGTTTTCATAAAAGAATCCCAAGCTGAAGGTGAAGAAAGGTAAGGAGCAAAGTTGTTGTAGATGGAATCGCCGAGCCATGTTCGCCATACACCGTTGGATTCAAGCTTACGAGCTAGCTCGTAGCCGCGTCCGTTTTCACCAAGTAGTTGAGACATATAACAACACCTTCTGCTTTCTGCTACTCACACGTAACTAGCTTCTCTCAGGTATGCTTTTTTGCATTTGACGGGTTTTGACTTTAACTACACTTTTCATCGAAATGGATTCTCTGCTTAACCCGATTGGACAATGGACAGGGCTTTTTTTTTAACGGTTCTTTATTTTAGATATCTGTTTAAAAATCTTTAAATAGTTTAATTATGACAATATATATATATAGATATAGTTGTTTAAGTTTAATACAATTTTCGTTTATGTTTTTTAAATTTATTTTATTTTGATTTGGTCTTTTAACTTATATTTTATTTATATTATTAGTTTTTTATCTCAATTTTGATAATAATTAGTTTAATAAAAAATTTATGATTATTTGAAATTTTATAAAATACTGCAACAATATATCTCTCATACTAATATTTTCGAAAGCATTCATCAAATCTTATAAATAGTTTATATATATGATTTTTTCTACACCAATTTAAACATTGGTATAACCTTAAAAATAAGGGAATAAGAATCTATTAATATAATCAATATCTTTAATTTTCTCCATTTGCAAAGTAAATTGGAAAGTCAATTTGTTGTCGTATTTCAATTAGATATTAACATTTATGATAATAACTCGAGAAAATTATCAAATTGAAAGGGTTACATGCATAATTTAATATATCTTAAAGGATGATGATGCAAATCAAATGTAACTTAAAGAACTAAATTGAGAAAAAACAAATATAAAAGATTTAAACAAAAAATTGAGCTAAATTTAAAAGATTAATAGTGTATTTTTGTCTTTAACTATCTATTTAGTAATTAAACCTATAAATATATGTTTAATAGATTAAAGATACACTCTTTTACAAATTATCCAAATAAATAGTGGTATAAAATGATTAATTTGGTGACAATTTTGTATTAGAGGTCCATATAACAATTACATATTGGAAAATGATCAAGGCCAACTTGATAAATGATTATAAGACTTTTAGATAAATCGAATTATCATTTTTTGTGTAAATATGAAATCATAAAATTGCAGTATAAATATTTGTACTACTTTTAACTTTTTCAATCACCATTATAAAATTATTTAACAATATAAATGATTATTTTAAATTGAATATGATAACTAGGCCTTGATGATGTTGCTTCGGTTACCTAACGAATCTAACTAAATAGTTATTTTGATAGATGAGAATAGTTCTAGACTCATGAGTGATAACCCCAAATTTAAAAACATGTCTTAGAGCTAAGAACCCCAAATTTTGTTGATAGAAAATTTGTAAGTACTTCTTGGATTGAATCAATCATCCTTGACGTTAGCCAATCACTTTATTTGCAATCCCAAGTGTAGAATCCATGCAAAGTAATCTCAATCTCAACTTCACAAAATGCAAAAGGGCAATGATCACTCTGATCATTGAGGTTATCTTAAATCAATATACAATTTATGCAAAGATACCATAGGAAGTTTTTAATTTTGGAATGTATCTTCAATCACGAGACACCTTCCAATTTCCAAAAAACATGCAAAGGACTGGTTTTTATAAAACTCTATAAATTTATAATATATTTCATTGTGTAGATCTATCTTTAGATTTCATCCAAAATTATTTTATTTTTGTAAAATAGTCTTGAGTGTGAACGTTCTACTATTTTAGCTATTCATCTACTATTCAAGATTTTAGTCTCAAGTATAAAGAGTTACACTTTTAAGTTGTATATTTGCTCACTACCAATTAATATTCACCTACTATTTAGTTTTATGCAAAACACATGTATCCGTGAAGCACTGATCGCTAAGATATTTATTAGGAAAAACTCTGGTATTAAATATATATGAGATAAAAAAACTTATATAAAGAATAAAAAATAACACTTTTTATCTTATACGTTGATTTTGTAACGATGATTTAGACTCTATAAACTATAAGAATGTTGATATTCCTTTGTATCAAGTTCATGCTTCTCCATTGTTTTGCTTCAACCACATGGGACAACACCAATGCGTCGGCCACTGTCCGCTTTCGTCGTCCGTACTTCTTCAAGAGTAAACCTTGTTTTTAACTTTTCCCAAATTACACCACCCTTAGATAAAAAAATGCCTCAATTTTTTTAAAAAACTCTAATCCCCTCTTCCTCCGTAGTCTAAAATTTAACTTAGTTTTGTTTAAGATTGGGTCTTTAGATAGAGTTTAATTTTTAATTTGAGGAGTGCTTCACCATTTTGTGGGCAAATCTCCAATCCCGTTTTCTCTCCTTTTAGTAGTTCGATTCTAATAAGCTATTCCCACAATATTCATTCTTTCCTGGTGGCAGTTTTAATAATGGTGGCTTGGGGATTGAACGAAGAAAATAAAATTTGATTGAATTTTAATAATTCTTGTTAATTGGGATTTTGGTTTTTTTAATAAATTATTTAAAAATATAATTTTTTACGTAAAAACATATCTGAATTTATCAAATAAGTATCGATACAAACCTATCAACTTATCAAAATCATAACAGCCATGTAAACTTTTTTTAACATAGTTAAACAAAAACTCAAAAGGGGCAAGTCAGGCATTTTTCAACTTATAGAACTAGTACGAATAAATAACTTAAAGGACCGCAGTATATTTTACCTAAAATAAAATAAGCTAATGTACCTAATTTGCACGGAGTAATTATCAAAAAATGTTATACACATATGAATAAAAAACATAAACTAAGCAAATTTACCACTTATATGTGACGTTCTAAAAAACATGTAGATAGATTAATCTAAGTAAATATTCCACTTAAAAGTCATGTTAAACAATCCACTCAAGCAAACAATTCTTGTATATTAGTAAATAGATTACTAGATGCATTGCAAAACTAACACTCCACTTAGACTTTTCTAAAAAATATACTGCGACGAACATATTATGAAACAAATTTCAAACAACTAGAGTTTCTGTATACTATTATCATTTCTTTTAATAGAAGATATACAAGCCAAACAAGTTGGGGGAACCCTACCATTGGACCAAAAATTAAAACAAATTAAGGGCTATGCCCCAGTGGTAAGCAATCACAAAAATGGAATTTTCCTTGTTTCACTGGGTATTTTCACATATTATTTCCCCGTATACAATTGCTCCACCCCAATTCTCAGCACTACACAAGGTTCATTTTCTTTCGCATTGAACATATCTCTCTAGAGCATGGTTCATCAGAGGACAACACAAACACCCTGAAAATCAAGCATTGAAATGTCATTATTCCATGAGAAAATACGTTTCTCTAAAACAGAAAATCCATTGCAAAAATCACTACTCTTAGAATTTGGATTTGAGTCTAATTCAACTCTACAAAATCAACATGTAAGGGGAAGGCTGCCCATAAATCACTAACTCAGTAATATATCATTAGTCGAAGTCAGATCTCCACACACTGACCCTTACATCCATAATTGGATATATGGAGCATGAAGTTTGCAAGACTTGACATCAACAAGTGGCCAACAAATGGATGGTCAAATAACAGATTTATGATAGACTCTAATACCATCTTAAAATTTGAACTGAAAACTTACTTATCAAACCCCTATGTTTCTGCCCCCAATCCACCAAACCTACTTATCACTCCAAAAATAGCCATTGTGGGAAAGAAAATGAAGTCCGGTGGAATAAAGATGGAGTACAAAATTATCATTTCAATAAGCTATGCCAAAGGAATGGCAGCATATTTTTTTAACTTAACATAAGAACACATTTTTTATTATTGGTCTTTTTCTAAAAGGTCAATTTAACAGCTTTCAAATTGCTTTCTGCAAGAGAATGTGACATAGACTAATCTGTGTCTGTTTTAAAATAGTGTGACATAACTATTTCTTATGCACAATCACTAACATCTACACTCATCCTTTTTGTTTCAAAAAATTAATACATCTGCTTCCCCGTCCTCTCAATCTCAAATAATACTATACGCACAATGACAAACAGAAGTAAATAGACGTTTAATCATTTACCTTTGTAGGACAAAAATTGGGACACCTAAACTCAACTACCGGTAGCAGGTCTTCGTTTCACCACCAAATCATCAGCTGAGTAGTAATCGGCTATGAGACGGTACATGTATGATGGGTTATGCCCTCCTCTGAGAAGAAGTAATTTCCAAACCAGCATAACAAAGAAAGAAACCAATTAGTACAATACATTTTTTTATGTCACAAGAAAAGCAAGTTTTTGATCTGTTATAGTCCAACTTACGTGTCAGTAATAAAGAGACTAACAAGTTTTGGTGGCACATAATCGAATGTTGGGTTAACGACATGAAGAGAACCTCCACCACTTGCAGAATCCATGCAATCTGAGAACTCCCCAAAGTCGAGTAGCTCAGAAGGGGATCTCAGCTCATTCAATAGGACTTCAGGATTGTGTGGATACAAAGGGCACAACTGTCAATAAGATAAAACAACATTCAACAAAATACTAACATTTGGTAATAACTGTTAGGATGAACCAGATCAAAATTTAATTCCAAAGTTTAACATGGTTATGGTACCAAAGTTTTCTTGCTGGCAATTAACGGAAAGCCTGGAGATTGGTAATATAATCATAATCCAGACACATCTTAACTGAACCAACAACTAAGAAACAGCTATTTCATTATCGTCATCATACAAAATACTGTTCAGTTCCAATTTTCCATCTCTATAAATTCTATCATTAGGTCAAAAATACTTGAACCAATTGCAACAGCTTGAGATATCGAGATTTTAAACAAAATTCATTACAGATCCGATGTATAGTTGTATACTACATGAAGTCAACTGAAGTATAACTAACCATATTTCAAAAATCTATTGGCATCCAGTACCTACTAATATTTAAAACAATTGTATTAGGATCTCTCCAAAATTTAGAACTGGAATAACTAAGGTCCATAAGGATATATATATTGGAAATAACATATGTCACCATCACCTCATTGCAAATGGAAGAGAATGATCAACACTTTGAATTATGATTATGGTTTCATATGAGGGGTTGGATAGCTCAACTGATTTGAGCTAAGGGTTAAAAGAGTTTGAGGAGTTAAAGGATCAGGGTTCAGACCCTGACGAAGGAGAAAATACTACAGTTTGATATGATTGATAACTGATTTGATTATCTATACCAATGCAAGACTCCAAATCCTAATTAAAAAAGGAAATAAATCATGATAGAATCAAGAAATATGGCAAACTAATCTTAAGTGATTGTCTAAGATACTCATATCAAGATATTATATGATACTTTTTTATACAGTCCAAAATTTTTAGTAGACATTACTACTTCCTCATAACCCTTTTAATGCATAATAAGTCGTCTAATTAGGTAAAACAAGTACCAAAATGTTAAGGAATGTTCATTTTGGTTTGACTGTTCATAACCAGTTAAATATCTTAATTATTATTATCCCTTTCTACTTTAATAGAAAGGTTAAAAAGCTAAACTAGTGTCACATCCATATAAATTTGAAATAACCAATACGAACTATCCGTATTTAATCATCTTGGAATGCAATCAAACAAGTAAAAAACAACAAATTGATTAAATATTATGATTCTGATATTTTAGTTTACAAATTTGCAAATCTGTTTGTGGAAAAAACATGTTGAATTATTTGCTTCCAACAGATTTGGTAAACTATAATCCGATTCCCATATTTAACAGAACAAAAACAATTATGAGAAGACAACAAAAGTCAAAGGAATTGTTGTTTCATAGAACAAGACAGATGTGAGGTAGATTTAGATTATAGGTTAGCATTTCACCTTGTGACTTCCAGCAAGTACAACAAATGGAACAGCATGCCTTTCAGCTGCAAGTGCAACCATATTCAATCCAACGGGGGCAATGATTCCGCCATTAGCCATGACAGCATGAGCTCCAACTATAACCTATATAATGGCAGAATTTTTACATATTAAATTTTCAGATTAAATTTAAATTTTCCCCAAGAGAAGAGACTTGATTCCAAAAAGAAAGGCAAGATTTTCACATACCATGTTAACTCGGGAAATCATGGCAAAAACTGCAGAATCGGTAATTACAGTGGTCTGTAAGCCTCTAGAAGCCAATTCTTTTGCTAGAAGATGACCCTGATATCTGATTGCATGTAAAGTCAACAGTAAATGGTCATATGAATAGCATAAAGAAATCCATTACTAATAGAACATCACCATCCATTGCAAATGTGAGACAGCCACTACTACCAACCTTGGGGCACCTTCAGCAACAAAGACCTTAAATGATCTCTTTTTCTCCTTTGCAGCACAAAGAAATTCCAACACTGTCTTTGAACTTCCTAGCGTTAATATTACCTCACTGAAAATCATGCAAACAAAGTGTAAAATAAGAAAAAGAATAAAATAATTCTTCTATATCAAAAAGAAAAAATCATCCTATTCCTATCAAGACATAATGCCATGAATCAACAGAACATTTGTGTTGGTTATTTAAGATGAGGGAAACATGAAATAATAATAATAACAACAACAACAACAATAATATTTAAAGAGCCAAATGTTAGTCATGTAGATTATGCAACCCACAGCAACATGAAACATAGATAGACAAAATAGCTCATTTTCCATATAAAAAAACAACAAACCACATTAAAGTTATTCCCAAGAAGATAAAATGTTGACGAACATGGTTGTTTGCTGTGAAAATTAAATGGCATTTTTTGAACATATGCATGATGTTTTCAGTTAATACTATGAGATGTACTTGAAAAATGCTCTTTGACCAATTATACCAGCCAATAGTAGATATCACCAGCAATACACCATGACATATTAATAGAATACTTAATCAATATCTTTTTGTTCTAAATTCAAGACCAACAATGCAATCATGCTTTTACAAGGTAATGCATCTCCACAGGGAACTAGAAAATAAGAAGGATCAAATCAAACAGCCTCGATGGAAAGCTTTAACTAAAGTGTGGCTTGATATATTTAACCATATAAACAGTTAAATAGAACTACTTGGGATCTAACAATTTTACTAGTCTTTTCAATTTAAGTCCAATCCTCGCCACTATCAAAATAATGTAGAAAACACTCAAAAACAAAGCCCTTAACTTTTAACATAAGCATATCTGTTATCTAATTGTTATAAAGAACAATAATAGATTAGTTTATGATTAAGAATTTAACTCATCTTTAAAAAGTCGTATGTGTTCACCTTCATCATATGACCTAGTATAGAATACTCCACTCAAGAAACAAAAGCTTTCAATCAACCATGAAGAATTTTTTTGGGTAATGGAATAATTTATCAATGTCTATTTAAGATCAGAGGAAGAAATCTTAGCATTGGCCACAAAATAAAATAGCATGACTCATAGCACATAGTAGGCTTGAAAAAATGGCATGCAAATATATGCAAATGTCCATATAAGCCTTTCAGAGTCACTGACCAATCTTGCCAATGGTGAGCAGGTATAAAATGTTTTCAAACAAACAAGCACTTTAAAACACCAAAAGATAAACACACACATCTTAGAGTAGATTAAGGTGAAACAAACTTTTGATGAATGTGCTCTACTGCTTGCTCAGCTATTTGTTCATAGCAAGTAGATATATCTTGAATAAGTTCATTAACTGCTTCAATGACATCATGCTTCAACTTCCGACCTCTTGAACTCTTATCAACAGCTGAAACAAAGGAAAACAAAACTCAAACTCAAAACGACACAAGCAATTGAATATCAGAAACAACAAAAATTTCATCATCAAATGTCACTAGCAGGAAAAAATAAATAAAGGGTAGCCCAGTGTACAATGCTCCCACCAAGTAGAATTCGGGGAGTGTAGATGTACACAACCTTGCCCTGTAAGCGGAGAGGTTGTTTCCAAGATTTGAAATCATGATCTCCAAGTCACAAGAACGTTGCCGTTGAGCAAAGGCTCACCACAATCAAGGAGTTTATATTATAGAATAATAATCACAGTGATCAACAGTTAAAGTATCCAGTAATGTCAATGAAGCATTCTGATGCCTTTAGAAAAAATGAGGAAATTAATTACATCTAAGCATTAATTGTATCCATGAAAGTTATCTATATTAGAAACAAAAACTTGTGTCTTCGTATGAATTTTCCAAGTAAAGGATGAAATAAAAAACAGAAAAAAGATTTAAAAGAATAGTTTCTCCCCTGGATATCTAGTAAAAACACAAGTATCATTCCCTTCAGATCAAGTTAGAAGGCAAAAAAGAAAAGGAAAATGAATGGTCAACAATATTATAAAGTTATATGTTAAACACTCTCAATCTTAATAGCCTGGTGCCATACTCACATCTACTTTTCCCTTCAGAATCACCCCCTGAAGAAGATGTGTGAGGAATGGCAGCTGAAATAGGTGTATCCTCTAGAAGAGTTTGCAATGATGGTGGGCGCAAGGTACTTCTTGCAGCAGCTGCAACAGCAGCAGCAGATAAAACAGGATAATCATCTCGTTCCACATCATCTTCGTCATCACTTCCGGCTGATAGCTCCAAACCAGCTATAGCAGCTGTGGCAAGGGAAAGATCCTCCTCCCTTATAATGTGCAAAACACGCCTCACAATATTTCCTACAGCAAGCTCTGCGATTGCATACATAACATCTTACGATAGGCAGACAATAAATAAACAAAAGTAGAACTAGGCATAGAATAGAGATATTTTGGATAAACTTCTTCATGAAAATTTATGAATACAAAAATATTAAAAAAATAATAACCATGAGTGTTTTAAACAATATGCCAATAACTACTATAAATTCAAACTAGCTTTGGCATCTCACTTTTAAAAAAATTCTCTTATTTAATGACAGAATCAACAGGTATTTAAGGGAAAAAATTGAAAAAACAATAAGAACTTATTGTTAATCCCTCAGACCAATGTAATCTTGAGGAATGAATGAGAGTATATTTCTTAAGGCTCATTCGAGAGTGCATGACCTCTCCTTGTTCTGACTATCTCTCTAAAACTAACTCTAACCCCCTCTCTTCTGTCGTATTTATTACATTCTTTTACAACAGTGGGTAGTTACAGCTGTTACATTCAAATAGTTTCCCCCTACTCTCCCTCTTCCTTTTGACATATACATTTCTAACAAAAGGCCTCATATCATTTAATTGTTCCATAAACACTTATAAGCTTGTAAAAACTTTTTCATAAGTGATGAACCATAATATAGTTATAAGTGAAGAACCATAATAAATATAGTTTAATTGAAAAGTTTCCACCAGCCAGAAACTAATTCAAACTAGCCTTAGGCAATCAGGCAGCAATAAACCAAAAAATACATACTCAACTTCCATAAAGAAAATGAACACAGCACAAACATAATGCATAATTGTAGTTTAAAAAAAGTAAAAACTTCATCTCAGCATACCAACGGGGTTAGCAGCAATAAGCTTCTCCCCCACAGCTCTTACTGCATTAATCAGAGCTGTAGCTTGGTTTGTTTGTGGCACCCTCTGCTGTGAAATCACAGACCGAAGCAACTCAGCTGCCTGCTTTGCTGTGGCCTGAGAACCTTCAATTTTACTAGCATCACACATCAATAAATAAATAAATCATAAATAAAAAACAAACACAAACACAGAGAAAATCACAAAAGAATCAGTTCCTAAACCTCAAAAGTCACAAAATGTTCCTAATATACAATTCACCAAACTGAAACAGAGCCAATGAAGAAACAATTTACCGTTTTTTAAGCTGATTCACAAAATCATTAACAAGAGAATGAACATCCGGCATGTTGGTACCAACCTGAAAAGGGAGCAAAAAAACTTATTTTATGTAAATATAAGTACAGGGGTAACCTAAAATAGCATTACTAAATTACGTGTCTTTGATTTGTGAGTTGAAATAACTTCTATTTTCTTCTGTTTTTCCCAGAAACCAAATAAATGGAGGATAAAGTGTTTACTTGAAGTACACTATTAACCCTGTTCGTCGGGAAACAAATAATGAGGGGAAAATTGAGAATGAATTAGGGGTGTTTGTAGGACGGGTTGTGCCTGTCTCTTACTTACTGGGCCCTAAATTTTGACCGAGCCAATTTTGGAACCCAAACCAGACCCTAAACCTGATCAAACCCAATGATGTATGGGTCAGTGAAGGCTAGGTTCAACTAAGACAAGACCAGGTTGACCAGAACTCAATGACTGCATGCCATGTTATGATCACAAGCCTGATCAACCTGATCACCCAATTGATCTTTTGATTTCCCTTAACATTCAGTCATATCGATAGCTAGCGAATGGCCAAAAATCTGATATGTGAAATAGCGAAAGCCACATAGCAGTTGAAATAAGTCAATTATATACACACACAAAAAAGACATGCTGCATACAAATTAAAAGGGAATGGAGCCTGAGCATAGCTTATATATTGAAAGTTATGCGCATTACGGTGATATATCAGTAACACTCACTAACTCTTCAGTTTTTCGATTATAAACATAGGTCATGTTTGACACATGCAGATTCTTCAGTATTTCTCTTTTTTCCGCTATTGCCGCTATGTCAGCTAGCAGAAACTGGAAGCAGCGGCCGCTATTGCCCTAATAGTGAAACTAGGATAGCGCAGCAATTTTCATAGCAAACTCATAAAATCTGCCTATGCTATAGGGTTATCGCCGCTATTTGACAACACTAGTAACACTCAAGTATTATTAGAGTTCTTTTTTAAAACTCAATTACCTGGTCACCAAGGATTAATACGTTGAAGCTAATTTAAAGTTATAAAAACACACAACATAGCCATGAACAACATCAGAAAGGCATAGAACCAGCATAAGAATACATGGCTTAATAATCTTATCATTCTCTCTTTCAAGATGTGTTGCAAGCTATCATTTCTAGATGCATTATACAAAGTCGATGAGAAAACCGAAATGCCATGAGCAGAATAAGCCTAATTCAAACTCAAACACTAATTTCACATGAGGAGAACAATTCTAATTTCACAACATGAATAGACCTAAGTTATGAACTCACTAATTTCTTACTATCGGTATTGTCAATCGCACCGTTTTTGCACAGAATCGCGGTGAAGAGTGCAGCTCTACTCTGACGCAATTCTCTTGTGCGAATCGCGGCCGCAAATTGCGATGGAATCGCATCATCGCGCGTGCTACAAGAGAGGGGAAGTAAAATATAAAAAGTAACAATTAGAAAAAAGAAGAAAAACCTGGACAGCTTTCTCACTGGCGGCCGACGACAAACTCCGGCTGCGTTTTCCGGCGAGTTAAGTCAGTGCGTTTCTGATACAAAGGCAAAGCTGATGGAGATGCTGAGTTTTATTGTTTTAGGGTTTTTTAAATTGATCAAATGTGTTTATTTTTTGTTTTTATTGTAGGTTAAAAAAAACACTATAACAATGATTTTTATGAAAGTTACTTAAAAATGATAAAAGTTATTTCACACTCAAATTGAAACTTTTTCCTAAAAATTCTCTTGTATAAAAGAATTCGCTTTTAAAAAAATTATAACAAAAAAGGAGTAACAAAATATTTATAAATTTTTAGGTTAAATATATTTTTAATTAAAATAAAATCTTAAAATTATTATTATTTTTAGTCCACATATTGGATAAAAATAGAAATTAATAAGAAGTGATTGGAGTAAAAATAGGCCGACTCCAGTCAACAAATTTAAGGCATACATTTTTTATCAGTCATAAATTATTTTAAACTTTGAGTATGACTTTTACGAAAATTTGATACTTATTAATCTATTTAAAAATATATTTTGTATTAATATTTTTAAATTTTTAAATTCGTGATGATACATATTTTTCATTAAATTGACAAAGCTAATAGGTTAATGAAATTAAG
>JBBPBP010009780.1:8965638-8979203 GCA_037974735.1 Cicer chorassanicum
ATTATATTGTATTACAATATATTTAAATATGTCAAAAATTAATGTAGAATAATATGATTAAATTACTAAAAAGTTAATAAATATATAATTTAACATCAAATTTAAAATCTAATATATATAATAATAATAGTAATAATTAAAAATATTATTTTTATTTATTTAATTAAGTTGACCTGATAGATCTAAAATTCTTTTTCTATAGTTTGTATACGACTTTTTAGCTAAAACAACTTTAATTTTGTCGATTAAAAAAATATGATCTAGTCTGGATCGATGGTAATTAATTTACTTTTTAGACAACTTTTTATTAACAATTAAAATAAAATAAAAATATATAATATGAAAATCAAACATTTTTCTTATCAAATTAAATATATTTTTTTGTTCAATAATAGTATTTTCGACATTAGTTATAATATTTATATTTATTTATTCATAATCAAAGTTGTAGATAATAAAAAAGAATAAAATAATATATGCTCTAGAACTTCATTTTTTTCTCTCTCACGGTTACATGACTACTAGCACTTCCGCAACAATATCTCATCAACATTCTATATAGAAAGAAGTCTTTGGATTTCAAGTATTGGTTCAAAACCTACAATCGGCTTTAAGCTTATGTAGGCTTGTTGTTTTGGATTTCGAAAAATTTAAAATAAACAATTTATGCCACCGATAAGATTACTGGGATGAGTCGCGGACTAGGTCGCTCTCTTTAAGACGTTTCGAGGCACTGCCCAAAGGTGCAAGGCAGACTATCAACCACGAAGTCCCCAGGATAAAACAGCCCAGATCACTGTACGGAGTTCTACTGCACTGCAGAAAACCGTTCGAATTACACCCTCAATATGGCAGTCTAACGACTACCACTCGTAATGTGGCACGAAGGCCACTCAAGAAAAGAGAAGAAGTAGAAGTAAGAACGGGGGGAAGAAGAGAGAAAAGCCTCAGAATCGGAGTGCTTTTGGTGCGAGTTTTCAAGTGAGGAGAGTCCTCTATTTATAGAGGAATTTCGTAACTGGATCAGAGAAATTGGTGGATCCATCAGAGCGCTCTTGTTGACCGATCCAAACCTGAACTTCTGGAAACGTGTGCTCCAAAACCGCTGCCCACTCAAAACGTGCGCCTTTGACTTCCTGAACTTGCGCTAGGGTTTTTGACTCTGAATAATGACCGGGCAATAGCAGTTACGTGGCACCTTGAGTCAGGGGTTTGACCGGGCAAAAAGGAAGGACTGAAACAGATCATTAGGCAGATTCGGTGGAGGGCAGTTACGTAATTAACGCAACAATAAGAGATCAAACGCCAGCATTCAATTTTCAAAATTAATTAAATAATTTTTAATTAAAAAATAATAATACAAGACCAAAGCCAAGGCCAAGGCCGGGCCGAGCCGGACGGACGGCGGCGGCGGCGGCGTGCGCGCGCGTGTGTGGTGGTCAACTTTGCTTGCGTTCTCCCTCCTTCACAAAATTGGGGTACCCCTTGGGGCACACCCCAAGGTACATACCTCCACCTAATATACCCTTCCAAAGTGTGGTATCCCTCCTATGTGGGACTTCTCATTTTTTCAATTCACAACCACACTAGTTCATTAATGTCACCATTAATACCAACAATTCCTTCAATAATTATTCATCATTTCCAACAATCCCCCACTTGAATTTAAAAAAGAGAGGTTTCAGAAGTAGCGTCAAACGCTTCTATAAGATTGTGCATAAACAAAGGTGTCGCTTGACTTGAACCTTTGCATAGCAAGTAAGATTCAGATTCAACAAGAGTGACTCGTAGTCTTGAACTCTATCTCTGACATCAAACCCACACACAACCTTTTCATAGGGTGTATTCTCAAAAGCCCGTGCTTTTAAGGCCATGCACGTATATCCCAGTATAGTGAACGCTCTAGGAATTCTGCCTCGAAATTCCATAGGAAGCGGCCCCCACTTCCACATTCACATAGGTGAGTCTATCAAGAGTACTCCTGTAGCTAGGTACTCCACTCCACATAGAGTATAGATCTCATTAAGAGTTTCTATTATCTCATCCTTACATCGCTTCAGGAATCATGCTTCTCTCATAAATAAATAGCATGTTCATCTCATATCACTATGACTTGTTATTACCCATTGAACCTAATTCTTGGGATCTCCAGTCTTTTAGGTCGGGTTACCATCATAAGTGATTCATTGATCTATAGGCAATAGTCCCATCCTTTTGGATGTATTTAGGACTTTCTCTCTAGCTAATCCTTTCGTCAAAGGATCTGCTAAATTATCATCAATGCGTACATGATCCACTAATACAGCTCCTTTAGAAAGTAATTCTCTAATTGTGCTGTGCTTACGACGTATTTGTCGTCTCTTACCGTTGTAATATCGGTTCTCAATTTTTGCAATAGCCACGGTACTATCGCAGTGGATCAACACAGCTGGTAAAGGTCTTTCCCATAACGGGACCTCAGCTAGCAAGCATCTCAACCAGCTTGCTTCTTCACTAGCAGTAGCTAGTGCTATCATTTCAGACTCCATAGTGGACTGAGCCAATATCGTCTGTTTCTTCGATTTCCAAGATACTGCACCATCGGCTATACAGAAAATATAGCCACTGGTTGCTTTGGAATCATCCGATAAGGTATTCCAATCAGCATCACTGTATCCTTCAAGAACAGCAGGAAATCTTCGATAGTGTAATCCGAGACTCATGGTCCTTTTAAGGTATCTCATGACTCTTTCAATAGCGTGCCAATGCTCCATACTAGGTCTACTAGTAAACCTGCACAATAATCCCACGACATAGGCAATGTCGGGTCTAGTACAATCAGTGGCATACCTGAGGCTGCCAATGATGCTCGCATATTCAGTTTGTCTAACACTTTCACCAGTGTTCTTGAAAAGTTTCACACTTGGATCATATGGTGTGCAAGCAGGTTTACAGTCAAAGTAATTATATTTCTTTAGGATCTTTTCAATATAGTGAGATTGATCCAAAGAAATTCCCTCCTCTGACCTAGTAATCTTTATTCCAAGGATTACACTCGCTTCTCCGAGGTCTTTCATATCAAAGTTGTCACTCAACAGTGATTTCACATTGTTGACGGCATGAATGTTTGAACCAAATATGAGTAAGTCGTCTATGTAGAGACATATGATAGTGCAAATGCCTTTTTCAAACTTGTAATAAATACATTTGTCACTTTCATTCACTTTAAACTCATTCGACAAAATCAGGTTATCAAATTTTTCATGCCATTGTTTAGGAGCTTGTTTAAGACCATACAGAGATTTATCTAACTTACAGACCTTGCTTTCTTGCCCATGTATCACAAAACCTTCTGGTTGTTCCATATAGATTTCTTCTTCTAGGTCACCATTTAAAAAAGCTGTTTTAACATCCATCTGGTGTATCACCAGGTTATGAATAGCCGCAAGTGATATGAGCACCATAATGGATGTTATTCTAGTGACAGGCGAAAAAGTGTCGAAGAAATCTATATTTTCTCTTTGTCTAAAACCTTTGGCTACAAGGCGTGCTTTGTATTTATCAATTGATCCATCGGGTTTTAGTTTCTTTTTCAAAATCCATTTACAACCTATAGGTTTGCAACCAGGAGGCAAGTCCACTAAGTGCCAGGTCTTGTTAGACTCTAGGGAGTCCATTTCATCGTTGATAGCTTCTTGCCATAAATCTGCATCCAAAGATGACAATGCTTCCTTGAGATTTGCAGGATCCTCTTCCAAGTTATAAACCATATATTCAGGTCCATAATCTTTAGCAACTCTCACTCTCTTACTCCTTCGAGTTTCTGTTTCGTCTTGTTTGTTTCTTTCAGAGCTTCTTATCACAGGAGCTTGACTTGGTTCGCCGCCCCCACTATTTCTCGATTTGAAAGGAAATTTATTTTCATAGAAGTCAACATCATTTGATTCTATGATTACTTTAGCATTTAGGTCGTAGAACCTATAAGCTTTGCTGTTTACCGCATACCCTATGAATACACATTCATAGGCTCTACTAGCGAGTTTAATTCGCTTGGGATCGGGGATTCTGACATAAGCCAGACAGCCCCAAGTTCGAAGATAAGACAAGTTGGGTTGTCTTTTCTTCATTATCTCATAGGGATGTTTTGTTTTTAGATTTAGGGATTCTATTCAGAACATAGCAAACAGTCAAAATAATTTCCCCCCACCAGTGAGATGCAGCACCAGAATTAAGCATAATAGCAACAACAAGTTCAGTAAGAGTTCTGTTCTTTCTTTCAGCTTTACCATTCATTTCAGGGGGAATATGGAGCAGTAGTTTCATGTATAATTCCTTGCGTTTTGTAAAACTCATTAAACAAACTAGAATCATACTCTGTTCCTCTATCACTACGAAATCTCTTAATCTTCTTATTAAATTGATTTTCAATTTCAGTTACAAATATCTTAAACATGTCAAGCGCTTCACTTTTATTTTTCATAAGATATACAAAGGTATAGTCGGAACAGTCGTCAATAAAAGTTATAAAATAGCGCTTTCCATTTCTGGTTAAAGTCCCATCAAGTTCGCATATATCAGAATGTATTAAGTCTAAAGGTTCAGATTCTCTAACTACTGATTTATGTGAACTTTTAGTTATTTTAGCTTGACTGCAAAAATCACATTTTTCAAAATCCTTTAGGGATAACTTTGGAATTAAGCCTAAGTTACTTAAATTCGAAATTACTCGTTTGTTCATATGACAAAGTCTAGCATGCCAAATATTAAAATCACACAACATGTAAGCAGAAGGAAACATTTTATTGATTTCAACATTTAATTTAAACATGCCATCAGTAGCGTACCCCTTCCCAACAAAAATACTATTTTTAGAAATAGTATACAAATCTGCCCCTATAGTCTGAGTAAACCCTGCCTTATTGAGTAGAAAACCAGAAACCAGATTCTTCCTTATTTCTGGAGTGTGCATGACATCTTTCAGAATTAAGGTCTTTCCTGATGTGAATGTTAGTTCCACATCTCCAATACCAGCAACATTAGTGGTGTGGGAATCTCCCAACAACACTTTCTTATCTTCAGCAGCAGTGTATGTTTTAAACATAGCACGATCATAACAGACATGGCGGGAGGCACCAGTGTCTATCCACCATCCATCTGATCCACCAACAAGGTTGATCTCAGTAATCATAGCAATGAATTGCTCTTCTGTCAAGTTAGCCTAATTGGCAGGGCCTGACTTGTTCCTACACTTGCGTGCAATATGACCCTCTTTTCCACAGTGAAAACAGAGAAAATGAGTAGGGCCATTTCTTGGAGGTGGTTGCTGCTTCGCAATTGGGGCCTTTGGAGGGTTCCCATTATTGTTGCTGTTCTTTGAAGGGCGATTCTGAATCTTTAGCTATTTGCTGTTTGGCTTCAGAACTGCTCCGATGAATTTCTTTTTCTTGTTGTTTGCCACAAGAAGAACTTCATCTTTCTGGTCTTACTTACGGGATTCTTCCTCAATTCTAAGGCGAGTTATCAGACTTTCTAAAGAGAATTCTTTTGTTTTATGCCTGAGAGAATTTTTAAAATCTTTCCAAGCAGGGGGCAGTTTGTCAATAATAACAGCAATTTGAAACTGTTCATTAAGGGACATACCTTCAGAAATGATTTCGTGAGCAATTTTCTGGATTTCATGAGACTGAGCTTCCACGGATCTGTCATCTGTCATCTGATATTTGAGGTAGCGGCTAACAGCATACTTTTTGGCTCCAGCTTCCTCAGTATCATATTTCTTCTTCAGAGCTTCCCAAACCTGTCTAGCAGTATTGCTGTCTGAACTGTAGTAATCATACAGATCATCAGCAAGTCCATTTAGAATATAATTCTTACATAAGTAATCATTATGTTCCCATTGGGTTAATTCAGCAGCTTTCTTATCCTTTTCTGTTTGTTCAACATTTTCTGGAACAATAGGAATGTCATCTTTCAGAACGTTGGCAAGGTTTTTCGTGGTTAGAAAAAATAACATCTTTTGTTGCCATCGTTTGAAGTGACTTCCTTCAAATCGAAACGGTTTGTTGTAGTCAGAAGCAGAAGAACCTGACCCAGTAATTTCGTCGGTAGACATGGCAGTTCGAAAAACGTCTTAAAATTGTTGTTTTGGATTTCGAAAAATTAAAAAAAACAATTTATGCCACCGATAAGATTACTGGGATGAGTCGCAGACTAGGTCGCTCTCTTTAAGACGTTTCGAGGCACTGCCCAAAGGTGCAAGGCAGACTATCAACCACGAAGTCCCCAGGATAAAACAGCCCAGATCACTGTACGGAGTTCTACTGCACTGCAGAAAACCGTTCGAATTACACCCTCAATATGGCAGTCTAACGACTACCACTCGTAATGTGGCACGAAGGCCACTCAAGAAAAGAGAAGAAGTAGAAGTAAGAACGGGGGGAAGAAGAGAGAAAAGCCTCAGAATCGGAGTGCTTTTGGTGCGAGTTTTCAAGTGAGGAGAGTCCTCTATTTATAGAGGAATTTCGTAGCGCTCCTGTTGACCGATCCAAACCTGAACTTCTGGAAACGTGTGCTCCAAAACCGCTGCCCACTCAAAACGTGAATTTTTAATTAAAAAATAACAATACAAGACCAAGGCCCGGGCCGAGCCGGACGGACGGCGGCGCGCGCGCACGTGTGTGGTGGTCAACTTTGCTTGCGTTCTCCCTCCTTCACAAAATTGGGGTACCCCTTGGGGCACACCCCAAGGTACATACCTCCACCTAATATACCCTTCCAAAGTGTGGTATCCCTCCTATGTGGGACTTCTCATTTTTTCAATTCACAACCACACTAGTTCATTAATGTCACCATTAATACCAACAATTCCTTCAATAATTATTCATCATTTCCAACAAGGCTTTAGCCATACTCTTTTGATATGATAAATTGTTGTCAATGCCCTTCTAGAAGTCCTCATGTCTTTCATTTCAATACTCGCGAAGTTGAGATAAACACTCGCTAAAGGGGGCAAAGTTATATGCATATGTGGATAACTTTATGTATTTATGAAGATTTAGCTCTGAGAACATTGAAGGATAATATGAATATGGATGTCTGATTGTCGTTTTCTCTAATATATTATGCTTTTTGTTGTAGCGAATTTATCACCCACTACAACTATTTATTGTTTAATGACACCTCGTTGTTTCCATGGATATTCAATTAGTCTTCTCATCAATGTAAGTGCTGCCAATTTAAATTATTTTAATGCCTTGCAAAATCGGTTGGCACATTTAGTAGTGCATGACGACATATTTTGGAGGCAATGTGCCAAATGTCTGTGGTTAAAATATGGTAATCAGAGTCCTTAAATTTTAGTTCAACTGATAAATGTCGTTAGTTTCGAGTTCGAACATAGGACTTTACATTTGTGTGAGTTAATTATAGTGAAATTTATCATTTTTTTAAAATAAAATAAAAA
Source organism: Cicer chorassanicum (assembly GCA_037974735.1). Lineage (NCBI taxonomy): Eukaryota > Viridiplantae > Streptophyta > Magnoliopsida > Fabales > Fabaceae > Cicer > Cicer chorassanicum. Next base: position 8,973,080 of record JBBPBP010009780.1, read on the forward strand.
TATGGTGATCAGAATATCCGTTTTTTCCATGCTACAATCTCTTAAAAACGCAAGGTTAACAAAATTATATCCTTGGAGACTTCATATGGTATTGTGGTTTCTAATTCGAGTGATTTGTGCAATGTGGCTCTCGCAAGTCTCTTTTAGAGATTTTTCAAAAACAAGGTAGCAATTTCTGAAGTGTGGCTCGCGAGTATGTTTACTTTTGTCATTTGATTGGTCTTTATTTTCACTCAAAACAATAAATTTAGTATCTACTGCATTTTTCTTGAGAGGTCACAAACTCACTCATGTTTGTTACTTACCTCACCATTTGATTAAGGTTACATTGGCTTACGGACATGTTTAATATTTTTTTAAAAAAAAAATTAGTGTATGAAAAACTTTGAGGACCCCAAAATATTGGTTATAAATTATAAGTTTAAAATTATTATATATCTAGTAATGGTCCAGTGGCAAAATACAATGTTTTCAGTCAAATCCAAAAATAAAGTCACAACTAAAAGTAATAAATAATAATTTTTTAATTAGACTCGATGGGCCAACCTACCCTGCCCATGATAGACTTGTTTTTGCAACGGGTTAAACAGGGTGGGATAACTTAAGTAGGTGATTTAAAACTTTCAGTCTTGTCCGTCTAAAATTGCTGGCAAAATGGATTAACTTAGCAGATTCAGCTTATTTTACCATCCCTACTTATCTTTCACCATCACAGATGATGATAATGTTGCACTTACGATACCTTTTAGTTACAAAAAATTTAAAAGAAACTATTTTCTCAATGAAAGTTTATAAGTGTCCAAGTCTCAATGAGTTTAACTATGGTTTCTAACATACCTTCTGGTCTTTTGTGGTAAATACACTTTTTAGGAATGTTGTTATTGGCTTGACTTTTGTGTTTTTTTCCTATTGGCCTGAATTTAAATAATATAGCCTTGAATTCGAAAGGCGATTCTCAAACATCGATGCAAGATTGGAGGTCCATTGCTTTGTGCAACATCATCTACAAATTAATTGCAAAATTTCTCTCTAATAGACTTAAAATTGTCCTAGAAAAAATGTATTTATGATAATAAATATGCTTTTCTGCATGATAGATCAATCCTTGATAATGTTACGATGCATGGCTATTGAACTTGTTCGTTATATGAAATTCCAAACTTGTGGCAAAATGGGAGATGTTGCCCTTAAATTGAACATCAACAAAACCTATGACATGATTGATTGCCATTATCTTTGTGATGTCATGGCCACTATTGGATTTTTCTAAAAGTGAATTAGTTGGATAATTTTTTATGTTAAGACTGTAGACTACTTTGTGATTGTTGATGGTGATGTGGTTAGCCCTGTCACGTCGGGGAAACGGTTGTACTAACGATATCCTTTATCTCCCCGTTTGTTTATCATTTGTGTTGAAGACTTTTTGGTATTATCATGTTGGCTAACCAGAGATGAGATGTACACGGCATCAAGATATGTCGAAATGCTCCAATTATTTATCACCTTCTTTTTTCAGATGATTGTTTTTTTTATTTTTTCAGTGCTAATGGAAGCAAGACATTAGTAATGAAGATCATTCTCGCAACTTATAAGGTTGCTACTATGCAAGCCATTAAGTTGGATAAATCTCAAATCTTCTGCACTAAGAATGTTCCTCATCTAACGAAAGATTCCATAACATATATTTTAGGAGTTCATATAGTTTTAGGAATGGGAAAGTACCTTGAGCTTCCTTTCATGGTTAGAAGAAGTAAGAAAGCTACTTTCACTTTTATTTAAGATGTAGTTTGGAGAACACTAGAAGTAGCAAGTGTCTCTATATAGTCAACAAAAAAATCCTCATAAAATATGTCCTTCAAACTATTCAAGCATACATTATGAGTTTTTTTGTTGGATCTCTTGAAATATAATATTCATGCACAAACTTGATGGTAGCATGGATTTCAGAAACCGCAATGTGTTTTAATCTTGCAATGCTTGGTAAACAAGGGTTGTGTTTGATGACTAACTATGATTTAATTATTTGACTTTTCAAAACTATATATTTTCCTTATAGTGATTTTTTTGGTCAAACATTGGTCACAATCCAAGTCTTGTTTGGAAGAGTATTTCAAGTGCCAAAATTTTAATTAGTAGATGATGTGTGGGTTACGATAGTAATATTCCAATTAGGGAGGAGCCCTGTATGCGTGATTCTAGTGTGGTTATCAAGCCTTCATTCCTAAATACGACTTTTGATAACATGTTTGTTGCAGATCTGCTGCCACACACAAAGAATGGAATGATGCATTAATTCACACTTTGTTCGATCATGATATTTCTGTCAAGATATTACATAATATAGAGGTGAGCAAAACCATCTAACCTGGCCGAAACGAGCCATTCGAATGGGCCAACTTGATACATAGATGAGTTGTAGTAGGTCACAGATCACAAGGGTTAAAAAATGTAGGTATATGTGAGTTTGAGTGGTCGGGTGTATGTGAGAAAAAATAAATCGGCAACTATCTGAACTCGACCACTTCATAAAAACTCTTGGTATAAAAATCCATTTTTTTTATGATGAGTTTCTTAGTCTCACTTAATGATCACAAACCAACCTACCCATAATACTTGTCTGATGCTTAACTCTAATGTACCATTTGTTTTAACCTGTCCATTCTGACATACTTATTCGGAAAAGAACTTTTTACACTACAACACAAGTTTGTGAGAAATGATTCAATTTACTACATGATTGAAATGTAGAACATCAGACGAAGGAAAAAATGTTGGTGTAGTCTCTGAGAGATAGAGGCTAAATTATTATAATTTATTATGTAAACTATACACATAATACGTTTTTGTCACCAATCAATTAGTTAAATGATGATATTCAAATCTAACTTATAAGTTCATACTAAAATTTGTATTCCAATAGTAGTGTATCTTTTGAATATCCTCTAAATAAAAATGTGAGGACAATTATAATACACTTATAGAGATAAAAATAAAATTTACAACAAAAATTATACATAAGATAAATATTTACCATTGATCAATTAGATATACACGAGACACATATAATTGATATTTTTAATGTATCTCTTTAATATTCTCTAGATAAAAATATAAATAAAATTACAATACGCTTATATGGGACAAAGAATTATAATACGCAAAATAATTTATTATATAAATCATACACAAGACAAATGATTTTCATTGATCAATTAATTAACATATGATCTTTAATAAATTATCTAGTCCAACAAGAAATTTTTATTTTATTTTTAGTAGTTTTTTTCGTGAAAATCCAAAAGATAAAATTACGGAGAAAATTATAATACACTTATAAGAACCAAAATATTATAATAGCAAATTATAATTTACCATATAACTCATATACATGTCAAATGTTTGTCACTTATTTGTAGTGTGTATCTTGAATATTCTCTAAATAAAAATGTTAAAATGTTATAATACACTTACACGAAATAAAATATTATAATACACAAATTATAACTTACAGTATAAATCGCATGACAAATATTTATGATAATTAATCAGTGAAAAGATTATTTTTTATAAAATAATTATTTCAAATAGTGTGTCTCTTAATTATTTGTACATAAAAAAATTATATCAAAACATTATAATACATTAATATGAGACAAAATATTACGATAAATATTTGTCAATTAGTTATGTTAAAACAATAATGGGATCTGCAACAAGAATTAACCAACAAAACAGAAAACTAACAATTGCAAAATCATAAATTGAAACGGAGAATGTTCTTCGTTTCTGCAGAAAACGGAGAACGTTCTTGACCAGGACTGCAACACAGAAAACGAAGATCGTTGCTGAAAACGGAGAACGTTCTTTTTGTAGTTTAAAGAAATCGGTTTTTGAAATCAAAGTAAAACCGAAACAAAGAAAGATAAGGAAGAATAACACCCAGATTTACGTGTTCAGCCTCAATTAATGAGACATACGTCACGGGCAAGCAAGCAAGACAATTCACTATTGAGATTTGAATTTGCAAGATTAAGATCACTTCAAGATTGTTCTCCTAGTATCTATCACTGTTGAGACTCAGCAATACTAGTCTTCTCTTCACAATCTCTTATTGATCCCTCTCCCTTAATCTCCTTTTTGAATTTCTACGAATCCTCTTGGTAATTGCATAAACCTCTATACTTCACAACCATTCGGTGATTACAACATGTTTACCATGCATTTTCAGTTATGGTATTTAAAGGCACATTAACTTAACTAACTATAACTACATTTGTCATAAATAAATTGGGCAAATTCAGTTATAACTAACACTTAACCACAACTAACACTAGTTATTTGATTTGAGACATAGATTCACAAGTTACATAATTAAAATATAAATTTATCAATTATATACTGATTTAATCTATGAACCACGACACTAATTACCAATTTTAATGGACAAGTATTTTACTAGATAAGAAAAATTGGCCAAAAATTAAAGGTCACTCATATTTATGATAACTTTCACATTAATATTCGAAACATGTACCACCAAAACAGCTTGCAATGCTAGTCTATATATTTATATCTATAGTACCACATTTTACAGTTATCATGTTTGTAATTTGGTATTCAGTAAAAGACAAAAGATATCAATGTCATATCAGTCACTGTTGGAACATAAAATGTTATTGTGTGAATTTAAAAAATTTGTTGAAGTCCCACATTGGAAAGAATTTGTTTTGGTAAATTCAAGTGGAAAGAAACATATTTTTTAAAATTCAAGTCCCACATTGGAAATAAATTTTTTTGAACTCCCACATTGGAAAACTCTCCTATTTTGAGTAGTTTCCAACTCTTAATATGTTAAAGTCACAGATTGCTTAGAAATCATATGTGAGTTTTAATCTATTGTGAAAAGCACACCAAAGTTGGATGTTTTTCCCAACTTTCTCTTTTCTCTCTCTTTTATTCTGCTTGCCTATTTTTCGAGCCACTTCTCCCCTTTCATTCTATCCCTTCGGTTTTTTAGAGCGGTTGTTATGCCGCAGTCCCTTCGATTTTTAGAGCGGTTGTTATGTCGCAGTCCCTTCAATCGTGTCATTCGTCTAATGGTGAGGACAAATAATATCATAAACTTCTACGAAAAACTATCTTAATATTTGTTAGAGTTTTAAACCATTTCTAACCATTAATTCACCCTAAACCACATGATAAACTTCTACCCCAATACGTCACCACAATTATATAAGACAAAAAATTAAGATTGTGGAAATGGATGAAAAATCAATGGAAGAGGAAAAAAGCTCCCCACATGTGCTAATCTTCCCATGTCCAGCACAAGGCCATGTAAACTCAATGCTAAAGCTAGCTGAACTTCTTGCACTTCAAAATCTCAACATCACATTCCTCAACACAGAGTACATACACAACCTCCTCATTCGTTTCAATGATAATGTTCAAGCTCTTTCATTAACCTATCCAAAGTTTCAATTCAAAACCATCCCTGATTTTCATGATGAGGAGAAACATCCTGGATTTGGAGAAAAAATAGGTGATGTAATTGTGTCATTGAGTTTGAATGGTAAGCCTTATTTAAGAGACATGATTGTGTCTGAGGTACCAAAAATAAGTTGCATTATTTTGGATGGAATATTTGGAGATCTTGTCACTGATTTGGCTGCTGAGTTTGGAATACAATTGATTCATTTTCGTACCATAAGTGCTTGTTGCTTTTGGGCTTATTTATGTGTTCCCAAGCTCTTGGAGTGTAATGAAATTCCCATTAGAGGTAATCAATTTTTAGAGTTTTATCAGTTTTTTTTTCTTTTTAATTTTCCCTAATCTCTTGATTTAATTATTAATTACAATTTGTTTAGCATGGGGTCTTGGTATTTCTCTTTATTCTTTTACTTTTATATTTAACTAAAGAAATATAAAATTTTACTTTTCTTTGTTATTGAATTTTATTTCAAGAATCATGACTCATGAGCCTCATTTTATTCGGTATCTAATATTTTTTTTAAAGGATTTAGATACTTTCATTTTACTTTTTTTTTTCTCCCTCATGTTAAAAGAAATAGAGACACAAACACTTTTTTATAAATCAAATAATTTTTATAAAAAATTATTTGTGTTA
>JBBPBP010009780.1:8979639-9003213 GCA_037974735.1 Cicer chorassanicum
ATTTTTGTCAATAATTCAAATGGTGGAGGTATGTTGATTTCCGAGTAACTCAAAGTTAATAACTCATTATAAATAATTAATTTCACTAATCTAATCATCAAATCAAAATTTTTTATTGAGTATATCAACTCCACAAGTTTTTATTAAATTTTAAAATAATTTGACACTTCAATAAATAATTTTAAAATAAATATAAAAAGAACTTTTAAAAATTATAAGTAAATCTCGATGGTAAGATTACATAGCTAAATATTTCGAATTTACATAAAACTGTGTGTTTGAATATTAATATTGTATGTCACTAATCAACCGTCCGATTAATCAAAGGTCACATTAGTAAAATCCATTGTATATAATGAGTTATTGAGTAACGTAATTCATTTCAGAGTTTGCACTTGAAGTTATCATTATCGTGATATATGAATTTTTTTCAATACACTTCATCACGCTCAACACTATTGAATTTTATATATGTATACAAAATAGTGAATGATTCGATCGTTAGACTATAATATTATTATAGATTTTTATATTGAATGATTCGATCGTTAGACTATAATATTATTATAGATTTTTATATTGAATCTAACTATTTGTAAATATTTAACCCTCTTTATAATATTATTTTCAATTTGAGGGTTGAATTTTTTCCTAGCCATAATTATTGTTGCATTTGCAATTTAGAACGGTCAATAGTAAAATGTATGTGGCCAATTATATATTATAAGATTTTAAATGATTGTTTAATTTTTAGGAGACGAAGACATGGATCGAATCATAAGAAATACGCCAGGAATGGAAAATGTGCTAAGGTGTAGAGATCTTCCAAGTTTCTTCCGAGAAAACAAAAAAGACCATATTCTTTTAGACGAAGTTGTAGTTCGAACCCAACAATCACTTAAAGCAAATGCACTTATACTCAACACATTCGAGGATTTAGAATCTCCAATCCTTTCCCAAATTCGCCTTCACTTCCCCAAACTCTACACTATTGGCCCACTTCACCACCACCTTAATAATACCAAAAAAACAACAACAACCTTAATTAAGAGCAATTTATTTCAAGTGGATAGAACATGCATGACGTGGCTTGATTCTCAACCGTTGAAATCAGTTATATACGTTAGCTTTGGAAGTACTACACCAATGAAGAGTGAAGAAGTCATTGAGATTTGGCACGGTTTAATGAATAGCAACCAAAGTTTTTTGTGGGTGATTAGGCCAAACATGGTCCAAGGAAAAGAAGAAGTACTATTAAAAGAGCTTGAGGAAAAGGCAAAGGAGAGAGGGTTAATTGTGGGGTGGGTCCCACAAGAGGAAGTGTTGGCCCACAAGGCAATTGGTGCTTTTTTGACACATAGTGGATGGAATTCTACTTTGGAGAGTGTAGTTTGTGGGGTTCCTATGATTTGTTGGCCTTATTTTGCAGATCAACAAATTAATAGTAGGTTTGTGAGTGAGGTTTGGAAAATTGGGTTAGATATGAAGGATGTTTGTGATAGGAAGGTTGTGGAAAATATGGTCAATGATCTTATGGTGAATAGGAAAGAAGAGTTTTTAAAATCAGCTATGGAAATGTCTAAGTTGTCATGCAAGAGTGTGAGTCCTTCTGGTTCCTCCTGCAATAACTTTGAAGCTCTAATTTGGTATATAAGGTCTACTAATCCATAAAATAAGATGGTTGATTTTCTCTCATCCTCGTTACTAAAAATGATTTCATGTTTTTGGAAGTTTAAGTTGTCCCAAAAAACACACTAAGATGCACACAATTTGGTGAAATTTCCAAATGCATAATTCCAACTTAATATTGGGGGTGAGGAAGTAGTGCCATTAAATATTTTGATTACTTGAAGAGAAGTTAACTCCAACTTGGAGCTTTTTTTTAGTGTTTTTGAATGGACTACTGTGAACATGTCTTCTCTACTTAGGTTTGTTCGAATTTATTTATTTGAGTTTATTTATTGAAATTGTCTAAAAAAAACTTATGGAAACAGTTTATGACACGTCCATAACCTATTTTCAGTTAATTTCCATAGCTTATACATTAGTGTTTATGCTGTAAGAATTTATACTATAAGCTATTAAATAAATTGTTTATTGACAACTCTTTGGCAAATGTACCAAATCGCTCAAGTAATAAAGTGATAAGTAGAAATTGTCTCCAAAATGATTGTTATTATTTTGGTAACAGAACAAAGTTGTAACACTTAGGTAACAAAAGGTTTATAAGTTGGCTGATAATTTCAAACAAACGTAAAATAAAACCGGGATATTTCAATAAGATAGAAAACGATTAGGGACTCGAATCACCTTCTTTTCACCTTATAATTATTGATTTACAATTTTAACAATTTAACCTATTTGATTACGTCAAATTAACCAATTAGACTAAGACCAAAACTTTAGCTTGAAATCCTTTTTTTATAATAACAAACCCTAATTTCTTAGGTGATTAGGCTTGTTACTAAAAGCATATATGGACGTTAATTTATTAGACATGTGTTAATACTTTATATTCCTATAACAATATTGAAACATGAATATATATTTTGGTTCCGGTAATTATAGCGTATTTCCCAGTAACAAAATAATCCCTAGATTCAATTATTTGGTGATCAAGCATACAAAAACATTAAAACCAAAAATATATGAATAACCAAATACTTTGTAATTGCATAAATAACATATGAAAACCAAAACTACATGAATTCAAAAAGGTTCATCTAATTCTTAATCAATGAGTAAATTAACTACTGATATCATTTCATAAAAGATATAGAGAAAAAGAAATTACACATAAAGGTTGCACTAGGTCTCCTCTCAAGTGTAACTGTCTTCTACTTTGCATCCAAAAATTGGAACCCTAACAAAACTCTAATTTTTAACTTAAATAATGTATGGGAAAATGCGCACTAGCCCATGGCGTTGGGTAAGGGCGCAATGCGCTACAATAATATTTATTGTGGCACAACAAGTTGCGCAATGCGTTACCTAAAAACAATATGTGGCGCAACAAGCTATGCAATGCGCGTCGATGCTCCCCTGTTGCGGTGAAAGACAGTGAGTTATGCCAAGATGTGCACTACAGCGCAGTGACATGCGCAAAGTGCCCATGATACTTTTTGTTGCGCTCCAACTTCAATCAAAAGGCAATTATGTGATTCTAAGATCAAAACAACATGAAAAAGCTCCAAAAATTTGTCTGGTTAGAAAGACTTTGTACCAAAACATTCATAGAGTCCAAAACGATTCAAATTCCTTTTCATCTTAAAATAACTATAAAACTAACTAGAATAAATGAAACTTAAAACAAAAGTTGTTAACAATATACTAAAAAATAAGAGTTGACGAAGACTCGTCTTTTATCCAAACAAAACCTTAGTCTTAAGTTATATTTTGATGTGATGATGTGTGATTTCTCTAAACTTGCTCCTTATCTTGTCTTTATGTTTTCCTTTTATTATTGTTCTGTCGATTTTGTATTTTTTTTGCAAGATTTATCTTGTCTTTGTTTTTTCCTTTTATTATTGTTCTGTTGGTTTTGTATTTTTTTGCAAGATTATAACTCTGTCCAATTTGTTTGTTTAGGTACATTGGGGGTATGGAGTTTTGTAACTCGGTATTGCTATGTTGCTTTCATCATTTGGAGTCTTGGCTTTGGTTCATTACTTCTAGGATAATAATGTGTATATGTTTTCTTACAAGGTAAGTTATTTAAAAAAAATTGGGGCAGGAAAATTAGTATTACCTAAAACGGTAATATTGATTATTATATCGTTGTCTTTGAGGGGATTCAAATTTCATTCTTTGAGATTAAGAGGTCAAGTTCTTATCCCTAAGTTTACACCTCATAAGAATTATTATTAGTTAACACACTTATTTTTGGGTCATAAAGTAAGATCCTAAATAGCGAGAAATGAAAATGAGGAGGTACAAAGATAGAAAACACAATAAAGCAAAGAAGAAAAATGAGAGGATTATTCCAACAAAACATATGAACTCTTCTTTATTGTTTACCTCATTTGTCTAATTTTAATAATTCGCTTCAACACGAACTTGAAGAAGTGTCTCCAAATGATTATTCCAACAAAACATATGCTCGCAATACATTGAGTTTGAGAGTAAAGAGAAAAACAGGGGCAAAATTAAAAGTTTCTTTTTATTCTTCCTATTATTGGAATTAATTTTGATCTTCTATATATTACTTCTTAATATATTTATGAAACTTGTTTTTGTCTCAAAAGAGTGGTCATTTGTTTGTTTGACAAGAATATCAATGTTTGTTAAGAAAGATAAATTTGGTCATAAATATAAACAATAAAAACATATAACTTTGTCTAACACTATTCATACAGTATGAAAATGTGTTTCAAACTCAAGACATTTGATGACTTCTCTCAATTTTCATTTGACTCTCAAACAAGTTGTTTGACTATATTTCATTTCATTAGCCATTTGCATTCTTCATCATCAGTCCAAACTTTTTGCCAATGATATTTAAATCACGTATCATTGTTGATACACAAGGAACACTACTATTGAAAGATTTAGAAATTGAACCTTCAATCATTGTATCTGAAATGTGATCCTTTGAAGGATTATTACTTGTGACCACGGGCTCCTTGATTATATATTATATTAAACTCAATTCAGTATTTGACAAGACAACGTGATATGATAAATTAATTTTAAAATTTATTCTTTAAATATTTGGATAATTTAAATACTTTATGTGATTCAATATTTAAATAATTTAAAGAGTTTAATTGTCATGTATTATTAGTATAAAAAGTTTTATAATGTCACTACATTAGAATCGTTCATTGACGTTACTTTAGAAATAATTTTGGTAAAAATTAAATAATGCAAATGATTTAACAGTTATGATTGACTGACAATATAATATTTTTTTTACAATAACAGTGTATATAAATTAAATCTTAATAAACTTCTTATTTTTATGATTCAATATTAAATAATTTTGAATATTTGGTCAATTGTGTTGAAATAATATAATTATGGTGATTAATTTTAATTCAAACGCATATAACTTTGAATATTTCCTTAAGGCTCCTTCAAGATAATGTTACCGCCAGTGGAAGTGCAGCATCCGACAAGATAGGAGCTTTGTGGTAAAGGAGGTGTGTCATTTCACACCATATGTCATTTGAGATTGTTTCTTACTATTATTTGGTTTGGAATAAATTGGTTCCATTGAAGGTATCGGTTTTCATGTGACGTCTTTTTAATAATTGATTACTTACAAATGTCAACTTAGCTAAAGGGTGTCTCTCAAGTAGATTCAATGTTGTGTGTAACGAGACGTGGAGAAGAAAAATCAGTTCATCATTTTTTTTATCCTAAATTTGGAACGGTTTTGTTTGATATCTTGTCGTGATTGAGTTTAAGTTGTGCTTTCAATAGAGAAGTGGAAGTGTATGCTTATCAACTATCCGATCTTGAAAATGGGGGAAGAACAATGCGATCAATGTTACGTGTAATTTAGTTGTCTTGTGTGCAGAACATGTGGAAGATTCACAACTCTATGACATTTAGGTATGAAGAGTTTAATTTCTCAATTCTTTTATAGAAGGTGCAATTGATGTAATGGATTTTATTTCGAGCAAAGGAGCTAGTTTTGATTATGATTTTAATTCTTGGTGCTATGTGTTTGAGAAGTTTCGATTGTTTTGTTTTAAGGTCTTTATACGATGTGGTGCGAGCTCTTCCGCTTTTCAAGGGTAGTTGCTGTTTTTTGTTGCGATCATTCTTGTTTGTATGTTGTACTTAGGACCAACTCAAGGAAAGCCACCAAAGCAATTGCTTTATACCTCTATAAATAATAAATTTTTTATTTAATAAAAATGTCTCTATTATAATATTTTAAAATTAAAACCAATAAATCGTATAAAAGTAATATTGTTTCAACAAATATTAAATCAATTGACTTTATTATTATTTGAAAAAATAATCAGTTATATTAATTCAAATAAATAATTTTATATTCTAAAGTGTCTAAAAATAATTTTTAATAAATTTTTTAGTAATTTTACTAAATTATTATTATAAGTCCTTAAATTAAAATTTATTTTTGACCTCCATATAGATAGATCTTATTTATACTTTTAATTCTTAATACACCTTATATTTAGAATTATTTTTAATATAATTTTTTTTGTCGTTTAAAAAGAAAAAGGAGAATATGAGTGCTTTAAGTAATCCAAAGAGTACCGATTAATTTTTTTTAACCGTTTAAAAAGAAAACGATATTATGAGTATCTAAGTAATCCAAAGAGTACCGATTCAAGTATTAAAGTTGTTATCCATTTTGATACAACTCCATGTTGGAAATGATGAAAAATTAATGGAAGAAGTGTTGGTAATAATGGTGACTTTAATGAGCTAGTGTGGTTGTGAATTGAAAAAATGAGAAGTCCCACATAGGAGGGATACCACACTTTAGTAGGGTATATAAGGTGGAGGTATGTACCTTGGGGTGTGCCTCAAGGGGTACCCCAATTTTGTGAAGGAGGGAGAACGCAAGCAAAGTTGACCACCACACACGCCCGCGCGCGCCGCCGCCTTCCGGTAGGGCCGGGGCTCTGGCTTTGGCTTTGGCTTTCTCTGATTGTTGCGTTAATTACGTAACTGCCCTCCACCGAGTCTACCTAATGAACTGATCCAGTCTTCCCTTTTTGCCCGGTCAAAACCCTGACTCTAGGTGCCACGTAACTGCTGTTGCCCGGTCATTATTCAAAGTCAAAACCCTAGCGCATGTTCAGGCAGTCAAAGGCGCACGTTTTGAGTGGGCAGCGGTTTTGGAGCACACGTTTCCTAAAGTCAAGGTTTGGATCGGTCAACAGGAGCGCACTGATGGATCCACCAATTTCTCTGATCCAGTTGCAGAATTCCTCTATAAATAGAGAGCTCTCCTCACTTGGAAAAATACACCAAAAGCATTCCGCTTCTGAGGCTTTTCTCTCTTCTTCCCCCCGTTCTCACTTCTTCTTCTTCTTCTTCTTCTTCTTCTTCTTCTTCTTCTTCTTCTTCTTCTTCTTCTTCTTCTATTTTATTGAGTGGCCTTCGTGCCATATTACGAGTGGTAGTCGTTAGACTGCCATATTGAGGGTGTAATTCGAACGGTTTTCTGCAGTGCAGTAGAACTCCGTACAGTGATCTGGGCTGTTTTATCCTGGGGACTTCGAGGTTGATAGTCTGCCTTGCACCTTTGGGCAGTGCCTTGAAACGTCTTAAAGAGAGCGACCTAGTCCGCGACTCAACCCAGTAATATTTTCGGTGGCATAAATTGTTTTTTCAAACTTTTTCGAAATTCAAAAACAACAATTTTAAGACGTTTTCGAACTGCCATGTCTACCGACGAAATTACTGGGACAGGTTCTTCTGCTTCTGACTACAACAAACCATTTCGGTTTGAAGGAAGGTACTTCAAAGGATGGCAACAAAAGATGTTATTTTTTCTAACCACGAAAAAGCTTGCCAACGTTCTGAAGGATGACATTCCTGTTGTTCCAGAAAATGTTGAACAAACAGAAAAGGATAAGAAAGCTGCTGAATTAACCCAATGGGAACATAATGATTACTTTTGTAAGAATTATATTCTAAATGGACTTGCTGATGATCTGTATGATTACTACAGTTCAGACATCAATACTGCTAGACAAGTTTGGGAAGCTCTGAAGAAGAAATATGATACTGAGGAAGTTGGAGCCAAAAAGTATGTTGTTAGCCGCTACCTCAAATATCAGATGACAGATGACAGATCCGTGGAAGCTCAGTCTCATGAAATCCAGAAAATTGCTCACGAAATCATCACTGAAGGTATTTCCCTTGATGAACAATTTCAAATTGCTGTTATTATTGGCAAACTGCCCCCTGCTTGGAAAGATTTTAAAAATTCTCTCAGGCATAGAACAAAAGAATTCTCTTTAGAAAGTCTGATAACTCGCCTTAGAATTGAGGAAGAATCCCGTAAGCAAGACCAGAAAGATGAAGTTCTTCTTGTGGCAAATAACAAGAAAAAGAAATTCATCGGAGCAGTTCTGAAGCCAAACAGCAAACAGCTAAAGATTCAGAATCGCCCTTCAAAGAACAGCAACAAGAATGGGAACCCTCCAAAGGCCCAAATTGCAAAGCAGCAACCACCTCCTAGAAATGGCCCTACCCTCTTTCTCTGTTTTCACTGTGGAAAAGAGGGTCATATTGCACGCAAGTGTAGGAACAAGCCAGGCTTTGCTAATCAGACTAACTTGACACAAGAGCAATTCGTTGCTATGATAACTGAGATCAACCTTGTTGGTGGATCAGATGGATGGTGGATAGACACAGGTGCCTCCCGCCATGTCTGTTATGATCGTGCTATGTTTAAAACATACACTGCTGCTGAAGATAAGAAAGTGTTGTTGGGAGATTCCCACACCACTAATGTTGCTGGTATTGGAGATGTGGAACTAACATTCACATCTGGAAAAACCTTAATTCTGAAGGATGTCATGCACACTCCAGAAATAAGGAATAATCTGATTTCTGGTTTTCTTCTCAATAAGGCAGGGTTTACTCAGACTATAGGGGCAAATTTGTACACTATTTCTAAAAATAGTATTTTTGTTGGGAAAGGGTACGCTACTGATGGCATGTTTAAATTGAATGTTGAAATCAATAAAATGTTTCCTTCTGCTTACATGTAGTGTGATTTTAATATTTGGCATGGTAGACTCTGTCATATGAACAAACGTGTAATTTCGAATTTAAGTAACTTAGGTTTAATTCCAAAGCTATCCTTAAAAGATTTTGAAAAATGTGATTTTTGTAGTCAAGCTAAAATAACTAAGAGTTCACATAAATTAGTAGTTAGAGAATCTGAACCTTTAGACTTAATACATTCTGATATATGCGAACTTGATAGGACTTTAACCAGAAACGGAAAGCGTTATTTTATTACTTTTATTGACGACTGTTCCGACTATACTTTTGTATATCTTATGAAAAATAAAAGTGAAGCGCTTGACATGTTTAAGATATTTGTAACTGAAATTGAAAATCAATTTAATAAGAAGATTAAGAGATTTCGTAGTGATAGAGGAACGGAGTATGATTCTAGTTTATTTAATGAGTTTTATAAAACCCAAGGAATTATACATGAAACTACTGCACCATATTCACCTGAAATGAATGGTAAAGCTGAAAGAAAGAATAAAACTCTTACTGAACTTGTTGTTGCTATAATGCTTAATTCTGGTGCTGCCTCTCACTAGTGGGGGGAAATTATTTTGACTATTTGTTATGTTTTGAATAGAGTCCCTAAATCTAAAAACAAAACATCTCCCTATGAGATAATGAAGAAAAGACAACCCAACTTGTCTTATCTTCGAACTTGGGGCTGTCTGGCTTATGTCAGAATCCCCGATCCTAAGCGAATTAAACTCGCTAGTAGAGCATATGAATGTGTATTCATTGGGTATGCGGTAAACAGTAAAGCTTATAGGTTTTACGACCTAAATGCTAAAGTGATCATAGAATCAAATGATGTTGACTTCTATGAAAATAAATTTCCTTTCAAATCGAGAAATAGTGGGGGTGGCGAACCTAGTCAAGCTCCTGTGATAAGAAGCTCAGAAAGCAACAAACAAGACGAAACATAAACTCGAAGGAGTAAAAGAGTGAGAGTTGCAAAAGATTATGGACCTGAATATATGGCCTATAACTTAGAAGATGATCCTGCAAATCTCAAGGAAGCCTTATCATCTTTGGATGTAGATTTATGGCAAGAAGCTATAAACGATGAAATGGATTCTCTAGAGTCTAACAAGACCTGGCACTTAGTGGACTGGCCTCCTGGTTGCAAACCTATAGGTTGTAAATGGATTTTGAAAAAGAAACTAAAACCCGATGGATCTATTGATAAGTTCAAAGCACGCCTTGTTGCCAAAGGTTTTAGAGAAGAGAAAATATAGATTTCTTCGACACTTTTTCACCTGTCACTAGAATAACATCCATTAGGGTGCTCATATCACTTGCGGCTATTCATAACCTGGTGATACACCAGATGGATGTAAAAACAGCTTTTTAAATGGTGACCTGGAAGAAGAAATCTATATGGAACAACCTTAAGGTTTTGTGATACATGGGCAAGAAAACAAGGTCTGTAAGTTAGATAAGTCTCTGTATGGCCTTAAACAAGCTCCTAAACAATGGCATGAAAAATTTGACAACTTGATTTTGTCGAATGAGTTTAAAGTGAATGAAAGTGAGAAATGTATTTATTACAAATTTGAAAATGGCATTTACACTATCATATGTCTCTATGTAGACAACTTACTCATATTTGGTTCAAACATTCAAGCCGTCAACAATGTGAAATCACTGTTGAGTAACAACATTGATATGAAAGACCTCGGAGAAGCGAGTGTAATCCTTGGAATAAAGATTACTAGGTCAGAAAAGGGAATTTCTTTGGATCAATCTCACTATGTTGAAAAGATCCTAAAGAAATATAATTACTTTGACTGTAAACCTGCTTGCACACCATATGATCCAAGTGTGAAACTTTTCAAGAACACTGGTGAAAGTGTTAGACAAACTGAATATGCGAGCATCATTGGCAGCCTCAGGTATGCCACTGATTGTACTAGACCCGACATTGCCTATGTCGTGGGATTGTTGTGCAGGTTTACTAGTAGACCTAGTATGGAGCATTGGCACGCTATCGAAAGAGTCATGTGATACCTTAAAAGGACCATGAGTCTCAGATTACATTATCGAAAATTTCCTGCTGTTCTTGAAGGATACAGTGATGGTGATTGGAACACCTTATCAGATGATTCCAAAGCAACCAGTGGCTATATTTTCTGTATAGCCGGTGGTGCGGTATCTTGGAAATCGAAGAAACAGACGATACTGGCTCAGTCCCTTATGGAGTCTTAAATGATAGCACTAGCTACTGCTAGTGAAGAAGCAAGCTGGTTGAGATGCTTGCTAGCTGAGGTCCCCTTATGGGAAAAACCTTTACCAGCTGTGTTGATCCACTGTGATAGTACCGCGGCTATTGCAAAAATTGAGAACCGTTATTACAACGGTAAGAGACGACAAATACGTCGTAAACACAACACAATTAGAGAATTACTTTCTAAAGGAGCTGTTTTAGTGGATCATGTACGCACTGATGATAATTTAGCAGATCCTTTGACGAAAGGATTAGCTAGAGAGAAAGTCCTGAATACATCCAAAAGGATGAGACTATTGCCTATAGATCAACGAGTCACTTATGATGGTAACCCGACCTAAAAGACTGGAGATCCTAAGAATTAGGTTCAATGGGTAATAACAAGTCATAGTGATATGAGATGAACATGCAATTTTTTGAGAGAAGCATGATTCCTGAAGCCATATAAGGATGAGATAATAGAAACTCTTAATGAGATCTATACTCTATGTGGAGTGGAGTACCTAGCTACAGGAGTACTCTTGATAGACTCACCTATGTGAATGTGGAAGTGGGGGCCGCTTCCTATGGAATTTCGATGCAGAATTCCTAGAGCGTTCACTATACTGGGATATACGTGCATGACCTTAAATGCACGGGCTTTTGAGAATACACCCAATGAAAAGGTTGTGTGTGGGTTTGATGTTAGAGATAGAGTTCAAGACTACGAGTCACTCTTTTTGAATCTGAATCTTACTTACTATGTAAAGGTTCAAGTCAAGCGACACCTTTGTTTATGCACAATCTTATAGAAGCGTTTGACGCTATTTCTGAA
Organism: Cicer chorassanicum; assembly: GCA_037974735.1. Taxonomy (NCBI): domain Eukaryota; kingdom Viridiplantae; phylum Streptophyta; class Magnoliopsida; order Fabales; family Fabaceae; genus Cicer; species Cicer chorassanicum. The sequence continues at coordinate 8,991,414 of JBBPBP010009780.1, forward strand.
ACCTCTTTTTTAAATTCAAGTGGGGGATTGTTGGAAATGATGAAAAATTAATGGAAGAAGTGTTGGTAATAATGGTGACTTTAATGAGCTAGTGTGGTTGTGAATTGAAAAAAATGAGAAGTCCCACATAGGAGAGATACCACACTTTAGTAGGGTATATAAGGTGGAGGTATGTACCTTGGGGTGTGCCCCAAGGGGTACCCCAATTTTGTGAAGGAGAGAGAACGCAAGCAAAGTTGACCACCACACACGCGCGCGGCGCCGTCTGTCCGGCTCGGCCCGACCGGGCCTGGGCTTTGGCTTTGGCTTTGGTCTTGGTCTTGGTCTTGTGGTGTATTGTTATTTTTTTTAATGAAAATTAAAAATTATTTAATTGATTTTTTAAAATTGAATGCTTGCGTTTTTTCTCTGATTATTGCGTTAATTACGAAACTGCCCTCCATCGAGTCTACCTAATGAACTGATCCAGTCTTCCCTTTTTGCCCGGTCAAAACCCTGACTCTAGGTGCCACGTAACTGCTGTTGCCCGGTCATTATTCAAAAATCAAAACCCTAGCGCATGTTCAGGCAGTCAAAGGCGCACGTTTTGAGTGGGCAGCGGTTTTGGAGCACACGTTTCCTGAAGTCAAGGTTTGGATTGGTCAACAGGAGCGCACTGATGCATCCACCAATTTCTCTGATCCAGTTGCGGAATTCCTCTATAAATAGAGAGCTCTCCTCACTTGGAAAAATACACCAAAAGCATTCCGCTTTTGAGGCTTTTCTCTCTTCTTCCCCCCGTTCTCACTTCTTCTTCTTCTTCTTCTTCTTCTTCTTCTTCTTCTTCTTCTTCTTCTTCTTCTTCTTTCTTGAGTGGCCTTCGTGCCATATTACAAGTGGTAGTCGTTAGACTGCCATATTGAGGGTGTAATTCGAACGGTTTTCTGCAGTGCAGTAGAACTCCGTACAGTGATCTGGGCTGTTTTATCCTTGGGACTTCGAGGTTGATAGTCTGCCTTGCACCTTTGGGCAATGCATCGAAACGTCTTAAAGAGAGCGACCTAGTCCGCGACTCAACCCAGTAATCTTTTCGGTAGCATCAATTGTTTTTTCAAACTTTTTCGAAATTCAAAAACAACACTCCAATACATATATTTTTCAAAAGTACAGAGTGTATAGTAATATAAATATATAATATCCTATCTACATGACTACATCTTTTCAATTTTCATCGTTATGTACATTATGGTATAACGCCATAACTAGTAACACTATAAGAAAATAGACATATACTTACAAAAGTTTATAGTGACAATATTAAAAATTGTAGGTATAGATAACCAATATCCACATATAAACTATTTGTTGTTGGTAAAAGTGTCTTATATTTTCGGTTACATAAACTTGTCACTAATTGTTATAGTGACTCACTTAAATCTGTGGCTATAGACATCAAAACTGAAAAATAAATATTTTTTAAAGGAGCCAAAATCTTAATTGTTTCTGGAAAAAAATTTGTACAAATTTTTCATAATGTAAGCCAAAAAAATTTCAATGGAGGCAAAATCCTAGCTTTTTCAATGCAGTCAATTTCAATGGAGCCAAAATCTTAATTTTTTCAATGGAGCAAAAAAAAATTCAATTGAGCCGAAATACAAATTTTTTAAATGGAGCCAAAATGTAAATCAGTACTGAACCAAAACATTAGCTTTCTTCTCCCTTTACCCAAAACACGTTAAATCCCCTTTTCCTCTTTCACCCTAAATCAGTTTGCCAAAACGCTAAATCCCTAAACTCTCAATCTCGAGCCCCAATACGCTGCCTTCAGCTCGACGAACATTATGACTCGCGACCACCGCTGTGACCATCGTTCTCACACCACATCCACGACAACAGTGTGACCACCGTGACCTAACCCTGTGACCACTGTTCTCACACCACCGGTAAATTTAGATTTCTTTATTTTATTTTTATTTTTTTATGTTAGCTTAAACTTCATATGAAATATATATTTGAAATATTTGCTTAGTTATATGTAATTTTTGTGCTATTTTGAATTTTTGCGAGTTTGATTGAGAGTTAGGGTTCATTTTAGGGATTAATTTTGAATTTTTGCGAGTTTGATTGAGAGTTAGGGTTTATACTAGAATTTTTGAGAGTTAGGGATTAACTTTATCTTTTATTGAACCAAATGTTTTCTCATGTGAATAATCTTTTTTTAAGAAAGTAAAAAGTGGTGGATATTCTATTTTCAATTGTTCATAATATAAAGTAAAAAATAAATTGATTCAGTCGACAAGCATCATTTGTTGAATAGGAACTTCGCAATCATTAACCTTTCATAAGCTTGGTAATATGTGTGCAGTTCGAATTTTTAATTATTTAGTTCGAAATTACAAATCAGATGCCAAGTATTAATTTAGTTTAAGCAAACTTTGTTTTATTTGCCCGGTTTTTCTATTCGCCATTTCATTTCATTTCATTTATGACGTATGTATTCTATGTTAGTTTAAGCAAACTTTATTTTGATTGCGCTGTTTTTTTATACTGCCCTGTTTTCTAAGCAAACTTTGAAGTTTATATTGAAACAACATAGTATTGTATATATTTTATGTGTTGTGTCTTGGTTGATTCTTAAAAATAAAGGATACTTGTGGCTTTCTATTGATGTCTGGATTATAGTTAAGTTGTTTGTGCTGGTTATTATCTTTAATGACTTAATTATATTTAGAAAGTATGTTTGTGGCACTTTGATATTGTGGTTGAGTTGTTTTGTTAATGATAGCTGTAAGAATATCGATATGTAGAGGTCTGTGTTCGAACTCATGTGATTATACATTTAACTAATATAACATGTTTTTTTAACATCTCTTATTGTGTAGAGCAAATTTGAGTTTGTTCCTCCAATAAATGACTTAACACGAGAAATGTTAAAATCTGAGCTGAAAGTGAAGTAGAGGAAATGGAAGGGTTATCTAAAGTCAATGGCATATGACCCTACTAAAACAGAAGAAGAAGTTGCATCTCTTGTACCAGATGATAGGGTTGACCCAATAAATATCGTGGTTTGGTTCGTTATTGGTTTTCTGATGAAGGACAAGTAAGTCATATATATTATGAGTAATATATTAAAAAATTTATTATTTAGACTAATATTTTGTATCAATTGCAAAAAATAAGTAAAATTAATAGGCAAAATCGTGCTAAGTTTGAAGATGTTCATTGTATGGGTTCAAAAAGTCTCCCAAAGCTTGTTGATGAGAAGGTTTATTTCTATTTGTATTTTCATGGTTTTAATTTGAATTAAAAAATAAAATGCATTTAACTTGTTTTTTTGGTTGTAGATAAAAAGGGCAAAGGAGTGTTGTCTGGACGTAAAGAGATTTACATTGATACTGTTAAGACAAACTCTCAAATAAAGTTTTGATGAAAATAAACAAAGTTTTAATTAAGAATATTAATTATGATTCTAAATGTTATGTTAATTTAATCTGTGCTCTTGAGTATTTTTATTAAAGATAGGAACCAAGCAAAGCAAAGAAATCAGAACAAAAACAAATTAAACAGTCACGATCATAAACTACACAAAACAGAGAAAGATCAGCAGAATCAAGAATGATTGTCACAACCACTTCACCAATCTTTCTCCAACTCTTTTACATTGATTCTGCCTTAATTCTTTATATCAATTTCATCATTACATGGCAAGGAACAAATAGGAATCATGTTTATCCAAAACGGTTCTCGAATCACTAAGATAAATCATCATGAATCTAAGCATGTCAAAAACGGACTGCAACTTTCTCCAGTCTGTAACTGTCAAGAAAGTTGAACAAAACTGAACGTCAAGATTGGTTATAAGTCCTCAGCTTGTCCAAAAGACTATCAAACCAGATTGATCATCTTTCTCCACCTCTAATCAACGTTCTCCGTTTCTGAAGAAGAACAATCTCTGTTTCTGCAGAAGAGGACTTCTCAGTTCTGCAGAAGATTATTCACTCCTTTCCAGTCAGTTTTGGATCAAATCAAGTGTCCAAACCAAAGCCCAATTATCATCAAGTATTATCAAAAGCTTAATGGGTCATTAAGTGCGCAAGAAGCTGGTGCAAAATTAAGTAAAACAGCCCAAACAACAAAGCCCAAAACTGTCACATGAATGGTGCATTTTTGTCAACAGAGTTATTGCTTCTGTCAGAAGAAAAACAGAACACTACCAACGGCTCTTTCTGACCAGAATTAATTGCTCAAATCATCTATAAAAGGAAGGCAAATTCGCAAGCATCATTTAGATCTTCAAGGGCCAAGTATTCTCACAAAATCATATTCACTTGCATTCTTGAAGCTATCTCATTCACAAAAGAAATCAGGCTGAACCTATTACATTCTTCCAATTTATTATCCTGCATTCTTTTTTGTTCTGAATCTATTCTCAAACAAGAGTTGAGCATAATTAGATTCAATCAAACCCTTGAAATCATTATTGTATAAACTCATAACTATAAGGATTGTTTATAGTTTGAGTGTGTTTAAAAGAGTTAACTATAAAATCCTAACAGATTAGTTAGGTGACTTGATTGAATCCTTTCTGGGTGGAAAGGAAGTGTAGTTACAGATCAAGGTTGATCTTTAACTGTGATTGTTCTCCGTTCTTTGAACACTTAGTGAAAATCTCACAATTGTGAGGACTGGACGTAGCCCACGTTGGGTGAACCAGGATATATCTTTGGGTGGTATCTCTTCCTTATCTCTATTTACATTCAGTTATAATTATTGTCAAAATTAAATAGAGAAACTAAACTGTGATTTTAACTAATCAATAACGTTCTACGTTTTCTGTTTTAAAACCAAGAATGTTCTCCGTTTCTGTTTTCATAACCAAGATCATTCTTGAGTTGTTTTCTTAAGCTTTTAACAGGAAATTTTAAAATAGGCAAGATTACAATTCAAACCCCCTTCCTTGTAACTTGACATAGCTACTTCAGCTACCCGCACTAGTAAAGACGGATCAATTGTTAATGACAAGGCTGCAAGATTGATTGTAAGTTTTGATAATAATTAAATGGTACCAATATATAAAATGTGTATAAATTAAGTTTGACAAAGTGATGAATTTTATTTTCAATTGTTTTCAATTTTATTTATATTTTTGAGGCCGATAGTTGACTAGAAAAAACTTATTTGTATGATGATTGTATTGGTTTTTTACTTGACCTTTTAGGAGATGTTGTACTTGTTAGCCTATATGCAGTGTTAATGTTTTTTAATTGGATCTTATTGTAGTACTACATGCTTTGAATGTCAATTTCAATTTGGTATTTTCAATCATTAATAATTTTTATTTTATTTTTTTGGAAGAACTAAAAAAACATAGTAATGAGGTTGGAACTTCTCAATCAACCCAAGAAACACAAGGTTCTATATCTTGGAAGGATGACATATTTTATCAAGTACAATGACCTGATAAAAACGAATGTGTGCGATGTATGGGCAAGATTCCTCATTCCAAAAAATCGAAGGTTTGTGTATCTAAAAATGAAGAGTTGCGCGAAAAAGTTAAGAATATGGAAAACTTGTAGCAAATGTGATGACTTTAATTCAAAATCGATTTTCTGGAAAAGATGTGAATTATATAATACAAGTTACAAGACAGGTATATCATAAGTTATTAATCTTATTCAACTAGCTTCACAAGTTCCATACTCATATTTTTCACAAGTAATATTTTCTATTTTTTGTGATAGGCTCCTGATGTTACTAGTGCTCAAAACCATTTGAATTCACTTAGTCCAAACAACAACGTGAATAATGAAAATGGTAATTAGATAGTATTAGTTAATTTTGATTAAAATCATTAATGTTTTCTCTGTTTTGTTAGTAATATTTTTATATTGATTCGTGTATTTATTCATTTGTTATTTTATTGATTGTAGATGAAGATTAAAAGCTAATTTGTTGTTGAAGATGGAATGTTGACAATTTAGTGGACTCAATTTCTTAATGTTTTTTGAGATTGTTATGTATAACATAATATGTCTATTTTAAATATTAGTAAGACAATGTTTTTCACTACTAAGTAAAAATACTCTACAGTGCACTATGGTGAACATTGATTAACTATTGTTTTATCGTTGTAAGACTTTTATGTTAAATTTTAATATATATACGATTAACATCTTTTATTTTATTTTGACTCTTAAATATATATATATATATATATATTTCATTGTATATTTATATTTGGTTAATTTTATAAAATATAATTTTTATTGATAACAAGAAATTAATATTTATAGCAAATTTGTTACTGTTAAAACCTATACCAACAAAAATAAGTTGTCACTTAAAAGTATAGCAACAGAATCAAAACCGTAGATATAACTTTTAAAAATTATGGCTAAACTATATACCAACGGTGAAATGTTTGTAGGTAAAATCAAATGTTTACAACAACGACAAAAATGATGTCACTATATCCTAGAGCAACGGCGAAGATCCATAGGTATTGGGTAATTATATACCACGAAAAAAAAACTCCGTCTGTATAGGTAATTTTGGTTATCCCTACTGTTTTTATACTTTTACCTACAGATTTGTACTGTCACTAAAAGTGAAATTTCTTGTAGTGTAATATTTTTCTCTTCTTAAATTATGGTGCATACTATACTACCCCAAACTTATTATTTGGGATGTAAAATTAGTTATTTTAATTAAGGTTAGTTACAAATTAGTTATTTTATTTAGAAATTAGTTGTTTTAATTTAGGTATATAAATTTCATTAACTATTGTAATCATTTTTTTCATTTGATCAATATAAAAGTTATCTTTATTTTCTTTTCTTCAATGACTTGATACGAAGATTTTGCATATTCAATTATGATATCATATTGTTAATTATTCCGCTATTTTCTTTCTCAAAAAGAGTAAATTTTCATAGAAACTTAATTGATTTATCTTTTCTTTCTTATTTGATTATTGAACAATTTGTTCATTTTCCTTTCTTTTCTCCATTCAAAACTAGTTATTTTTTCTTTTTTCTTCACTTTTTTCTCTTTCCCTCTCAAATTCCAAGTTATAATCATTTCATCATGACAATGATTCAAGTATGAAAAAGATGGAGTTAAGTGCATTTGTTGAAGATTTCTAAAAAACAACAACAACAACATTTGGTGGCAAATTTATTTCCTTTTAGTCAAATTGACGTTAAAAAAAAAATACAAGCAAGATCTTGCATGAAATTGTAAACTCTAGATTTAACATTTACCAACAACAACAAAAAACAAGATTGTTCTTGTTTATAAAAAAAATGCATAATTTGATTCTTATTTATACGTCTTAAAGACCAAGGAGTAGCGCATGAGATTTTATTAAAAAACGCAAGAAAAGATCTTGCATGGAGGTGTAATTGTGTAAACTCGATTCAACACCTACTAAAACAAAAACAAAATTGCATTAGAATATTTTTTGTTCTTATTTCAAACGAAGAATAAATATTTCAAAAATCTTTTAGGTGATTTTATTTCGACATTTCAAAATCCTTTAGTCATATATTTCTTTGTTTTTTTTCCATAACATTGTATTATTTATCTCAATCTAAAAGTGTCGCGAACACCTTTTAATTAGTAAAGATGTAAAATTCATTACAAATTAATTATTTTAATTAGGTGTTTATTATCTTAATTAAAAATTAGTTGTTTTAATTTAAGTATATAAGATTCATTTTACCTACTATTGTAATGATATTTTAAATTTGATCGATATAAAAGTTTTTCTTTCAATCATATTTTATATAAAGACTTTGTATATTCTATCACTTATTTTTGTTTTATGCAAAAGAGAAATGCAAATCGATGTCGACAAGCAGTTGAATCTCATTGAAGGTGCTGTCAATTTGGATAAGAAATATTGACATGTTTGTGTTCAATAAAGACACAGCAGTTGAATCTCATTGAAGGTGCTGTCAATTTGGATAGAAATCTTGACATGTTTGTGTTCAATAAAGACACAGCAAGATATTATGTCAAGTAGGAGGATGGCATCAATCAACATCCACCACTAAAAAAATCAGCACATGCCTTATTGAGTCTGCAACATTAATTAATTAATACAAAATGGGACCACTAATTTTTATATAAAAATGTAAAAAGAAAACTATAATACACTTATATGAAACAAAATATTATATAAATATTTGTCAATTAATTACATAATTTAAATATAAATTTATCAATTATATATTGATTTAATTTATTTGGCCAAAAATTTGAAGGCCACTCATATTTATATTTATGATATTTTTCACTAATATTCAAAACATGTACTACCAAAACAGCTTGCAATACTAGTCTATATTTATAGTACCACATTTTACACTTACCACACGTTTATGTTATGTTCAGTAAAGGACAAAAAATATAAAGGCCATGTCAGTCATGCATCATGTATCAACCACCCTCAAAATCTACAATGGCATTATTGATTATTTGTACATATTATCAAGACATTTATTTTAAAAAAGTAAAATAATATGTATTTTTAAAATAGTATATATTTTTCTGTTTGTGTAATGATGTTCTCAAACAGTTCAGTTGAACCAAATATTTTCCTTATGCATCAATACATCCCCTCAACGTTAGATGCCCGTAATTGCTAATTTAGGAAAGTCTGATAGATAAATTTGGATCGCATGCAGTTATTTTGGGATGTAATTAGATACATAGTCATTTAATTAAAATTAAAGGATTCAAATTTTAAAGTAAATTTTAATATTTTTTTAAATAAAAATTCCAATCTTAAAATTAATGTGTCTAATATCAATTAGATGGTTGAAATTGAATGACTTATTGTAACTACACATAATTTGAATCCGATACAGATTAAATAAAAAAACGGAAGTGTGATAGTTATCGTTTAAAATTTTGATAACTGTCTCTTTTAATTATAATTTAATGGTCATTTATACCCTTATACCAACAGTGACTTGATGATTAATTTCACAAAAACAATATAAATCAAATGTTTGTTTTCTGTGCTTTTTTGCCATATAACATCAATGATCGATCTAACCGTGAGGATAAATAATATTACAAACTTTTATGAACAATGATCTTGATATTTGTTAGAGTTTCAAACAATTTCTAATCATTAAGGTTTAATTGCAGTTTTAATCCCTCTATTTTATCTGAATCACGAAAATAATTTATCTATTTTATTTGTTTCTAATTTTGGTCTTCAAATAGAATCTTGTCCAAAATATGATGAAATGTCATTTTTTTAAATGTTTTATCAAAAAAACAGATGATGTGGAAGACTCTGTGTAGATTAATTACATTTTATTATTATTGTAAAACACATTTTCTATTTTAAAAAACACATTTCCTATTTTATTTCATCATTTAATTACAAAAACATAAAATAAAAAAATACACATTCCTAATCCATAATTTCATTCTATTCCATGGTATTTCTTCTTCCTCTCCATCATCGTCGTTTTGTTCTTGTTTTTCTTCTTCGTCATTGTTGTCTTGTTCTTTTTCGTCACCGTCTTCTTCTTCTCCGTTCATCTTCGCAATTGTCGTTGTCTTATTCTTGTCGTTATCTTCATCTTCGTAGACGAAATCAAAAACAGAGCACGCAAAATCACCTCTAGATTTACTCGTAATTGAAACTCGAAATAAAAAACAGAGAACGCCATCTAGAAGAAAACGATTCATGAGAAATTGAATGAAGAGGTGAAGAAACAAGATGAATCGTGAAGCAAAGAAGAAAATGATGGAATGAGATTAGGGTTGAGCTCGCATTTGACTTCTCAAGCTAATGAACGTTTCTCATGAAGTCGTGTTCTTCAGCTCTCAAGTAATTAGGATTAGAATAGGAATGCGTGTGTGTTTTTTTGTTTGTTTGTTTTTTTATTTTATTTTATGTTTTTGTAATTAAAAGATGTAATAAAATAGGAAATGCGTTTTACAAATTTGGAATGATAATAAAATGTAATTAATCTTTTTTTGACACATCATTAAAAAAGTGACATTTTATCTTATCGAGTTTTGGACCAATATTCTGTTTAGGGACCAAAACACAAATAAAATGGGAAAATAAAATGAGAGATTATTTTCCTGATTTAGCTAAAATAGAGATCAAAACTGCAATTAGGCCAATCATTAATTTATCATAGACCACATGATACACCTTCAAATCAATACATTGCCACAATTATAAAAGTCAAAAGATTAAGATTGTGGAAATGGAAGAAAAAACAATGGAAACAAAAGCAGAGGAAAAAAGCTCTCCACATGTGCTAATCTTCCCATGTCCAGCACAAGGCCATGTAAACTCAATGCTAAAGCTAGCTGAACTTCTTGCACTTCAAAATCTCAACATCACATTCCTCAACACAAAATACATACACAACCTCCTCATTCGTTTCAATGATAATATTCAAGCTCTTTCATTAACCTATCCAAAGTTTCAATTCAAAACCATCCCTGATTTTCATGATGAGGAGAAACATCCTGGATTTGGAGAAAAAATAGGTGATGTAATTGCATCATTGTGTTTGAATGGTAAGCCTTATTTAAGAGACATGATTGTGTCTGAGGTACCAAAAATAAGTTGCATTATTTTGGATGGAGTATTTGGAGATCTTCTCACTGATTTGGCTGCTGAGTTTGGAATACAATTGATTCATATTCGTACGATAAGTGCTTGTTGCCTTTGGGCTTATTTATGTGTTCCCAAGCTCTTGGAGTGTAATGAACTTCCCATTAGAGGTAATTAATTTTTTGTTGTTGTAATGGAAATATATATATGCACTCTGAAACTGTAATTTATGGATTTTTATTTATTTATATCCTACTTTTTTTATTTGACCAAATTGCCACAGTCCAAAAAAAATTATACATGTCCTACTTTTTTTTTTAAAATTTGTGGTTTTTTTCCTTTAAATTAATGTATTTTTTCTTTCAATTTAATGTATTTTTATTTTATTTTATTAATATAATTTTCTTATTATTATAAAAATCAATAATATTATTATTTTTATTATTATTAATATTATTATTATTAAAATTAATAATATTATTATTATTATTATTTAATAATTTATTTTATGTTATCATTAGTATTTTGATTTTTTTCAATTTTTTAATTATTTATAATTTATTAAGTAATAATTGAACCTATAAATAAAATGGAATAAAAAAAAATCATACTAACACATCGTCCAGAATGTGACCTTCTATTAAAAATAAAAATAAAAATAAAAATAAAAATCTTCATGGCATAGCATCTCCAGGTTGCGATCAACAACTGTGTCAAAAAAGTAGGGCATGTATATTTTTTCCAGAGTGTGACAAATTGGTCAATTTAAAAGAAAAAAAAAAGATATAAATAAAAAAAAATCCGCAATTTATAGTTTTATCAGTTTTTTTTCTTTTTAATTATTAAATTTGTTTAGCATGGAGTCTGGGTATTTCTCTTCGTTCTTTTACTTTTTTATTTAACCAGACAAATAGAAAATTTTACTTTTCTTTGCTATTAATTTTATTTCAAGAATCATGACTCTTTAGCCTCATTTTATTCAGTATCTATAATATTTTCCAAAGGATTTAAATTCTTTTATTTTATTCTTTTTTTCCTTCATGTCAAAAGAAATAGAGACACAAACACTTTTTATTAATTATTTTTATGTTACTTGTATATTTATTGAGAGAGAAAAAAAGGAAATCTCTTTTTAAAAATTGACTTGGCAATGGTATTTGCAGTTTTAGATTTCTTCTACCACAACAAATTGATGATCAATTTACTTTATTTTTTTTTATTTTT
>JBBPBP010009780.1:9003294-9019434 GCA_037974735.1 Cicer chorassanicum
ATATATATATATATATATATAATTTTTGTCAATAATTCAAATGATGGAAATATGTTAACTTCAGAGTAACTCAAAGTTAATAATTCATTATAAATAATAAATTTCACTAATTCAGTCATCAAATTAATATTTTTTATTGAGCATATAACTCCGCAATTTTTAATAAAATTTTAAAACAATTTGATAATTCAATACATAATTTTAAATAAATACATAATAAACTTAAAAAAATATAAGGAAATCTCGATGGTAAGATTACATAGCTAAATATTTAGAATTTACATAAAACTATGGGTTTGAATATTAATATAGTATATCACTAATCAACTGTCAGATTAATTAAACCTATTGTTTAGAACAGTGAACACTAAAATGTATGTGGCGAATTATATATTATAAGAATTTAAATGATTGTGTAACTTTTAGGAGACGAAGACATGGATCGCATCATAAGAAATACGGCAGGAATGGAAAATGTGCTAAGGTGTAGAGATCTTCCAAGTTTCTTCCGAGAGAAAAAACACAATATTCGTTTAGACGAAATTGTAGTTCGAACCCAAGAATCATTTAAAGCAAATGCACTTATACTCAACACATTTGAGGATTTAGAATCTCCAATCCTTTCCCAAATTCGTCTTCACATCCCCAAACTCTACACTATTGGCCCACTTCACCACCACCTCAATAATACCAAAAAAACAACAACAACCTTAATTAAGAGCAATTTATTTCAAGTGGATAGAACATACATGACGTGGCTTGATTCTCAACCGTTGAAATCTGTTATATACGTTAGCTTTGGAAGTACTACACCAATGAAGAGTGAAGAAGTCATTGAGATTTGGCATGGTTTAATGAATAGCAAACAAAGTTTTTTGTGGGTGATTAGGCCAAACATGGTACAAGGAAAAGAAGTACTATTAAAAGAGCTTGAGGAAAAGACAAAGGAGAGAGGGTTAATTGTGGGGTGGGTCCCACAAGAGGAAGTATTGGCCCACAAGGCAATTGGTGCTTTTTTGACACATAGTGGATGGAATTCTACTTTGGAGAGTGTAGTTTGTGGGGTTCCTATGATTTGTTGGCCTTATTTTGCCGATCAACAAATTAATAGTAGGTTTGTGAGTGAGGTTTGGAAAATTGGGTTAGATATGAAGGATGTTTGTGATAGGAAGGTTGTGGAAAATATGGTCAATGATCTTATGGTGAATAGGAAAGAAGAGTTTTTAATATCAGCTATGAAAATGTCTAAGTTGTCATGCAAGAGTGTGAGTCCTTCTGGTTCCTCCTACAATAACTTTGAAGCTCTGATTTGGTATATAAGGTCTACTAATCCATAAAATAAGATGGATGATTTTCTCTCATCCTCATTACTAAAAATGATTTTATGTTTTTGGAAGTTTAAGTTGTCCCAAAAAACACACTAATATGCACACAATTTGGTGAATTTTCCAAATGCATAATTCCAACTTAATATTGAGGGTGAGGAAGTAGTGCCATTAAATATTTTGATTACTTGAAGAGAAGTTAACTCCAATATGAACCTTATTTCCAACTTGGGGATTTTTTTAGTGCTTTTGAATGGATTATTGTGAACATGTCTTCTCCACTTATGTTTGTTTGGATTTATTTATTTGAGTTTATCTATTGAAATTTTCTGAAAAAAACTTATGGAAACAGTTTATGACATGTCCATAACCTATTTTCAGTTAATTTTCATAGCTTATAAAATAGTGTTTATGCTGTAAGAGTTTATGTTGTAAGAGTTTATGCTATAAGCTATTAAATAAATTGTTTATTGACAACTCTTTGGCAAATGTACCAAATTGTTAAAGTAATAAAGTGATAAGTAGAAATAGTCTCCACATTGATTGTTATTATTTTGGTAACGGAACAAAGTCGTAACACTTAGGTAACAAAAGATTTATAAGTTGGCTGATAATTTGAAACAAACGTAAAATAAAATCGGGATATTTCAATAAGATAGACAACGATTAGGGACTCGAATCACCATTTTTTCACCTTGTAATTATTGATTTACTATTTTAACAATCTAACCTATTTGATTACGTCAAATTAACCAATTAGATTAAGACCAAAACTTTGGCTCGAAATCCATTTTTTATAACAACAAACCCTAATTCCTTAGGTGATTAGGCTTGTTACTAAAAGCATATATGGACGTTAATTTATTAGACATGTGTTAATACTTTATATTCCTATAACAATATTGAATCCTGAATATATACTTTGGTTCTGGTAATTATAGCATATTTTCCAGTAACAAAATAATCCCTAGATTCAATTATTTGGTGATCAAGCATACAAAAACATGAAAACAAAAAATATATGGATAACCAAAGACTTTGTAATTGCATAAATAGCATATGAAAACCAAAACTACATGGATTCAAAAAGGTTCATCTAATCCTTAATCAATGAGTAAATTAACTATTGATATCATTTCATAAAAGATATAGATAAAAAGAAATTACACATAAAGGTTGCACTAGGTCTCTTCTCAGGTGTAACTGTCTTCTATTTTGCATCCAAAATTGGAACCCTAACAAAACTCTAATTTTTTAACTTAAATAATGTATGGGAAAATGCGCACTAGCCCATGACGTTGGGTAAGGGCGTTATGCGCTACAACAATATTTATTGTGGGGCAGCTAATGCAATACAACCATATTTATTATGGCACAACAAGTTGCGCAATGTGTTACCTAAAAACAATATGTGGCGCAGCATGCGCATCGATGCTCCCTTGTTGTGCTCAAAGACAGTGAGCTGTGCCAGGATATGCACTACAGCGCAGTGACATGCGCAATGTGCCCTGGTTCTTCCTGTTGCGCTCCAACTTAAATCAAAAGGCAATTATGTGCATCTGAGATCACCTTGTGCAAGCATTGACCCCTGTAACTTTTTGAGTGTCTGCTCTTTAATGTAATTGACCTGTAACGTCAAAACAACATGAGAAAGCTCCAAAAATTTGTCTGGTTAGAAAGACTTAGTACCAAAACATTCAAAGATGATCCAAAACAATTCAAATTCCGTTTCATCTTCAAACAACTATAAAAATATAAACAATTCATACAATATGAAAATATGTTTCAGACTCAACAATTTGATGACTTTTATCAACAAGTTGTTTGACTATATTTCATTTCATTAGCCATTTGCATTCATCATCATTAGTCCAAACTTTTTGCCAATGATATTCAAACCATGCATCATTGTTGATACACAAGGAACACTACTATTGAAAGATTTAGAAATTGAACCTTCAATCGTTGTATCTGAAATGTGATCCTTTGAAGGATTATTAGAATTTCCATCTACTTGTGACCATGGGCTCTTTGATAACAAGTTCATTTTTAACCAGTTCCTCATACGTTGATTCGTCACAATCTGAATTTGCATGTTATGCTATGATATCTTCATAATCTGTTTTTTCGTCACCAAATTATGCATATCAGTGTGAGATTTTTTCTGTTTAAGGCGATCCGATTGCTGATCCATTATAGGTATTATTGCATCACTCTTTTTAGTATGATCAACATGCACATTACAATTTGGATTTGACGTTAACTCTACCCTACAAAACCAATTTGTGAAGTTATAATTGCTTCACTTACAGACACATTGTCAGACGTTATTTTATTCATTGTAAACTCATCCGACAATCGATTATTAACTTTAAGGAAATACTAGTAAATTATTTGGACTTCAAAGAAAATGTATGTTAAAATTTGACATAGTTAGATACAAATCATAACATATCTAAATTTTAAGAAAATCTTGGACGGTATACTTTACTTTAGGATTCTAAGATTTAAGGTGTAGAACTATGGTAATTAAATTAAGCAACAAAATTAATTAGATTTCTATTTGAATTATTAATTATTAATTAACTAATTGAAGATTCCAAGAGCCTCGTTAGGCGAAGTATACCAATTGAAGATTCCAATAGCCTATTGTTGAAATATTTTGATATTTATTTATGTATATTATCATCATGTGAATAAATATTTTAAATTAATTATATTAGTTATTTATTAATTAAGAAACATAATTGATAAGTAATCAATCAAATTAAATAATAAAATTAATTAGAGTTTTCATATAAGATGATTAATTAAATAGTTAATTCATTGATATGAACTTAAAAATATTAGTGAGCGTCACTAATCTTCTATTTTAAACAATAAAAACTCTAATTGATCATCATCTTATATGTAAATTATGGTTTTGAACGTATGAGACACAACATTTTACCAACAATTGACTTATAATCATTAAGTATCCGCAAAAAAAAAAAAAAATACTCGCACCATATAAGATAAAAACTCGTATTATGTGTAAACTTCGGTAATTACCCGTATAAATAAGCAAGCACGGATGTGGTACAGCTACCTTAGAACATATCGCGTCCTGCATCCCCATATCATATATATTACTATTTTTTATTTCTATTGTTATTATATACACCCACATAAATGTCAACCAAAAAAATATAGATTCAACATGGCTAGGAATATTTAGGCTATTGGTCTAAAAATATTGTAAAAAACAATATTGAGATCTGCAACAAGAGTTAACTAACAAAGCAGAAAAATAAACAAATGCAGAAAAAATGAAAATGGGGAATGTTTTGGAAAAAACCAGAAAACGAAGAAGCAGTTTTTTATAAATAGATCTGCAATCAAAGTAAGCGAAATTAAAGAACGATAAGGGACGAATAACACCAAGATTTACGTGTTCGGTCTCAATTGTTGAGACCTACGTCACGGACAAGCAAGCAAGATTAATCCGCTATTGTTAATTGAACTTTACAAGATTAAAACCTTCTCAAGATTGATCTTCTAGTGTCTATCGCTGTTTATGAACCAGCAACACTAGCCTTTTCTCTTAATCTTTCTTTCTCTCCCTTTAATCTTCTTTATCTGATTTCTATGAATCACGTATTGCTTATTCTTCTCTCAGTTTTCTGCTATTACATACATCAACAACTCATACTGCTACTATATTACAGCCCTATATATAGCATACAAGAGCTAACTAACTATAACCACCTTTCATAACTACCTTGGCCAAAGGTAGTTATAACAACCACTAAAGCTTAACTAACTTTAGTTAGATGATTTGAGGCACATATTCACAATTCTCCACCTTGACTCAATATCAAAATAATTCAATCTTTGATCTTGCTACCATTGCTTCATCTTTACTGTTTGTCGAAGCCAACTATGTCCAAGCAATGCTTGAACTTAGCTTGCGAAAGTGATTTGGTGAATGCATCAGGTGGGTTGTCCTCAGTTGCAATTTTCTCAACAGAAACCCGCTTTGAATCGATCACATCTCTTATGAAGTGATACTTAACATAATATGTTTTGACTTATTATGATACACTTGATGTTTGGATAAGTGTATAGCACTTTGACTATCACAATAAATTGAAACACAATTCTGATTTATTCCTGATGTAACTAAATATCACTAGAAGGGGGGTTGAATAGGGATTTTGGCGTTTAAAAATATTTTAACGAGTTTTTGAATTTTTGTCCTCTCTGAGAGGATGCGAACTGGAGGATGAAAATTCAAACTTTTAATCAATAACAGAATAAATGCAAGAAGAGTATAAAGAGATAGACACACAACTTTTATACTGGTTCACCCAAAGATGGCTACGTTCAGTCCTCACACTCTTGTGAGATTTCACTAAAGATCAATCAGATCAACCTCTAACCGATGATGATTACACTTTGTGTATTCTCAAGCTTCACCAAGCTTACAATCAAGTTTCAAATATTTTCAAGTACAACTTACTTGAAAATTACAGAGTGATATGAGTATGATTTCTTTCTCTTTACTTTAACACTTTCTAAAAAGATATTTCAAAGATCTAGTGTATGATTGTAGAAAGTATAAAGAGGATGAATATTGCTTATGATAAACTTAAGATTCTTGATCTTTTTCTGCAATATTGTTGTGTATTGAACTGAAGAGATCACTTCCATTTATAGAGTTTATGAACCTCTATACATGAGCAAAAGGATTTTGATGACCGTTGGAAACTTGAGCAAATGTCCAAGTTTCTTGGTCTGATTTACAATAATGCCATCCAGCTGTCCTTGACAATATGACCTCAAGAGGATGGGTTCGCAGTTCATCCTCATATAGGAGGTTCATCCTCCCTTGAAATCCGGACATGAGCTGTCTTTTTCCTTTTTGCTTTTCCAATGCTTTTAGGGTCAGTCTTTTCAGGTTATGTACCAGCTTTTTCCTTTTTGACTATTCCTTAGGTAAGAGGATGAATATTGATCTGCTTATCATCCTCTTATCATTAACCTTATTCTTGTATCCTCCTTTTCTTGAATTGTTTCTCTCATAACTGTTTGTCCTCAATATTATGTTCTTATTACTTTGACTTGGATCCATTGATTCTGAGATACCGTATATTTTCTTCTAACAAGGTTCGTCCTCATTGATGATTCATCCTCTTGCATGTTTGTCCTCTAGTTCATCCTCTTGTTCAGAAAACATGTTGGATTACATCAAATTCTTCTTCTTTTTATTGAGATGATGTGTAACCTGTTTCTTAATTTGAATACACTCAAGAGCACAAATTAGTCATTAAACACAATCATAATCATTAAATAATTTTGTTATCATTAAAACTATTTGAGAGAGATTTTGTCTCAACAATTCATAGTTCACCAATAAGTCCTTTCATCCATAAAGCTTCTTTAACACCCTCAGTAAGTGCAATGAATTCGGCTTGAGTTGTAGAAAGTGCTACCAACGACTGTGTAATTGCTCTCCAACTTACTGCAGTCCCATATAGAGTGAAAACATAACCAGATATTGATTTCCTAGTGTCCATGTTTCCTGCATAATCCGAGTCCACATATCCTTTGATTGGTTCATTGTCATGATGAGTTTTTTTGAATTTTAAACCTGTTGTCAGTGAGCCATTTAAGTACCTTATAATCCACTTGAGTGCTGACCAATGCAATGCTCCTGGTTCAGTTATAAATCTGCTAACAACATTGACAGCATAAGCCAAATCTGGCCTGCTGCAAATCATTCCATACATTATGATGCCAACTCCACTAGCATAAGGAATTATACTCATTCTTTGCCTTTCCTCATCTGTCTTAGGCGAGTCTTGCATAGACAATTTGAAATTTTGTCCCAAAGGAGTAGTAACATGTCTTGCTTCATGCATTCTATATTTAGTGAGAACTTTTTTCAAGTAGGCAGCCTGAGAAAGAAATAGTTCCCCCTTAATTCTGTTTCTTTTTATATCCACTCCTAAGATCCTCTTGGCTTCTCCAAGTTCTTTCATCTCAAACTCATTACTAAGATCAGTTTAGAGACTTTTAATCTGGTCTTTACTTGAGCTTGCAAGAAGAATGTCAACCATAAAGACTAATAGGTAAGTTTGAGAACATTCTTGCCTTTTATGAAAAACTGGAGAGTGTTCTCAAGCTGGAGAACGTTTTTGAGATGGAGAACGTTCTTGACTTTCCTCTTTCAGAATGTAAACACAGCTGTCAAAACTACATCTTTTGAAGCCAATTCTTATCATGAAATCATCAAACTTCTTGTACTATTGTCTAAGACTTTGCTTTAGACCATATAATGACTTTTTAAGAAGACAAACCTTGTTGCTGCCTTTAGCAAATCCTCCAGGTTGCTGCATATAGATGGTTTCTTCAAGATCACCAAGAAATGTTGTTTTGATATCCACCTGCTCTAACTCCAAGTCTTGTTGAGTTACAATTGAAAGCAGAGTTCTGATTGAACAATGTGTTACAACTGGTGCAAATACTTCATTGAAATTTATTCCTTCAAGCTGAGAAAATCCCTTTGCAACTAATCTTGCTTTGAACCTTATCTTCTCTTTTCCTTGAATCCCTTTCTTTCTTTTGAACACCCATTTTGATCCAATTACCCTTTGAATCTTAGGAATGTCAACCAAAATCCAGGTTTGATTCTTTTCTAATGACTGCATTTCTTCATTCATAGCTGTCATCCAAGCTTCCTTGTCTTCACTATTAATGGCTTCTTTGTAGTTGCTTGGTCCATCTCTTTGAAGATCTTCAGCAACACTTAAAGCGTAACAAATTAAATCTGCTTCACCATATCTGATTGGAGGTTTTATGACCCTCATTTCTCTATCCCTTACCAAGTTGTAATTGGTCAAATCTGGTTCTGTTGCTGCATTATCATCAAGTGATGTATTCGGTATGTCTTCATGATTAATCTCTCGATCTTCAGGTGACTTCACCTCAATTTGAACACTCTCAGTATTGGTGTTTGAAGCACTGTCAAACGGAGAACGTTCTGCTTTTCTGCAATGTTCTTCGTTTCTGCAGCACTGAAACGGAGAATGTTCTGCGTTTCTGCAGAACTGAAACGGAAAATGTTCTTTGTTGATCATGGGCATTCTTGTTTCATCAAACACTACATCTATTGATATGATGCACTTGGGCACACCTTGGTCAATTCTCCACAACTTGTAACCTTTTATTCCTTTAGGATATCCAATAAAAACACATTTGATTGCTCTAGGATCCAACTTATCTTGCCTTGTGTGAGCAAATGCTAAGGAACCAAATATCTTCAGATTTGAGTAGTCAGCTGGTTTGCCATTCCACATCTCAATTGGTGTCTTAAATCCAATAGCTGATGAAGGGCATCTGTTTATCAAATATATTGTTGTAACTGCAGCTTCTCCCCAGAATGTTTTAGGCAACCATGCACTCAAGATCATACATCTGACCCTTTCCAAGATTGTTCTGTTCATCCTTTCAGCAATGTCATTTTGTTGAGGGGTGCCTGCAACTGTTCTATGTCTTTGAATACCTAAGTCCCTGCACTACTTATTAAACTGCTCTGAAAGATACTCCATGCCATTGTCGGTTCTTAAACATTTTAGCTTAGTTTCCTTTTGAGTTCCAATTTGCATATACCATTCTTTAAATTTCATAAAAGTGTCACTTTTATTTTTAATGACATAGATCCATACTTTCCTAGAATAATCATCAATGATGGTTAGGAAGTAAGAACAACCAGCATGAGTTTTTGTCCTTGAAGGACCCCACAAATCAGAATGAGCATATTCAAATGGTCTAGAGGTGTTGTGTTGGCCAGCACCAAAACTGCCCCTCTTAGACTTTCTTAGAATACAATGATCACAAAATTCCAAATTTTCAATTTTGTCACCATTAAGCAAATTTTGATTTGATAACTCAATTAAGCATCTTTCACTTACATGTCCTAACCTCATATGCCATATTCTAGTAGATGAATGCAAATTAGAGCTAACAATTGAAGCTTGTGCAATTATAGTAGAACCATCTAAAATATACAAACCATTTTTTTTAATGCTTTTAACAATTATATCATCTTTATTAATAATAGGCATGATATCATTCTTTATATTTGTGGAATGTCCTAAAATTTCAAACATACCAACATAAATTAAATTTCTTTTTAATTCAGGTATGTACCTTACATCATTCAGCAATAACTTCTTGCTATTGAACATTCTGAATCTGATTGATCTTTTGCCTTGTACCTTACATGATTTGTTGTTGCCTAGCAACACGACTCCACCATCACGAAGGTCTATTGATTCAAAATAATCCTTCTTTGGACACATGTGGAAAGTACATCCTGAATCTAATACCCAATTCTTTTCACTTTCAGAATTTGAAATCATCAATGCCTATGCAGATTCATAACCAGCATCAACAAGCGCAACATTTCCAGAATCTTGAGAGTTTCTTGATTCATTTCTTTCAGGACAATCTTTCTTGAAATGTCATTTCTTGTGGCAATGGAAACATTTATACTTCCCTTCAGGTTTAGTTTTTGAATTGGACCTATGTTTATTTCCATTTGATCATTTCTTGTTAGATCTTCCTCTGGTCACATTCAGACTTTCAACAAGATTATCATTCTTAGTTTCATGTTTTTTATAGCTTTCCTTGGTCCGGATAGATGCATACACTTCTTCAAGAGTAATTGTTTGTTCTCTTCCAAACACAATACCATCCTTGAAGTGTTCATATGAACTTGGCAGGGCTCTAAGCAAGGTCAGAGCTTTGTCTTCATCATCTAGCTTGACTTTTAAACTTTCTAAATCATCAAGAATCTTGTTGAAATCAACAAGTTGTGATGTAACAGGTTTCTCTTCGTCCATTTTAAAAGAGAACAATTGTTGTTTCAAGAAAAGTCTATTTGAAACTGATTTAGTCATGTAGAGAGATTCAAGTTTAAGCCATAAGGCTGCTGCTGTTGGTTCCCTTGCAACTTCCCTCAAAACTTTGTCTCCAAGACACAAGATGATAGTACTCTTTGCTTTTTCAATCAGTTCTTCCTTTTCTTGATTTGACATTGTTGTAGGAAGAGCTGATTCACCCTTCAACGTGTTCACCAAACCTTGCTGTACCAGAACAGCATGCATCTTTATCTTCCACAAACCAAAATCATTTGATCCATTGAAATTTTCAATATAGAACTTTGTGGTTCCAACCATTGTTGCTCCCTTTCCCACAAACGGCGCCAATTGTAAAAAACAATATTGAGATCTGCAACAAGAGTTAACCAACAAAGCAGAAAAACAAACAATTGCCGAAAAAACAAAAACGGAGAATGTTCTGGAAAAAACCATAAAACAGAAAACCAGAAAACGGAGATTGATTATCGTTCTCCGTTTTCTGCAGTTTTTCATAAACAGTTTTGCAATCAAAGTGAGCGAAATTAAAGAACGATAAGGGAAAAATAACACCAAGATTTACGTGTTTGGTCTCAATTGTTGAGACCTACGTCACGGGCAAGCAAGCAAGATTAATCCACTATTGTTAATTGAACTTTACAAGATTAAAGCCTTCTCAAGATTGATCTCCTAGTGTCTATCACTGTTTATGAACCAACAACACTAGCATTTTCTCTCAATCTTTCTTTCTCTCCCTTTAATCTTCTTTCTCTGATTTCTATGAATCACGAATTGTTTATTCTTCTCTCAGTTTTCTGCTATTACATACATCAACAACTCATACTGCTACTATATTACAGCCCTATATATAGCATACAAGAGCTAACTAACTATAACCACCTTTCATAACTAACTTGGCCAAAGGTAGTTATAACTACCACTAAAGCTTAACTAACTTTAGTTAGATGATTTGAGGCATATATTCACAAATATAAATAAAATCACAACAAAAGTTAGTCAAGTTGTTTTTAATTTTTTTAGGTAAAAATATTTCATAACTAAAATATATATAAAGTTAACAATTAATTTCATAAAAGATGCTAGTTATTTTCTAACTTTTATTTTGTAATTAGTCTAGCAATTAATTTTTTTTGTTTTATTTCTAGTAATATCAATCTATCAAAGAAATATTTACATAATTTAATATATTTTTTGATAATTTAAATACTTTAATTTATTATTTTCATGGTTTAATATTAAAGAATTTTGAATATTTTCTTAATTATGTTAAAATAATATGATATTTGGTGATTTAACAATTTATTTAGTTGAAATACTGGTACAATTATGAGTATTTAGAGACACACAAATGGTACCGGTTCAGAGCTTACGATTGATACCCATGTGGATTCGGGTATGAATATTTTTTCAAACTGTCAGCACAGTAACAAATATTATATTACCTTATCCATTGTTATTCCTAATATTGTATCTTCTCTCATATGAAGAGTATATAAAACATAAAGAGTTCATGTTGAAAAAAAACTACAAGTCAATGAATGTTCGTATTTCTATGTGTTCCAAGATCACAGTAAAAAAGACTATCCATAGATCTATTTATTCGTCATATTTTAATAAATCAACATCTTATATATTTTAAGGGTATCAAGAGTTTAGGTTAGAACATGCTTATTTGACCATTAAATTTCCAAAAATATTGTCTAAGAGAAAACGTGTCTTGATGATTAATAAGTAAATTAATTTTAATAAATAATATCAGAGCGAGTCTTCATCTTTAATTTATTGATATTATTTTGTGACATAATTATACATGAGATTTCGTAGTCTCCCTAATTTTGTTTGAACATGTTTTTATTTTTATTTTTGGGTTTCGTAGTCAAATTTTCTCATTCTTTATGAATGCTAGGGATGAGTGATACGAGTTTTATCGATAGCGGCGATTATCAATATTGAGAACAATTTCTACAAAATTCATAATGATTTGCCTTTGATTTATAAGTTTTGATTTTGTTTAGGAAAATGCTAAATATAGGCAAAGGATTACGAACAGTGTGATTGGTTACCCACGATGTTTTCCACCAAAACCAAATCTTAAGCCCAAAATATGTTCAAAATGTACTTCAAATAATTTTACGACAAAAAGAATTCGTTATATATAACACTACTGTTTTATTTATAAGTTGCGATTTTATCGGTTATACCTGTTTGTTTTGTAAAAAAATAAGATTTATACCTCATAGTAATTTATATTTGGCCGGTAAAAAAAAAAGTAATTCATATTTGAGTTTGTTCGTTTGGTGGATATAATTAGAGATAAGGTATATATATTATATTGAACTCAATTCAGGATTTGATAAGATAACGCGATATGATAAATTTATTTTAAAATTTATTTTTTGAATATTTAGATAATTTAAATATTTTATGTGATTCAATATTTAAATAATTTAAAGAGTTTAATTGTCATGTATTATTGATATAAAAAGTTTTATAATGTCACTTCATTACAATTATTCATTGACATTACTTTAGAAATAATTTTGATAAAAGTTAAATAATGCAAATGATTTAACCGTTGTGATTGAATGATAATATAATTTTTTTTATAATAACAGTGTATATAAATTAAATCTTAATAAATTTATTACTTTTATGATTCAATATTAAATAATTTTGAATATTTTTCAATTGTGTTGAAATAATATGATTATGGTGCTTAATTTTAATTCAAACGCAGATAACTTTGAATATTTCCTTAAGGCTCCTTCAAGATA
This sequence comes from Cicer chorassanicum, assembly GCA_037974735.1. NCBI lineage: Eukaryota > Viridiplantae > Streptophyta > Magnoliopsida > Fabales > Fabaceae > Cicer > Cicer chorassanicum. The sequence goes on from JBBPBP010009780.1 coordinate 9,016,318, forward strand.
ATGTAGCCGACAGTGGAAGTGTAACATCCGTCAAGATAACAGCTTTGTGGTAAAGGAGGTGTATCATTTAACATGTCATTTGAGATTGTTTCTTACTATTTTTTGGTTGTTGGTTCCATTGAAGGTATCGGTCTTCACGTGACGTCTTTTTAATAATCGATTACTTACGAATGTCAACTTAGCTAAAGGGTGTCTCTCAAATAAATTCAATATTGTGTGTAACGAGATGTGGAGAAGAAAAATATGTTCATCATTTTTTTTTATCCTAAATTCGGAATGGTTTTGTTTGATATCTTGTGGCATTGAGTTTAAGTTGTGCTTTCAATAGAGAAGTGGAGGTGTATGCTTATCAATTATCCGATCTTGGAAATGGGAGAAGAGGAATGCGATCAATGTTAGGTGTAATTTAGTTGTCTTGTGTGTGGAAGATCCACAACTCTATGACATTTAGGTATGAAGAGTTTAATTTGTCAATTCTTTTTGAGAAGGTTCAATTGATGTAATGGATTTTATTTAGAGCAAAGGAGCTAGTTTTGCTTATGATTTTAATTTTTAGTGCTCTTAACTATGAGTGTGTTTGAGAAGCTTTCAATCTTAATACTTATGGCCGACCCAAGAGAAGCCACCAAAACAATCACTTTATACCTCCAAAAATAATAAATTTTTTACTTAATAAAAATGTCTCTATTATAATTTTTTGAAACTAAAACTAATAAATCGTATAAAAGTAATATTGTTTCAACAAATATTAAATCAATTGACTTTATTATCATTTGAAAAAGAAAACAATTATATTTAATAAATAACTTTATATTCTAAAGTGTCTAAAAATAATTTTTAATAAATTTTTTAGTATTTTTACTAAATTATTATTATAAGCCCTCATATTAAAATTTATTTTTAACCTCCATATATGTTAGATAGGTATTATTTATACTTTTAATTCTTAATACACTTTATATTTAAAATTATTTTTAATATAATTTTTTTTGTCGTTTAAAAAGAAAAAGAGAATATAAGTGCGTTAAGTAAAATCCAAAGAGTACCGATACATTGTTTCTAACCGTCTCAAAAGAAAAAAGAAAATATGAGTATTTAAGTATAATCCAAAGAATACCGATACAAGTATTAAAGTTGTTATCAATGTTGATACGACTCCAATACAGATATTTTTCAAAAGTACAGAGTATATAGTAGTATAAATATATAATATCCTATCTACATCTTTTCGATTTCCATCCTTAGGTACATTCTGGTATAACACTATAACTAGTAATATTTTTCTCTTCTTAAATTATGGTGCATACTATACTACTTCAAATTTATTATTTGAAAGGTAAAATTTTTTATTAGTTATTTTAATTAAGATTAGTTACAAATTAGTCATTTTATTTAGAAATTAGTTGTTTTAAGTTAGGTATATAAATTTCATTATAATATTACTATTGTAATAATTTTTTCATTTGATTAATACAAAAATTATCTCTATTTTTCTCTCTCCAATAACTTGATACGAAGATTTTGCATATTTTATTATGATATCAGATTGTTAATTACTCCGCTATTTTCTTTCTCAAAAAGAGTAAATTTTAATAGAAATTTAATTGATTTATTTTTTCTTTCTCATTTGAATCTTGAACAATTCGATCATTTTCATTTCTTTTCTCCATTCAAAATTAGTTATTTTTTTTCTTTTTTCTTCATTTTTTCTCTTTCCCTCTCAAATTCCAAGTTATAATCATTTCATCATGACAATGATTCAAGTATGAAAAAGATGAAGTTAAGTGTATTTGTTGAACATTTCTCAAGAACAGCAACAACATTTGGTGGCAAAATTCTTTCTTTTTAGTCAAATTGACATTAAAAAAAAATGCAAGCAAGATCTTGAATGAAATTGTAAACTCTAGATTTAACATTTACCAACAACAACAAAAAGCAAGATTGTTCTTATTTATAAAAAAGAAAAATCCACAATTGGATTCTTATTTAGAAGTCTTAATGATCAGGTAGTAGTGCATGAGGTGTAAATTCGATTCAACCAACTAAAACAAAAACAAGATTGCATTATAATATTTCTTGTTTTTATTTCAAACGAATAATAAATCTTTCAAAAATCTTTTAGCCAATTTATTTCGACATTTCAAAATACTTTAGTCATGTATTTCGCCATTTCTCATTGTATTTCTTTGTTTTTTTTATTTACAATATTGTGTTATTCACCTCAATGTAGAAGTGTCGCGAACATCTTTCAATTAATGGAGATGTAAAATTAATTACAAATTAATTATTTTAATTAGATGTTAGTTATCTTAATTAGAAATTAATTATTTTAATATAAGTATATAAGTTTTATTTTACCTACTATTGTAATAATATTTTAAATTTCATCGATACAAAAATTATTTCTACTTTATTTTCTTTCAATCATATTTTATATAAAGACTTTGTATATTCTATCACTTATTTTGTTTTATGCAAAAGAGAAATGCAAATCGATGTCGACAAGCAGTTGAATCTCATTGAAGGTGCTGTCAATTTGGATAAGAAATCTTGACATGTTTGTGTTCAATAAAGACACAGCAAGATAGTATGTCAAGTAGGAGGATGGCATGAATCAATATCCACCAATAAAAAATCAGCACATGCCTTATTGAGTCTGAAACATTAATTCATTAATTAATTAATACAAAATGGGAAAATGTAAAACGTGACGTGATGCATGGGGAACTGATATTGTCTGGGACCGTTTCATTGAGAAAATAAAAGATAGAATATAAATAATTTGTTTGAAATCCAGATAAATTAATTTAAAATTTCATTTTAATTTTATCATTTTTTTAATTTAAATTTTCTTTTTTTAAATATGAGTTCAGTTATAAACCAACGTAATCTAATAAAAAAATAATTTATTTAATTATTCTTATAAAATATAACTTAAAATTTAAAATTAAAATATAATGAAATATAAATATAAAAATAATTTTAAAATATAATATAAAAGTATAAATTTAATCAAATATAAATATAAAAATAATTAATTAAATTTAATATTAAACTTAAAAATAAAATATTAATAATTAATTTAAAAAATATTTATGATTTATCACAAGGGTAGAT
>JBBPBP010009780.1:9021025-9041392 GCA_037974735.1 Cicer chorassanicum
AATAATAATAATAATAATAATAATAATAATAATAATAATAATAATAATAATAATAATAATAATAATAATAATAATAATAATAATAATAATAATAATAATAATAATAATAATAATAATAATAATAATAATAATAATAATAATAATAATAATAATAATAATAATAATAATAATAATAATAATAAAACTTCACATCATCTATAGTCTTGCGATTGAGTCACCCTCTCAAAATGACTTTCTCATTATATATGCCACCATAATGCTAGAAGTGAGAAAATCAAGACATTGTTAAAAATGGAAAAATCAATGGCAACAAAAGCAGAAGAAAAAACCTCTGCACATGTACTAATTTTCCCTTGTCCATTACAAGGCCATGTAAACTCAATGCTAAAGCTAGCTGAACTTCTTGCACTTCAAAATCTGAACATCACATTCCTCAACACAGAATACATACACAACCTCCTCATTCATTTCAATGATAATGTTCAAGCTCTTTCATTAACCTATCCTAAGCTTCAATTCAAAACCATCCCTGATTTTCTTGGTGAGGAGAAACATCCTGGATTTGGAGAAAGGTTTGGGGATGTAATTGCGTCCTTGAGTTTATATGGTAAGCCTTTTTTGAGAGACATGATTGTATCTGAAATACCAAAAATAAGTTGCATTATTTTGGATGGAATATTTGGAGATCTTGTCACTGATTTGGCTGCTGAATTTGGAATACAATTGATCCATTTTCGTACTATAAGTGCTTGTTGCTTTTGGGCTTATGTTTGTGTTCCTAAGCTCTTGGAGTGTAATGAACTTCCCATTAAAGGTATCTATGCTGTCCTCTTCGCATTATCAAATTTCTTTTTTAATTTTCCTTAATCTATTGATATAAAAATTATTGAGCATATACACTGCATAGTTAATTTTGGATAAAATATAATTGAACAAAATATGTATCACTCACTCAACATCACATTTTTTTTACTAAAATAAAATACTATTTATTTAAAAATTTAATTTATATACATTATTAATATCACAGTGAAAAAGAAAAATTTCTCCAAAAGTGTCAAAAATAGAAATAAGAGGTTTGACTAAAAAGTTCACATGAATGTGTCACATAATAATTTTGTTTAAGGAATGTAAAGAAAGATTAAAAAATTTGAGGTGACTATTGTCCATCTAGGTCACCCCTTTGTTTTTGCACCTGTTACCCCTTTGTTTCTGCACCTGTTAGTATAAATTTTTTTTATACCGGCAATTAATCATATAACTCTTGAATTATTAATAATGTTTGATTTTTTATATAATTGCATTTAAAGTCATACACATGATTGATGATGATATATCAACTATATACAAAAATTTAGACCGTCGGAACATGAAAAATTAAACTCTTTATTTAAATGTTGAATTGACAACACTGTCATTTTTTTCTAGGTGGATTTATCTTTTCAATCTTTTGTAGTATTTTTCCGCTTCTTTTCATTTTTCGTTTTGTAGAGAGACTATGATTGGTTATTGCCATTTCAAGATCCAAGTGATAAATAATAATATTTATAATTTTTCAAAAAAATAATATAAATTATAGAATTAGTAACATTGATTTAAAAAAGTTCCAATTATTTAATTGAGTAAAAACCTAAATTGTAAATTTAATAGTTTAAAAAGGATAAAATTAAAAGAAATAAATAGCTACACCAATATATTTTGTGGCTTTTTCAAAAAATAAAATAATAAATAGCTACACCAAGATACAATATCTTTTCTACATATATAAATATAGAGACATTTTTCTACCAATTTAATCTTAGTGATATTTAGTGTTTAATTAATTTTTAGGAGATGAGGACATGGATCGCATCATAACAAATATGCCAGGAATGGAAAATTTGGTTAGGTGTAGAGATCTTCCAAGTTTTTGTCGAGAAAACAAAAAGGACCATATTCGTTTAAACGATGTTGTACTTCTAACACAACATTCACTTAAAGCAAATGCACTTATACTCAACACATTTGAGGATCTTGAATCCCCAATCCTCTCCCAAATTCGCCTCCATTTCCCTAAACTCTACACCCTTGGCCCTCTTCACCACTACCTCAATAATACCAAAAACACAACATCAACCTTAATTAAGAGCAATTTCTTTCACGTGGATATAACATGCATCACGTGGCTCGACTCTCAACCCTTGAAATCAGTTATATATGTTAGTTTTGGAAGTACCACACCAATGAAGAGTGAAGAAGTCATTGAGATTTGGCATGGTTTAATGAATAGCAAAAAATGTTTTTTGTGGGTTATTAGACCAAACATGGTACAAGAAAAAGAAGTATTAAAAGAGCTCAAGGAAAAGAGTGAGGAGAGAGGGTTAATTGTGGGGTGGGTCCCACAAGAGGAAGTTTTGGCTCACAAGTCCATTGGTGCTTTTTTGACACATAGTGGATGGAATTCTACTTTGGAGAGTGTAGTTTGTGGGGTTCCTATGATTTGTTGGCCTTATTTTGCGGATCAACAAATTAATAGTAGGTTTGTGAGTGAGGTTTGGAAAATTGGGTTGGATATGAAGGATGTTTGTGATAGGAAGGTTGTAGAAAATATGGTCAATGATCTTATGGTGAATCGGAAAGAAGAGTTTTTAAAATCAGCTATGGAAATGTCTAAGTTGGCATACAAGAGTGTGAATCCATCTGGTTCTTCTTACGATAACTTTGACAATTTGATTCGGTATATAAGATCTACTAGCCCATAAAATAAGACAGTTGTTTTTCTCTCGTTCTCTCAAGTAAAAAATATTTCATGTTTTGAAAGTATACAATCAAGCCGCACAACTTATATGAAAATGCATTTAGATGTCTAAACATTGATGAATTTTTTATTAGATATTAACATTGAGAGTGGAAAAAGAAGTTCGGTAAAATCATTTGATTATTTTCGTGTCTATTTTGCATTTTTTTATTTGATGATTACAAGTTACAACTCTGTCCAAATTGCTTGTTTAGGTGAATTGGGTATGAAGTTTTGTAACTCAATATTGTTAGAGGAATGTACCGTGCACCCCCCCTCCTATACCTCCCACCCCCCATTTTAATGGAAAGACCAAAATACCATTTTTTAACTATTTATAAAAAACAAAACAAAAAGTTATCAGTCCCCACCCCCAATTGAAATTATAAAAAAATTTAAAATATTCGAATATTTGATAAATTCGAAATAAAAAAAGTAAGAATTTTTAATATTTTCGGAACTTTGCCTAAAACAAAACTTTTGAAATTGTTTTTCTCAGAAACCTTCGAAATGCAATTTCCAGGAAATAACTTAAAATTTCGAAGCTTTTGATTAACTTGAAACTTCCGAAACGTGTTTTTCAGAAATTAAACAAACTTTCGAAACTTTCGATGAATTCGAAATTATGTTTCCCAGATTTTTCCAGAAAACTCGAAAGTTTCGATGAACATCAAAGTTTCGAAATGATCTGCTTCGAAGGTTTCTAAAAATTCGAGTTTCCAAATTTTCGAAATGTAATCCTTATTTCGAAAATTTCTAGATTTGGAAACTCTCGAAATTTTTCAGATTTGGAAATTTTCGAAACTTTCCAAATTTTCGAAATGTAATCCTTATTTCGAAACTTTGAAGATTTGGAAACTTTCGAAATTTTTTCAAATTTGGAAATTTTCGAAACTTTCCAAATTTTCGAAATGTAATCCTTATTTCGAAAATTTTCAGATTTGGAAACTTTCGAAATTTTTTCAGATTTGGAAATTTTCAAAACTTTCCAGATTTGGAAACTTTCGAAATGTAATCCTTATTTTGAAAATTTGAAACTTTCGAAAGTTTCAAAAATTTAAAACTTTCGAAACAATCATTTTTAAAACTTATTATAAATTGTTAAAAGGATAAAATTGTATTTTCATATGTTTTGAGGGGGTGGCAGGTATAGGTGTGGGGGTGCATGGTACATTCCTCATATTGTTATGTTGGTTTCTTCATTTTGGGCCTTGGCTTGGCCCCTTGTTTCTTGTATAATAAAGGTAAGCTTTGGTTATGGTTATGAAATAAATATTCTAAATGTAATTAGCAATGAAATTGACGTGCAAAGGTAGAAAAAAAAGGCAAAGAATAAAAATGGGAGGATTGTATAGTTAAATGAAAATTAATTAAAATTAAAAAAAAAAATAGAAAGCACATATATATATATATAATTGGGAACTATATGTGAACATTTCACTTCAAAGAATAAAGTGAGTGATATTAATTATTGATGATTAAATTAATTATTGATATTATTAGCACATACATAACTAATTATGAATAATTATATTATCAATAATTGATTTCCCCACTTTACAAACTTCTCATTTTAAATGAGTCAAATAAAAGAAATACTCAAACACCACAACTATATGAGAAATATACCTTTCATCCTCTCACCTTTACCTTTCACCGCCAAAACACATAAAAATCTCATTTTACTCCCTCTACTTGATAGTAAATCTTTTTTTCTAAATTATTAACATTTCAATAATTTCAATTTTTTTTAAAAAAAATTATGGAAAAATTGTATTTCGCAATGTCTTGGCCTAAAATTTCGAGTGTTTCTCGAATTCAATGGAGTCGCCACCAAAATTTATTTTAAAATTAGAAAAATATTGGGAAATCCTTAAAAATAGGAAAAAAAAATTTAAAAATGGTCTTTGAAACTAAATTTTGAGTTCGAGTGTCGATTATGCGTAGGGAAGATATTAGCACCCTACGACATTCGTTAAAACACGGTTAACTATAATTAATTGTGCAAAATTAATATTAACTTAAATATATTTATTTCTTTTTATTATTAAATGTGAATAACAATTATTATTTTTTAAATATGATTTTAGAATAAATGTGTGCTTAAGAAATAAAGGACAAGAAAAAGAAATTTTTATTAATGTGCTTGACAAACAAGAATGTCATCTTGCTCCTACGTAGTTTTGGTAGAAAATGCGGATGTGTTGATTGATTTTAAAGAAAATGTGTGTTGTTGTAAATGTGTGCTTAAGAAATAAAGGACAAGAAAAAGAAATTTTTATTAATGTCCTTGTGCTTGACAAACAAGAATGTCATCTTGTTCCTACGTATCTCCCGGTGCGATGGAGAAATCAAAGCTACGTAGTTCTTGGTAGAAAATGCGGATGTGTTGATTGATTTTAAAGAAAATGTGTCTTGTTGTAAAAAATAAAAATAAAAATTGTTTATAGGAAAGAGTTTGCTTGATTTGAATAATTATTTTGAAATGCGAGTTTTAGGACATCAAGTTGTACAGCTCGTGTCTCGAAAATTCAAGGAGTAAAAAGATGTCACATCTAATTTAATCTTTTTATTTTATTGTTTTTTATTTAAAATGAGTTTTAAAACCCCCAAGTTGTACCTCAAAGATTAACAAGATGTCTAAATAACCACTTTAAACTAATTTTTGTATATTTATTAATTTAATTGTGAAGATGAGTTTTAGAACTAACAATGTCACAACTTGCGTCTTAACAACTCAAAAGTTAACAAAATATCACATCTAATTAACCCTTCAATATTTGATTATAAATTTATCTTTGTTTTCTTTTTAAAAATTAAAAATTGATATTAAAAACTAAATAAATTTAAATGATTCTACAAAATGAAATCAATAATACACACAAAAACAAAATAGGAGCAAAAGAGATATATGAACTTGTAACTTGATCTTTTAAATAAACGAAAACACAATTTAATAATGGAACAAAAAATATTGTTTACAAGTGCAAGCCTCTTCCAAAATATTTTTTAATTAAATAAGTGATGGAAACAAAACTCATTTTAATATTAAATAGCACAAACCAAAAGAAGAAGAAGAAAAAATCGGTTAACACTACTCACCAATAAAATAAATGATGGTTATTGCTATTTAATTGCATCCATAATTATTTATATTAAATAAAATTAATTATGTTAAATGGCCATCATTATTAAATTAAATGATTATTATTTATGTTAAATGAGATAAAATATTCATTGATAGCATCACATAAACACATGTTACTAGTTCACATGGTAAAAGTAGAGTATCAAATGAAAAGTATGGATGGCAGGCTATGGTTTTGTCTTATACGAAAAAGATAGCAGTCAGTGCCCAATAGTGATAGCATGGAGCAACATCTTTACAGAATAATTATAAAATAAAATAAAAATAAATAAATAAATAAATAAAACAAAAGAAATAAAGTCTTATAAACCAAAAACAAATTTTTTACAAAAACCAGAGAAACAGGTAAAAAAAGATTTCAACCAAACCACCAATGTCAAACAAAACAAAGTTTTCATCTTCCAACAAATCAAACTCTAGTTCCAAATCTTAGTTTCTAATAGAATGATGCTTACGTCTTCCAATAATATAAAGTTTGAAAAGTAAAGCAAATTTAAAGAGAGTGAAAAAGTATCTAGATACCGGCCACGGTGAAGATAAAGGTGACGGTGTAGTGCGCAGCAGAATTAGAAGGTCGTAATGATTGTCTTATCTATTTTATCTTTTAATTAATTTTTGTTGGTTGTGTTGTTAAAATGAGTTTGAGTTTGTTTATGGTTATGAGTCGATTTGAAGAAGGAGGATGGTGGATTTTTAAATTTTCTTTATCTTCTCTGCTTTGTTTTTCTTTAGAACACTTCCTCTCTTTTCTTTGTTGATTGGTTCTTTTGAAAAATAAAACTTTCCTCCCCTTTTTTCGAAACTGATTTTTGCCTTAATTTATAGACTACAAAGTTGAATCTTTGTGTCTATGAGATAAATTGATGTCTGGATTTTATATTGTTTTAGCAGAAATATTGGATGAAAATGGAAAAGGGTGGCTCACCTTTTTGATGGAGTATACAACTAACAAAAATAATAACCTTATTAAACTTAAAATATATATATATATATATATATATATATATATATATATATATATATAAGTGGGACTCTTGTGTGCATGAAGTATTTGAACGGCTTTGTTTGAAATATTTTGAGGTGTTTCGAAGCACTAAGATCAAGGAAGTGTTTGGTGTCTTGCATTAGACAAAGGAAATACTTTTGCATGTTAGAAAGAAAAAAAAACAACTAAAAACCAAACGTGTAAATCATCTTTTCTTTGTTTTATTTTGGTTTGTTTTTAAATTAATTTTATTTTTGGGTAAATGTAATGAGAACATTTATTAAATATAAGCTCAAAAATGATTTTTAGCTTTTATAATAATACTTATAAAATATTTATTAAACGTATTATTATTTTTTCTTTAAATGATTTTTAGTTGATCGAACATAATTTAGGTACTACACGCAAGTTTCACATTCATCCAAAATTTAAAAAAAAATTGAAAAATTGCATTAAGTAAGTTTCACATTCATTCAAAGTTTCGAATTTTTTAAAATTTTTTGGAAAATCTACATTTTGGAAGTTTCACAATCATCTAAAGTTTCGAAAATTTTAAGACTTTTGGAAAAATTGCATTTCGGAAGTTTCACATTCATCAAAAATTTCGATTTTTTTTTAATTTTGATAAAAATTGCATTTTGGAACTTTCACATTCATCTAAAGTTTTGAATTTTTTTAAAACTTTAGGCAAAATTGCATTTCGAAAGTTTTACACTCTTTCAATGTTTCAAACTTTTTTTAAACTTGGAAAAATTGTATTTTTGGAGTTTCACATTCATCCAAAGTTTTGAAATTTTTTTAAATTGTTGAAAAAATTGCATTTCAGAAGTTTCATATATATCTAAAGTTTCGAAATTCTTTTAACTTTTTCTAAAAGTTTGACTATCAAGTAGTAGAAAATAAATAAATAAATAAAATAGTGTTTTCATGTGCTTTGGAGGGATGGAGGGTAAAGGTGAAGGGGTGAGAGGTAGACATCTCCAACTATATTGATAAGATGAGACAAGTATCTTAGGTTGTGAGGCTACTAGGCAAGTGAGACATATTTTAGTGCGAGGCTCGGCCCGATTCATAATTAGAATGTCTATTCAATCAAAATATAGTCTCAAAAAAGGATTTGGCTCCTCCATAGAGAACAATTCATTTTAGAGTAATATTAATTATTGATAAGGAAAATGAATAGTTAATAGAATAAAGTGAGTAATATCAATCATTGATAATGAAATGAATGATTAATATTATGTGCACATAGATGACCAATATGACCAATTATAAATAGTTATAATATTAATCATTGATTCACTTACTTTACTAACTTATCACTATAAAGGAGGTAAATTCTTTAAAATAATTAAAAATTCATATGTACTACTAATTGGATGTTTCTTCTCTTACCCTCAATATTATCAAATACATAAAAATTCATGTTATGATTGATCAGTCCGAAGGTATAAAATATATCTCAAGATTAATTAATCCTAACAAAATTTAGGCACTATTGAAAAGATTTCGGGTGAAAAAAAATTCTTTTTTACTGATCTAGATTTATATTAGAAGGCCCATAATATTAGAAGGCTCATAATTTACATTTTCAAGCCATCTTTTGTTTTCAACATCGACCCAAGGATTTGGCAACAAATCAACGTCTTAGACCTCAGATTATGTTTTAATTAAATAAAAATTTAAATACATTTTTAATCTATACAAAATTTACACTTTCTATTTTTAGTCTCTATAAAATAAAAATAAAATTTTAAGTTTATATAAAATTATTATGTATGAAATTTTAATTTTTAATATTAAGTCAACATATATCTTTGAATGAATTTTTACACGCATGTTGACAACAATATAAAATGTTCATATGCTAGAGATGAGTTGAATATCCGATTTCTAAGTTATTATTTTTGTCACTTTTTTTCTTGAATTTTAAAATTTTAAAAATATATACATAATTCATCCAAATTTAACAAAAATTAATTATTTGTGGAGGACCGTTTTATAATTTTTTAAACATACTAGAAAAATATGATTAAAAATTTTAAAATTGAAAAATAATTAAAAAAAGAATATTTTGGAATGGATTAAAACTAATTGGTGGTTATTTTTGTATGGATTAAAATATGTATTTTTATTTCAAAGAGACTAAAATTGAAATACTCTATTTTATCGAAAATTTTTAGGCCCAATGGTATTCATTTCATGCAAGAGTTACTCGAATCTATAAAACAAGCTAGATTTGAACCCAACATTAGAGCGAGATACAATTATTCGTCTTCTAAGAAGAGTTGCAAAAAATCTGCTAAATCATGTGTTCAAAAGTCGTATAAAATTTATTCCACCAGACAAATACAACTATGCTTTATTAATACAATAAATATACTACAATTAATAATATTTAACTGTAAATTTTTAATATGATTAAATAAATTTGTAGTCCCTATAAAATTTTAAAATATTATTTTTAGTCCCTATAAAAAATTTCTCAACTTTTTAGTCTCTAATTAAAAAAAGTTTATTCACTTTTTGTTCTTATTTTGAAAAGTTTTTATAAAAATTTATTTTTTAGTCTCTAAAAAAATCTCTTTAAAATCAAAATAGGGACTACAAATTAATAAAAAAATTAATATTAAACTTGAAAGGTCGTAATTATATATAAAACTAAAATCATATTTAACTCTTTTTAATATAACAAAAACATATCAGACCTAAAAGTCTAATTTTATTGTGGTTAGTTTTTAAAAGACATCATTTTCGAACTTCACTTTTGGACTCCACATTTGTTAGGTTGGTCCTTCGGATTTCCTAGAGAGAAAAAATAGGATCTTTGTAATTAAAAGTTCTTCCAAAAGATAAGTAAAATTTAATTTACCAACTATAACTTGAACAGGAGTTCTTCTAAATATTTGTCCCTTCACTCCAAGAGTAACTTTGAGTTGAGTTATTTTCCTTAAAAATTCATTAATTATAAACATTTAATTTTATCAAACCAACCATCAAAATAAGAGTTGTAAATGCATAAATAAACTCTTCCAATTTTTATATAATTTTCAAATAACTGGATAATAAATACTTTAAAAATATAAATAAATATAGACTATAATATCATAGAGCTATACATGTTCAATTTTCAGTGACATTTTGTGTGTTTGATGAATAATTTCAGATTACCACAACATATTTTCATAATTTGTTTTAGTAGACAAACTTTCAATTTTAATTGATGCTATTATTCCTATTTTGTATATTATGCCATTGGTTTAATATGACCTAACTAATTAGTTAGATCTTAACGATGGAACAAATCCATTGCTGTTGCATATAAAACTAACCCGCATCGGTATCATCCCCTAAAAATCTTCTATATCGTTAATTAGTTGGTAGCCCCACCTTGAATTTTGATCAGAAAAACTAGGCAGTGTACATAAAAATATTGGAGAGAATAAAGGAAATTGGATATCTTTATTGGTTCAGTTTGAAGTTGCATGCACCTTTGTTTAATAATAAACCAATTATAAAATTAAGGGTCCCCCACACATATCGTTATATTGTGCTACTAATTGACTCTTTAAATACGTCAATGGAATTTAGTTAAGCCCACTTCTCAAACCGAAGTGACATGGGTGTGACTTGGTGAGGTTGGTATTGGTGGGGAAATCATTCACATTTAAAATTAAAAATAATAGGAACAGGTTTGGTTCACCAAATTAACCAAGGCTTCTACCCTTAATTTAAGCTCTTAATTTCTTGAGTGCGATGGTGACACTGTGACAAGGGAAGACACATCTAATGAAACGTGAAACGTGACATAACATAGCACCCCGTTAATTAGGATAAATTTCTTAAGTCCTTAATTAATTGTTCTATGTTGGTTTTGGTACTTAGCTTTCTTTGTTTGTTTTTTGGTGCGGAGTTTGCGGGTGCAATTCAAAGGAGCAGGACCTTATAGTTCAACCAGACAAAGACAAAATCACCATAAATTAATTATTTTAATTATTAAATTTTTTAACATGTCACTCACTATTATATTAAGAGTTATAACATGTCTATGGAATTTTGCTTAAATAGGTCAAATTTATTTTAAAAAATTAAAGTTTGAGCATGCTTTATTATCTGTCAAATACTTTATTTTAAGTTTTATTTTGTCCTTTTTTAAAATTTGAATTTATAAAAAAGACATTTCGCTTATCTCCAAAAATACACGAATAGAAGGTGTGAAGTATGTTGAGTCCGTACAACTATAACATTTATTTTTTTTTTACACTTTTCTTAATAGACTTGATGTATATATGAACAACAATTATAAACAAAATAAAAAAATTAAATACAAACTTTGAATTTATAGCACAATTATTTTTGAGAGAGAAGTTCACAAGAATATGTATGTACGTTGGAAAATGGAAAGAAAGAATCAAGTTTCAAAATTCTAATAAATAGTATTTTATTATAGAAATATAAAGAGTCTTTTCTTAAAAGATAGAAAATAAAGAGTTTTTAATTAAAATTTGTGATGAGTCTTTTATTTTATCGTCACTATATATAAGGGTGGAGATTCGTTGAGTCTAAGAGTAACTATGTGATGAGTTACTCCGCTTAATAATTCAATAAAAATGATAAATTTCATTAATCCAACCGTTGATTATTGACACGAAATTTTATACAAATCTAAAATTTGTAACTATGTAATCTAGTCATCGATATTTACTAACATTTTTAAAAAGTTTATTATAAGTTCTTCTGAAATTATTTAATGAATATCAATTAATTTTAAAATTTCATAAAAATATATGGAATTGATCTACATAATAAGAACTTTTGATTAGACGGTTGTATTAATGAAATTCATTGTTTCTATTGAGTTATTAAGAGGAGTAATTCATCATAGAATTACTGCTGATGTCAATAGATCTCTACCCTATGTTATAAATGTTATATTTTAATTACATATATACCAGCTGGTCTGTGAGGTCTAATAGGCTTATTAGAGAATTTGAGTCCGACCTATTTAAATAAATAAGTTTTTTAAAAAGTTTGAGTCTAGCTTTTTTAGTTTTTACTAAAAGGTTTAAGTCGAGTCAGACTTTTAGTAAGTAGGCCATAGGTCCTTGTCGAGCGTCCCAATATATTCTCACCCATGCTTACTATGCAATTTTTGCTACGAGCCACAGACGAAAAAAAAATTGTTTGACGAAATTTTTTAAGATATAATTTTAGAATTTAGTTACTCTAAAGTGGAAAGTTGGTAAAATAAATAAATTAATGGTTGATATTATAATCATATATCATTAATCATGTATGTGCACATAACATCAACCATCAATTTAAGTATCTATGGTTGATATCACTCACTTTATTATTTATAATAAATTGCTTACTTTAGATGAATTAAATCTACAATTTTAGTTGTACTATCTGCATGCAAATGTACATGGTTACAACGTCTGGAATGAGAAATTTAATTTTATGGAAAATAAAAATAAAATTTACATGACAAAATAATTTTTACCTTGAATAAATTTTTGTAAAACTAGTATTTTATTTGTTTTTAACTGTTTTATACAACTATAAACTTTAAATATATTATTTTGAAGTCTATGATGCGACAAAAAAGAAAACGTAATATATAACTAGAAATTAATTAGGATGGTCTTATTTTCAATTTATAAGAATCTCCTATCTTTTTATTTTTCCAACTCTTCAATAGAATTTAAAGAAAAGAAGTATTTATATATGACTCATATTTTAGTAAAAGCGATTCCATATAAAATTATTCTAAAATATTACAATATATTTTTTTTATAAAGTTCAATGTTACTAAAATTAGTATTGTTGTGGTTAAGATAGATTGAATTCACAATCTATTTAATTATCAGTTTACTTTCTAAATTCACCATCTCAGTCATCAAATCAATTTTATTGACTCAAATTTAATTATTAATGAAATTGGTTTATTTTATTTTTCTTAAAAAAAAACTACCATTCTTTTATGAGTAGCTTGTAATTACTAATGATGTTTCTATAGTATTTAAACATTAATTATCAAGATAGTAGCATTTATAGTACTTTAACTAAATAAAAAGGAGGAAGTAAAAAATGTTTTGGTGTTGTTTATGATGCTAGTTTTCTCTATAGTCACTTAACCACCTAATTTCAACAAAAGATTATTTATTATTATGATTTGGCCAATACTATGGACACGCAAGTTTCCACTTTGCAGGTGCGTTTGTTACGGCAGATGTCACGAACTACACTTCATTTGCCATGAGTATGCATGATTGCATACGTGTAAATGGAATTCTTTTTTAAAAGCCAGTTGCTACGTTTCACAAAATTTCTTTAACATATGCATCAAATAGTAACATTATGGATATCTTTTTACAGAAATAATATAGTTATTTATTTGTATAAAAAAAGTATATAATAGATATTTGTAAAGATATATAATGAATATTTTTAAATTTTAATTTAACTTACAAATATTAATATCATTAAATTAGATGTTTGGACAAGTAGAATTAATATTTTTTTAAGAATAAAAAAAAGTTTTAGCGAATTAATATTTTTTTAAGAATAAAAAAAGTTTTAGCGAATTAATGTCATAAATTCATAATATATTTTTATTAGAGACAGAACTAATAAATACCATTAACCAATCTAATAAGATTAGAACAAAAATACAAAATGACACGTAAAATAAATCATGTATTTTTTTCTTTCTTCTTATGCGTTATGTACTCTTTTTTATTTACAAGAAAGATAATTTAGAGTTATTTTTTGAACTGAATGTTTTAAATTATTTTATTATCTTTTTTATTTTAATAAATAATTATTTACACAAATTTAGTTTTTTCTTCATATTTTATCTATGATTTTATTGTGCAAATACGACGTTAATTTGTTTGTATTCATAGTGCGAGGTTTTTTGTTTTATCGTCTTAGTGTTTACTGAGGTAATATACTCATTTTGTCGATATCGTATTTTGTATAACAAGTTTATGGAGATTATCACTAAAATTCAGCGTCATCTCAACTTTATAATATATAACTTGTCGACACGTAGTTGAATTGAACACGTCAAAGACTATCAATAGTCAATACGAGTGAACACTATTAAATATTTTTTTAAAATATAAATGTTATTAAAAACTGTGAATCTAACATTATTCTTGATTATTGGTCATATGCAGAAGAAATTAATTCAATCATTAGAATTAAGGTTTTTATTTAATTATTTCTCATCGACTTTTAAATTTTTATGTATTTCGTTGCCTATTTTTGTCATTCTCAATTATAATATGTTTTTATTTAGTTAACATCAAAATGTGTCGGTCTTACTTTAATATTTGAATAAAATTATGAAATAAAATAAAATTATTTAGGAATTAATTTTTTTTTTAATAATTAAAATTACAATTTCTTAATGGACATCCAATTTTTAAATTAAAATAAAATTTTCAAAATGTTTAAGTATATATAATAATAAAAATGGTTCTATTTTACTTTTAGACTATCATTTCATCCAAATTCACTTTTAAAGCATTCATTTTGAATATATACAATTGTAAAATTTGTAAAATCAACTCTTTAATTTAAAACAGAAAATCCAATAAGGTATAACTTAAGGACAAAAAATCTAAGGTAAAACTTAATCTGCGAAAATAATTTACAATACCTTGGATTTTGCTCCACCCAAAATTAAATCAAATACATTGTGAATAAAAAAAAAAAAAGCCCTGTAATATATAATATATATTACAAAAACAAAACCAATTTAAAATACCCAAATAAAAAAAGTAAAGAAAGGAAGAAAAAAAACACTTGGCAGTGTATAAATATAGGAAATTTTCCATGACTCCCTCTCAAAGCTGACCCCTCTCTTCCCAAGAATAAGCACCGTTCATAACACACCAATTTAGAATCATAAAACCTTTATTCTCTGTTACCCCTTTTCTTTTCATTCATCATCCTCTCTCTTCTCTTCATCCCTCTTCCTCCTTTTTTTTTTCTCATACCCTCACCAAATGTAAAGAAGGATTTTTTTTTCCATCAAAAGTCCTTCTAACAAATTTCAGGTGCGGGGCACGAGCACTTTCTTCTTCAAATCCATGGCAAAGTAAACATAGAACCATGTTTATTTAATTTAAGGTAATCTTATTCGTTTCATTTTTAATAGCTTCCTCTGTTTCCCCTGCATTATACATAAAAACATAATACAAAATTAATTTTATTTTATTTTTCAATATAAATAATTTTTAAATTTGTTAGCAAACAAATCACATTGATTTTATCTTTTTTAAATTTATTAGAATTTATTTTAATCCTATTTTATAAATTTAACATCAGAAAGAAAAGAAATTTTATAAGGTATTTTTTTCATTTCCTCTGTTTTCCCCTGTTTTCTCTGTAACGTGCAGTGTTTGTAGCAGAGAGGGAAAAGAGAGGAGAAAAAGGAAGAGAAGAAAAACACAAAAATGAAATCAAAGGGCAATAACGTAAAAGAATATTCAAGCGACGATGAGGCATCACCAAGAGCAATACTAGAAACCACTGTTTATGGAACAGAATCAGACAACAGTGGAAGCAACAGTTTCGGCTCATGTTCGCCGGATAATTCACCGCCGGTGGAATCTGCGGTGGAGGAAAAATTGGGTGGTAAAGAAACTCAGGTGCAACAATGGAAATCAATGGTTGATGTTTTCAAGTTCAAGTCAGTGAAAAAATTAACAGCAATTCCTATGCTTGTTGCTGTTAGTCATGAAATTACTAAGAAGAGTTTGAATAAGAAATTAGCTCGTATTCGAAGTGCAGAAGAAAGTATTGATATTGATGCTGTTCCTACAAAACCTTCTTGGAGAAATTTTGAATATGCCGAACTTGCAGCTGCTACTAATGATTTCAGTTCTGGTATCTACTCATTCTTCTCTCTGTTTTATTTGGTTTTTTTTTTTTCTTTTTAATTGTTTTTTGTGCCATCTTATATTTTTAGTCGGACTTCAAAAACATAAGTTAACATTATGATTAATATTATGAAAGATTAGATATCAATTCTTAAAAAAAAATACATTATTAATATTTTGAGAGATTAGTCTATGTATGCTATAATATTTGTTGAATAGTAGTAGTATAAAATAGTTTATTGAATATGTACAATCACTAAGTTGTAGTAACATCTAAAAGAGTTTGAGAAGTAGTTACAAGATTCAAACTATATAATATTAATATCATTAAGGTAACATTGTAACATCTAATATTTGCATTGTAAAATAAAATCTATTATTTGCATTGTAAAATGTAAGGAACTAAAAATATACAAAAGTTTTGTGATTGCAACCCTAAAATTGTTAAGTTTTCAATTGATTTATTTAATGGTTAATTGATTTATTTTATATAATTAAATACTCTCTCTATTAGTAAAAAAAATTACTCCATATCGAATGAAATATAATAATATAAATAAATTTTAATAATTTCTGTTATATTTAATTATAGTATTTTAAAATACATTTTATTTAATTTAATTTTATAAATTTCAATAATCCAATTTTTTAGTCATGGATACTAATTTAGATAATAAATTTAATTATTTCATTAAAACTGTATAGATTAAACGTGATTAACTATTTTTTCTTAATATATGTAATTTTTTATAATATTAATGATGATTCGGTGGTCAACTTATTTGGTGGTTTTTAGCGGCAAATGTTAGTATTGTGATTGTGTTGGGAAAGGTGGATAGAGTAGAAGTAGACGACGACCTTTTTGACCAAAACCAAAATATAGGGCTTATGTTTCTTGTTGTCGACGGACAAGTACACATAACTAATCAATGAAGGACCCCACTACCCTTAGATCTAGTCTTGTTTGCAACTACCTCGTGGACCCATAGTACATTGTTTAATTAATTTTGATACAAAATGTACTATGCTTGTAGTAGTAGTATAAGATAAGATTAGAAAAATAAGATTTAAAAATGCACACTCGTGGTGTTTGCTAATGCTTTTGGTTGTCTACTCATGCATCGATATGGAAAGATGTTCCACATTGGCCCTTTATGGGGTTGGGCAGTGTCCATTGAAAAGAGGCACATTGAGTTAAGATAGGAGATGGTCTCAAACAAGAATATGCATGTGCCACCCGTAAACAAAATTCCCTCTTGTAATCTTAGCCTTCACAATTCGATTTTAATCATAGAACTAATCGTTTAAAGTTAATTTATTACATGTGTAATTTGAATTATCTAATCTCAAATCAAAAGCTTAGTTTCACCGCTGCATATAACTGGTGCGATTTTATCACTGCATTGAATCCCGGTTCGTGCTACCTAAGGTTTATAAATTTGGAAATGTTATAGGGGTTAAGGAATGTCTCATATTATAAATGTAGATTCATTTTATTGGTAAGAAGTTGATTCACACCCACAAAGTTATTAGTTCAATTCATGTTGCGATGTGAATATCTTTTTAATTGGCGATCTACCTTGACTCGAATGAGCCTCCGATATTGTATGTTGACACCGTATAAAATACGTAAAATAAATGTAAACACAAACTGATTATTTAAGGTAAAAAAATAAAGTATAATTAAAAAAATAATAATTAAAGGAAAATTGAAAATGACATTATTTCCCTAAGGCAAATATTTTTTTTGTAAATGTAATAGTTATAATTGATTAGAAATAATAGTATTTTTTTTATTTAAAAGGACACATGGTACAATTATTAATTGCTATGCTGGAAAAGTTATTGAATTTGAAATGTTCATACCACTTTAAGTTGAGAAAGCAACATTCAACTAACACTAAATAGCCAAAGGAAAAATAAATAAATTTTTTTCCTTGAATTTTTACTTAAATTAAAACTTGACATTTCATTTGTTTTAATCTTTGATATTTTTGCTACATAGATAACTTGGTTGGAAAAGGTGGTCATGCTGAAGTATACAAAGGAATCTTAGCAGATGGTCAAGTTGTAGCAGTAAAAAGACTAATGAAAAACGACAAGGATTTTGCGGATAGAGCAGGCGATTTCTTGACAGAACTTGGAATCATTGCACACATAAACCACCCGAATGCTACGCGCCTTGTCGGGTTTGGTATCGATCGTGGCCTCTACTTTGTCCTACAATTAGCTCCATACGGAAGCCTTTCTTCTTCGCTATTTGGTACTCGCAGCGCTGCTTTCATCGCTTAATTCTCCATTCATGTGTTTCCTTCTAGCATTTGTTTTTCTATTTTTGCAATGGTAAAATAATTATGTTCAATATGTTAGGTTCTGAATGCTTGGAGTGGAAGGCAAGGTACAAGGTAGCTATTGGAGTTGCAGAAGGGTTGAATTATCTTCATCAAGATTGCCCGCGCCGAATCATTCACAGAGACATCAAAGCCTCCAACATATTGCTCAATGAAAATTATGAAGCTGAGGTACTATTGGTAGCACCTTAGTATAATGTATATTTTTTAATGGATTTAATTGATATCCATTCAATATGAACTTTTTTTACCCCGTCGATCATAACCATCATATCTAAACAAATATTTGACTTTTATCATATCTATCTTAATCTTAAAACTAGTCATACAAATGATGATGTATGATTTGTTGGCAGTGTATTAAAATTAATCACTTTCTGGTTACGTGTTAGAATCTTCTAACTGTACAAGTTAATTCATAAATTAACTCCTTGTGCAACAAACTTTAGATATCAGATTTTGGACTTGCAAAGTGGCTTCCAAATAATTGGACTCAGCATGTTGTTTTTCCTATAGAAGGAACATTTGGGTTAGTATTGTAACCTCTATGACTCTTATATATTTTCTTCTTAGTATAACATTTTATAAGACACTAATTTCATCAATGTCTGGCTGCAGTTATTTGGCTCCAGAGTATTTTATGCATGGTATTGTGGATGAGAAGACTGACGTATTCGCGTTCGGTGTTTTGCTATTGGAGCTCATAACCAGTCGTCGTGCGGTTGATTCAGATAGTAGGCAAAGTCTTGTAATCTGGGTAAGACTAACTTGACACGAAAAAAAGATAAATGATCTGTTTGAAACTATTTAATTGAATTTGAGTGCAACAAACTTTTTTCAGGCCAAGCCACTGCTTGACTCAAACAATGTCAAAGAACTAGCAGATCCAAGATTAGAAGAGAACTATGATCCTACTGAAATGAAGCATGTCATGTCGACGGCTTCCTTGTGCATCCACCATTCATCTGCCAAACGTCCATTTATGAACCAGGTAAAAAAAAAATAAGCATCATTTTCTATGAAGCACTGAAATAGACACGAACATCAAACATGACATTGACCAACTACGTTTAATATGATGCTAGAATTAATCTAACTTGTTTCTTTCCTAACTATAGGCTGTGCAACTACTGAAGGGTGAAGAAGCAATTATAGATTCTAAGCAAAATTCAGCTGCCTCAAAATCACTTATAGTAGGGGCATGTGACTTAGAAGAATATTCTTGCTCTAATTACTTGAAGGATCTTAACCGCCATAGGGAACTAGTGATGGAATGATTCATTATTAGTCCATCCTATGTGCTGTGTATTGGATTTATCTGGTCCACCCTCTTTGTTGTATATGTGTTGAAAGGCTATGGAATGATGATTGTAGAAGTTTGTGTGTGTGTGGCTGAAATCTGAAGTCACAGGCTTGTGTTTTTGTTCAAGCTTTGTAGGCTTGTAATTTGTAGCATGAACCTCTAGGGAACATGAATAAGTCATGAACCTGTAGGGAAGCTTCAAGCAAGTCATAGTTTGTGGCTTTAGGCTTTAGAAATGTTTGTACTTTTTTTTACTCTACAATGTCATTGTTTCCATCCCAATTTAATCAGTAATCTTTCAATTGCATGCATTTTGTTTCCATTGCTATATATGATTATTATGATAAATTTTATGGAATTTTTATGGGACAATTGGGACATGTATTTTTAACCATTTTGGGAGGGGGTGGGAGAAACTATCAACAACAAAAAATTTAAAGGCTTTGGCTTGTCAAACAATCTTCCTGCCTTTGGGCCCCAGTTGATAAAAGTGAATGGACTGCCCCAATGGGTTTCTAAAATCTAAACAGAGTTAAGAAAAATTGTTTTTGTACCCCCAATTTGTTAAAAACCCAATTTTGCCCATCCCATTTCACCATTCAGTAAAAAGTAAAAAAAAATTCTCCCAAAATTTCACTCATCAACGAAAAATCCGGTGTATATGTTGTTTTCAAATTTCCGGTAGTTAAAATATAACTACCGGAAATTTCAAATCTGGTGAAATTTCCGGTAGTTCATTCACTGTACCGGAAATTTTGTCTCTAAATTTCCGGTACGTTATTTGTACTCCCGGAAATTTGTGGGAGTTGAAATTTCCGGTAGTTATGTTCACCGGAAATTTCAAATTTCCGGTAGTGTTGTTCACCGGAAATTTGAAATTTCCGGTAGGTTGTTCGTTTTTTTTTTT
>JBBPBP010009780.1:9068906-9124391 GCA_037974735.1 Cicer chorassanicum
AATATTTATTTTAAATTTTAATTTCTTTTTAATTTATTTTAATCTTTGATTTTTTATTTTTTATTTAATAAGTACTTTTATTATTTATTTTTTATAAAATTATACAAGTTTGTCATTTTATAAAATACTAAAACGAATATTATTTAAAAGATAAAATACAAAAACAAATAAAAATATAAATGACTAATACGAATAAAATAAAAGATAAAAAATAAAGTAAATATTAAATAAAGATGAATAACCAAAATTATTTTATATTAGCAAAATCTTCTTAAGAGATTAAGACAAAAAAAGGGCAAACAGTATCTGAGAATAATTTGATTATTAGTGAAGCCCATGATCATTATAGGTATAGGTATGTGATTAAAATTATTGAACGGTGATGATGAGGAAGTATATTCTTAATTTGAGACTGGGACCAAGGGATCCTAATCATCGTTCTCATCTTCTTTCTGTAAAGCTTAATTAAGGCCTAGCTTTTGACCGTTGACTGGAAGGCACGTGCTCCACAACCTTCTTTTTTTTCTTTTCAAAAAATACACAACGATGATTTCGGCGACGCACGTGCACTCTCTTGTCCCGACATGTACTAACATAATCATGCCTAAACTGTTCAACTTAATACTTGTTTATTACAACACTGTTTTTATAATATGCTTTGAATATATCCCCCTTTTACCTTAAATTAATCTCGCTGTTAATTTTTTAGTGTAAAGTCACGTTAATGATATCATATAATTCATTCAAGTGGTACCTAAAATGCACGTGACATACCTAAACTAACTTGAATTTAAAGCTTATTTTTTTAACCTTAATGGAAGTAGCAAGTCATGTATAGTAATTAATTTATTATGACAACAATCGATAAGTATCACAGTTGTTGCTTTGTTCGTCACCGCTATCAACATCACACTAATATTAATTAATAATATTCTTTTTAAATACATTCTGCGATTTTTTAAATTATATGAAAATAAGATATTATACTCTTTTATAATTTTTTAATAAGTTAATTATTTTTCATTTTTTTTGATATTCATGATTTATGTTTGTAATTACTTATATTGATGATTTAAATTTCAAAGAAGCAAAATTTAAATTCAAAATTCTACCAATTTTTTTAATAAACTCATGTAATTAGGAGATTTTGATTTCAATAATCATAAGAGCATAAACTCTCAATCAACTTTTTAAAAAATAATTAAGCAAAAGAGAGTTCAAGTGAATTACATTTTAAGGTTCTTGAAATTAAACGTGAAAATATCTTAATTTGTATCATGAATATTTATTATGTTATATGATATGATAGTAAAACTCATACTTCAATTTTACAAAATCTATAACTAAAAATGATTAGAATAAGGTTAAAACTAAAATTAGTTTGTAACTATTTTTAAACATAAGGAATTAACTTGATACCAAAAAAAAAAAATTAAAGAACCAATATGATCTTTTCGTGTAACTTACAGGAGTAAATGTTGTATTTTGTCTATTTGATGGTAATGAGACCGTGCAACATTTATTCTTTGTATAATTATTTGTTTTTTGGAAAAAGTATGGATCATAATGTTGAAGTGGTTGGGTTTGTCGAGTGCACTCCAACAAAAAAATATTTTGTCACGCTCAACAATTTTGTGCTTTATATTTGTTCAACAAGGCATTTCGAGAAAGGCCTCATATGCTTTGGCTAGTTTACACTTGGACCATTTAAAAAGATTGCATTGACTAGGTTTTTAACCAAAAGGTGTGTTATTTGGAGCATCTTGTTTATCGATTCAAAATTCATTCATGGTGGTGATATAAAGCTAAGAATAACGGATTCGCGTATGAAATTTCTCAATGTTGGACAAATTCACATATGTGTCTTGACCTTTGTAATAAGTTATGAACTCTCAAGGTATTGTTGCGGCATCATAGGTTGAGAGATTTCTTTTTCTTTTGCTCATTTAATTTGCTGTTATATATGAGTTTGTTACATTCTAAGTTGATTGAGTTGATTGTATTTTGACTATTTTGGCACGTCTTATGCTTGAATAGATGATTTTAATTGAAATTTAGCTTCTTAAAAATAAATTATGTAAACTTTAGTTAGTTGTTTTTTTTAATTAATTTTTATTAATATTTTAACTTAAAGTTGAAGAAGCACATTTGTTCCTTTAAGTTTTTTGTTCTTTGATTCACTTGATTTGAGCTATCGAATTGAACCAAGTTGCTCGTGAATTTTAATCGAGTTGAGTTCAAGCTGAAAAATAAACTTAGGATGAACTCGAGTCGTGTTTCGAACCGAACTGAGCCTAGGTTCGACTCAACTCGACTCATTTCCAGCCTAATTATGATTGTAAGAGTTATTATTTTTTTTTTAATCTTGTCAGCACATCACAATCATTATGTAATTATAATAAATCATTATGTAATTATAATAAAAGTCAAACATCTCTAATGATCTAACAGCTGCGATTAACTTATTATGTAAAAATTATTTACATCAACGGTGTTTGTGAATTAAATCCATCAATTAATTTCACACCAAACATTTTTGTTACTCCAAGAACTCATCTATAACCCAGCCCACGACCCAATCATTCTAGTGTAAAGATTATCATAACGGCCATTTTAATGTCAATAGTATGTTTGTTGAATTTATATACATTGTTAGTGTAAATAATTTGTACATTATCAATCAATTATAATTGTTAAATCATTAATAATGTTTGACTTTTGATATAATTACTTATAAAAAATTTCATTTGAATAATCATAATTTATTAACAGTGTAAAATTTTTTATTGCATACAAAATAAACTCAAGTTTGTTACCACTATTTGTTTTCTTATATGGTTTTTAGAGTAATCTTCTTTTTAGGAAGAAAATTTCCCGTAGAAAGTAATATAAAAGGCTCATTCTTTCGTCCAAACAAAACAAAAAAGGCCCAGTCCATTGTCTTTTTCATCAATCAATACTCAAAATTTTAATTCTTTGAGAAATTTTGAGAGTTTTTCTCCATTTTCTTCTGAATTCTAAGTTATTTTGACATTAGAACTAGTTTAAAGCATCTTATAAATAGACAAGCTCGAATGGACTGGCCGAAAAAGTGTGGACATCGAATTTTGAATCCAAATTATAATAGAATTTTTAAGCCCAATTTGTATAAGCTCGAGCCCGTGACGGATTTCAGATAGCATATATAGTTTACATTAATAAAATATTTTTTAAATTTAATTTATAACATTAATTATTGAATAAAAAATAACAGACAATATATTAATATTTTTAATTTTTTAATTAACAATTAAATATCAGCGAATAATACCAACAAAAAACAATTAAGTAAAAACTATATATACGTGCACAAGTTAATTTAGTTATTGAAGTCTATTTTTCTATTAACAATTAAATATTTATTAAACTTTATTTTTTTTATATAAATATACATATGTGCACATATGAAGTAATTTTTGTAAAACAATTAAATATTTTATGTTAACAAATGAAAAGTAATTCTTTTACTATTTATTGAGCCTTATTTTTTATTTCACTTCTACATATTAATTCTAAATTGTTCGTAATATAATTTAAAATTTAATTTTGTGAGTTAAAACACAGAGCATAAAAAGCAATAATTTTCCGTAGCTTTTTATATGTCAAGTTCGCCTAACAACTCAACAATGAAGTTACATGAAGATGTCCATTTCGAGGTGGTTTATAGCATGGTTCTTCTCAATCCATTATACTTGGCTAACTCTTTACAATGTTATAATTTTTTACCTTTGAACTTCTATTGATTGGTGATATTGTTTCAGTAAAATAGGTTGAATGTACGAGTAATATATTTTTCCTTTTAGTTCATTATGTTTTATTCATGGGTTTTATTATTGGGTTTAGCCCAATTGAAAAGTGTGTTAAGTTATCGTATAGAGTCTAATACCATTAATGAGTGAATATTGAGTGTTACTGATTTTATACAAAATTCCAAAGTCAATCAATATAATGATATTATCAATGTTATATTGAAGGTCAGAAAATTTTACCTTATACCTTTGTCATTATAATCATATTTTTATATTTTACGTAAACTATTTATTTTACCTTTTTTTTAAAAAAATATTTTATCCTACCATCTTCAATTTGTGTTTTAGAAACTTCAAATTAAATTTTGTTTTATGTATTCTGAAAAACTTAAATTAAGTATTTTAGAAAAAATAAACTCTAAATTTAATGAAACGCATTTGTGATCTAAAAAATGTAAATCAAATTTTGTGCTGTATACTTTTGAAAAGTATGTTAATTTGAAATTCAGTTTACTATAGTGACAATGGTCCTTTAAAAAAAATGTTATTTGAAATTCAATTTACTTAACCGATAAAGTTTCTTCAAAATTTTCTGTCCTAATTTTTTATAAAAAAGTAGTAGTTTTTAATTTATTTTTTAAAACAAAATAAAAGCTTAAATGGGTTTTCCATTAAAATATGGGGTAGGCTTGTAAACTTAGGGGTAGAAATTATAATATTCGGAAGATCATCGTTTGATGATTTGCATTAACTGAAAAAAAGCCCTTTCTAAAGTTGCAAAGCAGCACTTGTCCGCTTCATTTGGACTTATACAAAGCCCAATATAAATATAACCCAAATCTTGCATTTTCCTTTCATAAATATCCTTCACTCATTTTTCATAAAAATGTTGACTACAAACTTGTAGTTTATAAATACATTTTTAGATTTAGTTAGAGTAGACATCTAACTTTAAATTTGAACCCAAAATTTTACATTGAAATAAATATTTTCTAAAACAAAAAATAAAATTATTATACTATATATATATATATATATATATATATATATTTTAAATTGTGTGCCGTAATTTTTTTTATTCTTATCACTTTTTAAAAATATTCACCACAAATTACAAATTTATGCTATACACATTATTCTAAATGTACTGCATGTCTATGCCACATGTACTGCTGTTAATTGATTTTGACAATGACTAATTGTGATGACGAAAAATATTTAGAGGATTATTTTTTAAAGAATATTTAATATAATAATAATAGATATTAAAAATATATTCAATTCTAAAAAATATGTCACAAACTTATAGTTTATATTATACATTTTAGAAGTGTTATCGGTAAGTTTATTGTTTACAATATTTTGTAAACTACGATTTTACGGTGATTATTTAAAAACATTGTCTATCACAAATATATATTTACAATGTACAATGTTTTAAAAATATATGTACTAAAATTATGCAGATTACATGCATTGTAGAGTGTGGGGATGTGGAAACAATGAAAAATTTCTGATGAAAAATTTGAAGAGAAATTGAAATCTACTGTTTCAAAAAAGACTTTTAGAGAAAGAAATTAAGGTGTGTATAAAGATCGCTAATATCCGTAGATATTAATCGTATTCTTTTTGTCTTGTATTCCTTTAAATTGTTTTCTTGAGTTTTATACAATTCTACAAAAAAAAAATTATATTTTTTATTCTATTTTATTTTAATAATATTTTAGAGTACCTATAATTGATTGACTTAGAGTGCATACTTGAGATGTCAAACTAAATATATAATGTTCTTGTATTTTTATTTTTGTTAAATAAAAAACCTTTAATAGCATTGTTTTTAATCCCTTTTAAGCAATATTAAATATCCCGCTATTAAAGTTTTTATCCTATTTAACAGTGCTTCTCCAATAAACATTATAAAAAGTTCATTTTTTTATATATATACACAAAAAACTACGGTAAAAAATACACCTATCATATACTAAAGAAAATATTGAAATCGCGAATGAATGTAAAAATAATAAAAATAAGAAAACGAAATAAAAAAAGAAAAGTGTTATTTTCGTATAATATCAAGTCATATCAATTGATCTTTTTATTTATAAGAAAGGTCTCATCACAAATATGTATTAAGAAAATATTTCCAAATTATTTTCAAAAATTATTTTGGGAAAACTTTTCCCATACTTTTTTTTAAGTATATAAATTGATTTAAAGTAAACTAAATAAATTTAACAAATTTTCCTCAATCTACTCAATATAAAAAAAAAAAAATCTACAAAATCTTTGCGCATGCGTGAGGGAAAAATACATTCCGTGGAGCGCATGCATTTGGTCAATAAAGTATTGCGTAATACTTCCATGATTTTTATATAATTTTATTTCTGGTTAACCACTATATAATTTTATATTTCATATTTATTTAATTTACAAGTTAATACTATTTTTAGTCTAAATTACATAATTTATCTCTTAATTTAATTTGTAATTTCATTTAATCTCATAAGACTATATACAATGGAGCACTTTCATTTTGGTGCATAAATAAATTTCACAGGTACATGTCATTTATTTAATAATTTTTTAATGTTAATATTTAATAAACACTTAATTCCTCCAACTCATCATCACAAAATACATTATTAAATATGACCATTAATAACTTTATATCATTATATTTCATCGGTATTTATTTGTTTTAATACAATTTATTTGATACTTTTGTAGATGCTTTTCTCAGTAAGCACCATCAAATTTTTCTCCACAATGAGTGCGTTTATTTAATTGGATGCTAAATAAAAAAAACATTTACCATTATAGATGTTCTAATTATTTTATGTTCTATTTTAATCACCTAACTTTATTTTCGTTAGTCTAATTAGTAGATTTTTTCCATCAAATTTTGTAAAAATACGTTTTTGATTATACACAAAGACCAATGGTGACACAGCAACAAAAAGAAGAATTCCTCAAACATCCCTTGATGAAATTACAAATAAATAGATTATATAAAGGTAAAATAATTCAAGTCATAATTCAAATACAAGAGAACCTAAATTACTTTGCATATGCATAAACAATATTTTCCAAAGTCCAAAATAATATTTTCAAAATGATAGAATCTTTATTTTTGACTAAAAGTCATGTTGTAATCGAATACAACTAAGGTGTATTCGAATACAGAAATCGAATACAACTAAGGTGTATTCGAATACAGATAAAAATGGCTAAGTCAGAGAGTTGGCCATCTCATCTGTATTCGACTACACAGTGAAAAATTTGAATAATTTTTAACGTTACAGCAAGTTGTATTCGAATACAGAAATCTTGTATTCGAATACAGATAAAAAAATGGCTAAGTCAGAGAGTTGGCCATCTCATCTGTATTCGACTACACAGTGAACTGTTTGAATAATTTTTAACGTTGCAGCAAGCTGTATTCGAATACAGAAATCTTGTAGTCGAATACAACTGGAAGCAATGCAATTTTTCAGCTTTGAATTCAATTTAAAACATTACAATTCTTTTTCAAACCTCTTGCATCAAAGGCCACGAGTCTAAAGAGTTGTTTGAGGACTATAAATAGGTCATAACTTCATTTTCAAATTAACAATAAAAATTACACAATTTCGAAGACTTTGAACTAAATTTTCTGAATTTTTCTAAGTCTTTTTCAGAAATTCAAGTACTTGCATATCATTTTCATATCCTTAAGGTTCTCAAAGTACTTGAATAAATCTTGAATTATACTACCATCATTCTATTCCTATATCCTTATCAAAACAACAAGTGTTTGTAAAAGAAAGTTGTACTTTCTTTAAAGTGCTGTATCTAAGATAGTAGTGTTCTATCTTTGAAAGTTTGTTGGAAGATTGTAGCCAAGGTCCCAGGGTGAAGACTTGTACATATTCTGACAGATAGTGAAGAAAATCTCTTGTGGTGAGCAAGAGGACTGGACGTACCCTTGGTTATTAGGGGAACCAGGATAAATTTGTTGTGTTCTTTACATTACTGCCATTTACATTTTCTTTTACTATCCATAAACGGAAAAATCAATCACTATAATTCTAAAAACGATCAAAATAACCAAACACCTAATTCACCCCCCCCTCTTAGGTGCACATCTGATCTTACAATTGGTATCAGAGCAGGTTCAAGGTAACTTACTCCTTGATCAAACAACTCATGGCTTCCGCACTACCAGTTTTCATAGATGGTGGCAGCAATAACAAACCACCATGTTTCGTCGGTGAACATTACGATTTTTGGAAAATCCGCATGCAAGCATATCTTGAGGCACAGGGAGACGAAATATGGGATGCTGTCGAAAATGGTCCATACATTCCAACAACAGTCATCAACAACAAAGAAGAAATTAAAATAAAGAATTCTTGGACCGATGACGATAAAAGAAAAGTGCTATTCGATAAAAAGGCTAAAAACATTCTACAATCAGCACTTGGTATGGATGAATTCTTCCGCATATCTCACTGTAAAACAGCCAAGGAAATATGGGACACATTGGAAGTAACCCATGAAGGCACCATAGAGGTAAAAAGATCCAAACTAAATACACTTTCTCAAGAATATGAATTGTTTCGTATGCAGCCTGGAGAAACTATACTAGACATGCAGAAACGATTCTCCCACTTGACAAATCATTTAACAGCCCTCGGAAAGGTCTTCTCCAACGATGAATTGAATCTGAAAGTATTACGATCACTAACGAGGGCGTGGCAACCAAAGGTGACTGCGATATCAGAAAAGAAAAGTTTGTCCAAAATGTCACTTTCTGCATTATTTGGCAAACTACAAGAACATGAAATAGAACTTGGACGATTAGAGCAAAATGAAACCCAAGAAAAGAAAAGCAAAAATATTGCTCTAAAGACCGAATCAAAGGAAGTAGTCAAAGAAGAAATTTCGGATGACGACGAAAACATCAACCTCCTTGTCAAGAAATTCGGCAAATTTCTTAAAAATAACAGAAGTTTCAAGAAGAAGAACTTCAGAAAGAAAGATAGCACGACCAACCAAAACTTCACATGCTTTGAATGTGGAAAACAAGGGCATATTAAAGCAGATTGTCCAGATCTCATCAAAAAGAGTGCCGGTAAAAGAAAAGATTTCAAGAAAGCGTATATAGCATGGGAAGATAACGACATAAGTTCAACATCAGAAACTGAAAGTGATGAATGTGCAAATGTTGCACTAATGGCGTCACATCATTCCGATGACGAAGAGGTTAGTAACTTAAACACCCCTCTTTATAATCATGAATTAGTTATAGAATACAATGAAGCACAAAATGCAATAAAGGAACTTCTTGTTGAATGTAAAAATTTGCTTAAACAAGTATCAACTCAAAAGAAAGAAATCTCATTTCTTAAAGAAAAAATTAATCTTATGGAAAAAGATGCTGAAAAATCTAAGCAGAATTCTACATGCAACAATTGTGATTCACTTTCATTTAAAATTGTTCAACTAAATAGAGTAATTGAAAGGTATGAAAAAGGACATATAGGATTAGAAAATGTTCTAAACATGCAAAGATATTCTAATGATAAAAGTGGTATTGGATTTTCTAAATTTGATAAACCAAGTACTAGTAAGACCATTTTTGTAAAATCAAGTACTCAAACAAATCTAAGAAACATGACCTTTGTACAAAAAGAGCATTCGCAAAAAGAAAAGATTACTAACAATAAACTTCATATATATACAAGTAAAATTCCTACTTGCTCATATTGTGGTATCTATGGACACACACCAAATACTTGTCATATAAGAAACATTAGCATTCCTAAAGGCCATTGCATATGGGTCAAGAAAGGCACTAACCCCCAAAGACCCAAATCACTTTGGGTACCTAATAAAATCTGATTTCAATTTTGCAGGGATGCTCACAAAGTACGTCAAATTTATGGTACTTAGATAGTGGGTGCTCCAAACACATGACAGGAGACATAACAAAATTTTCAGCATTGACCCTTGAATCGAAAGGACATGTAGTATATGGAGATAATAACAAAGGGAAGATCCTAGGCATTGGAAAAATTGGAAAAGCACCTTCTCCAACAATTGAAGATGTTCTTTATGTTGAAGGCCTAAAGCACAATTTGATAAGCATCAGCCAGTTATGTGACAAAGGACACAAGATAGTCTTCAACAAGGAAGAGTGCATCATTCAAAATGCAGCAACAAGTGAAATTCAATTTATCGGTAAACGTTTCAAAAATATTTTTATACTTAATTTTGATGATCTATCCTTGAAAATGAAATGTCTTTTGGTAAGCGACAACAATGATGCATGGTTATGGCACAAAAGAATTGCTCATATTCACATGGATCATTTAAACAAACTAGTCAAACATGATCTTGTTGTCGGATTACCAAAAATGAAATTTGTCAAGGATAAATTATGTGACGCATGTCAAAAAGGTAAACAAACGAAAACTTCTTTTAAAGCCATAAATGTTATATCTACTACAAGACCACTTCAATTGATACACATGGATTTGTTTGGTCCATCAAGAACTAAAAGTCTTGGTGGAAGTTCATACGGACTAGTTATTGTTGATGACTTTTCAAGGTACACATGGACCTTGTTTTTGGCAAACAAAAACGAAGCTTTTAAAGCCTTTAAAAATTACGCCAAACTAGTCCAAAATGAACAATCATCCAAGATTGTATCGATTAGAAGTGATCATGGTAGAGAATTTCAAAATACCTTATTTGAAGAATTCTGTGAAGAAAATGGAATTTTCCACAATTTTTCTGCACCAAGAACACCTCAACAAAATGGGGTTGTTGAGAGAAAGAACAGGTCCTTGATAGAACTTGCAAGAACGATGTTAAGTGATTCAAATCTACCAAAGTATTTTTGGGCAGATGCCGTAAACACGACATGCTATGTTACTAACAGAGTAAACATTCGGCCAATTCTTAAGAAGACTCCGTATGAACTATACAAAGGTAGAAAGCCTAACATCTCTCACTTCCACATCTTTGGATGCAAGTGTTTTGTGCTAAATAATGGAAAAGATAATCTTGGAAAATTCGATGAAAAGGCAGATGAAGGTATATTTATTGGGTATGCATTATCTAGTAAAGCTTTTAGGATCTTTAATAAAAGAACTTTAATTGTAGAAGAATCAATACATGTTACTTTTGATGAAACTAACGCCTCGAAAGAGGACAAAACTATTTCTTTCGATGATGAT
This sequence comes from Cicer chorassanicum, assembly GCA_037974735.1. NCBI lineage: Eukaryota > Viridiplantae > Streptophyta > Magnoliopsida > Fabales > Fabaceae > Cicer > Cicer chorassanicum. Next base: position 9,079,918 of record JBBPBP010009780.1, read on the forward strand.
GATCTTGAAAGTAGTGATCCACGTAAAGAAGATCCAATTGATCAACCGAGTCAAGAAAATGAAGTCGACATGGAAAAGGAAACCAATGAACTCCCAAAGGAATGGAGAACCCATCGATATCATCCGATTGATAACATCATTGGTGATATCAACAAAGGAGTTACAACTAGACTCAAATTGCAAGATGCATGTTTAAACATGGCATTTGTTTCACAAATCGAACCTTCCAAAGTTGGTGAAGCACTAAAAGATGATCAGTGGATACTTGCAATGCAAGAAGAGCTTAACCAATTCGAAAGAAACGAAGTATGGGAACTTGTCCCTAATCCAGGTGACAAACACATAATTGGTACAAAATGGGTATTTAAAAATAAACTTGACGAAAATGGTATAGTTGTCCGCAACAAAGCAAGATTGGTCGCCCAAGGATACAATCAAGAAGAAGGAATCGATTTTGACGAAACATTTGCTCCGGTCGCAAGGTTAGAAGCAATACGGTTACTACTTGCTTATGCCTGCTCTATGAATTTTGAATTATTTCAGATGGATGTGAAAAGCGCATTTCTAAATGGATACATCAATGAAGAAGTATATGTCAAGCAACCACCCGACTTTGAAGACTTCAAGAATCCTACACATGTATTCAAACTAAGGAAAGCTCTCTATGGTCTAAAACAAGCACCAAGAGCTTGGTACGACAGATTGAGTGCCTTCCTGTGTGAAAGAGGTTTTGAAAAGGGAAAGGTTGACAAGACATTATTTATTAAACGAAATAATGGTCACACCTTGTTGGTCCAAATTTATGTTGACGATATCATATTCGGTTCAACAAACAATGCAATATGTGAAGAATTCTCATTAATGATGCAAGGTGAATTTGAAATGTCCATGATGGGAAAATTAAACTATTTTCTTGGTCTTCACATCAAGCAACTCAAGCATGGCATCTTCATCAATCAAGCAAAATATTGCAAAGAACTGCTAAAAAGATTTGACATGGAAAAATGCAAGGAGAGTGCAACTCCCATGGGATCCGGAACATATGTTGATAAAGATGAAAATGGTGCTTCTGTAGACATTTCAAAATATCGAGGTATGATTGGCTCTTTATTATATCTAACGGCCAGTCGGCCAGATATCATGTTTAGTGTTTGTCTATGTGCAAGATTTCAAGCAGATCCGAAAGAATCACATCTTGTAGCTGTCAAAAGAATCATGAAATACTTAAAAGGCACCATCAATGTTGGACTATGGTATCCTAAAGGTAGCATCTGTAGTCTCGTTGGATATTCAGATTCATATTATGCAGGATGTAAAACAGATCGTAAAAGCACAAGCGGCACTTGTCATGTACTGGGCAATGCACTCGTATCTTGGTCATGTAAAAAGCAAGCATGTGTCGCCCTTAGTACTGCTGAAGCCGAATACATAGCAGCAGGAAGTTGTTGCGCACTAATCCTATGGCTCAAGCAACAACTATGTGATTATGGCATTGATCTTGGATGCATTCCGCTACGATGCGACAACACTAGTGCAATCAATATTTCAAAGAATCCAATCATGCATTCTCGGACCAAACACATTGATATACGACACCACTTTTTGCGCGATCATGTGCTTAAAGGAAATGTTGAAGTAACCTTTGTGGATACTCATAACCAACTTGCGGACATCTTCACTAAACCACTTCCTAAAGACTCCTTTTTCAAAATACGACGCGAACTCGGCATCTTAAGTGAAAGTGATCTTTAAACACAAGGTAAAATGTTATCATCATGGCAAAGGTATGGTTTAATTATTGTCTTCATATGTTTACATGTTATTTGAATTTAGTTGACAATTTGAATTATAATGTTATCAATATGTTAATCCTTGTCTTCACATATTAGAATTTAGTTGACTATGTTTACATGTCATTTATGTGATTATATGAAGTTTATGTTATGTTCTGCTTGATAAAATCATGTCTGTTTCAAAAATCTGGAAGTCGTAGCCGAATACAATCAGACTGTATTCGAATACAGATGATTCTGGAAAACTGTATTCGATTACCATCTTCCTGTATTCGAATACAGGTTCGCAGTTTTCTGTCATATATAAAGCTGTGACAGTCAGTAGCCGACTACACCTCCCTCCTTCCCTGCGAACTCATACTTCTTCTCTGCGAAATTCATCTTCCTCTCTCCGAATCAACCTCACAGAACGGTTTCAGTCACGATTGCATCTCCAAACCCTGTTTTGCTTCAATTAATTGCGAAATCCCTCTTCCACCTCTTCAGTTTTGCGAATTAACGAACCCTAACCCCCAATTCAGATTCGCGACCTCACATTTCCTTCACTTTTTCCTCTCACGACTCAGTTTCAAATCCCTAACCAGTGGCAACGAACACCGAGCCCATTCATTTAGTATTCTACCAATCTCCCAATCTTGTTCAAATCACACCAACTCAGACCAAGTTGCTGCTCGACCAAAACCCTCGAACAAAATGTCAAGCATCTCCAACACTGTTGAAAACGCACGCAAACGTGGACCTCGCACCAAGCATGCAAGCTTGGGTCCTTCCAAGCGACGCACAAAGAGCATCAGCGTCACGGATTTGTCTCGTCTTCTGCATTCTCCTGAAGAAATTACTCGGTTTTGCACACTTTACTCCGACAAGAGGCTCATCATTCCCAAATTCGGTACTTTAGATTCATTCTCTGCTTTTCAATTTCCGGATTTACTTCGGGCTCAACATGTTGAGGACTTTATTGCTTACAAAGGTCCGATATTTGATTTCGCGTGTCAAAGGAATCACTATTGAACTTGATTCTCATACTATTGGTGACATTTTGAAAATACCTGATCACGGTCAGAAACTCAGTCCGACTAATTTATGCAAATGGCATAATATCTCGAAACATGATGCTTATGCGGCTCTGTGTCACTTTGACAAACAAACCATAGAACGCAAGCAACTTCAGGCTAGCTCCACCTTTGCAAGACAAAGATTTAGTGTTGGAAACTTAACTGTCGACTTTCGTCTGCTTCATTACTTCTTGAGTTACATTTTGGTTCCTAAGGCCGGTAACTATTCTCAACTCTCTGAGTTTGAACTTCAGATTCTATACTTCATGAATGACGGTCTTCCTCTTATCTGGGCATATTTTGTGAAGTCAGTCATGTTTGTCTCCCGTGAAGTTGTTGGATTGCCCTATGCTAAGGAAGTTTCTCGCATACTTGAACATTTTGGGGTAGATTTTTCTGAGGAGGTTGTGTATACCGTCACTAAGGATAATCTGCTAGATTTGAGTGTTCTTCCTAGCATGAAAATCGTTTGGAGTGACCCGCTGCAAAGATACATCCATCAGAGTGATCTCGGTCAGGCATCTGCTAGTGCTCCTACAGATGATGTTGCTGACGATCCTACATCTGATGATGATCAAGTTTCTAACCGCATGATTATGGATAAACTTGACTCTCTTCAGACCTGCTTCTCCGGATTTACCACTTCGGTCGATGCTCGCTTTCAAGCTCTCGAATCCACCATCGCTACCAATCACGACAGCTTGGTCCACGAGATGTGTATCATCGCCGATAAAATTGATCACCTCCATCTCCCTCCGGATCGTCGCTGATTTGTACTTAGTTTCTTAGGCCTAGTTCGTTTTCGTGTGTTACTAGGATTGACCTTCCTACTATTTTGCTTAAGATGTAATCGTTGCTTCCATAATCGTTGTATGACTTTTATGACTTTATGATTTTATGACTTTATGAATCTATGACTTTTATGATTGTATCTGCTTATTTATCTATGACTTTTATGACTTTATATATATATATATATATATATATATATATATATATTCAATTTTTATTATGTGATGTTTTGTATTTTAATTTTTATAAAAAAAGTCTAATTGTCATTTTGGTTATTTTATTTTTATTAGCTCATGAAATTGGTCTCCTTATTTTAAGTTGATAATTTTTTTTTCATTTATCAGATTTTTTAACTAAAATAATGATTTGATATATTTTAAATGATGTGTCATACGGTTTTAGATGAAAAAATGATTACAAAAATGAATAATTAATGATTTATATATGGTTCTATATCATTAATTAAATTACAAAAATAAAAAATTTACGAAGTTGAAAATTATGTGCTTAGATAATTTTATTGCAATTTCATGAGTTTAATCATTTTTCATCATCATATCATATGACACGTTATTTAAAATATGTAAAATCACTATTTTTCAGTTAAATAATTACAACGAGAACAAAAATTATTATATTTTAAAATAAAGAGATCAATTTTATAAAGATATATACAAATAAATGAATAAAAGTCTAATTAAAAAAAGAACAAAAAAACTATTTTGTATCACAAAGATATTCGTATAAATTAGACTAACAAACATACCCTTCGGTTAATCCATTATTCTCAATATGTATTCACTCTTTTATTCATCAAAACTCATATATATATATATTCTCTTTTCATAAAAACCTCATGTAGATGGTATTTCAATTTAAAAAGAATAAAAGCTCTAATAGATGTATATCAAATTTATGTGGATTTAGTGACATCCATTAAAATTTCAATTATTAATATGAATGTAACAAAAAAATTCGTTAAAAGTATGTCGCCGACTCTCTTCTCCTAAAATTAAAGAAGAATAATCTGTTAATCTTTTTTAGCCACCTAAAATCTCATTAATCCACCCAAATCCTCCCTAATCCTTTGTTCCTTTTTTTACGATTCACACTCATTACTTTTCTCATTTCCAACACACATTTCTTTAAATACCATTCATCTTTCTCTTCATGAGAAATAGCATGCATTCTTCAAATTCCCTTTGTTTCCAACCCTGGAATTTTACAGGTTTGCCACGTTTTTGATCAAGCACCAAATGTTGACACGTTTGACCTTTTTTAATCATTTTACATAACAATTTTTTAAATAAAAAAATCAGCAATTATAAAATAAATTGTTTACAACTATTCATTTTAATATTTTTTAATTATATCTTTCTTACTAATCTTTAACATTTAATTTATATACATCAGTAATATAATTTTATGCACGGATATTGTAAATTTTTTTACATATACATCCAATCAAATATTCAATTATAATTTATCCTATGTATTGCAACTAATAAATTGCTGATATATATTTTTTTTTTGGCTGAATTTGATTTTTTTAATTATGTTATATTATATATTTTAGAGTTAAATAAATTTTTAGTCATTGTAAAATTTTGAAAGTTCGTTTTTAATTCCTGTAAAAAAAAAATCACATGGTTTAGTCCCTACAACATTATTTTACAAGTTATTTTAGTTTTCATTGAAACGAAACATATTTCAATTTTTAAATTTTTGAATGAATTTTTACAAATATGTTTGAAACATTATTAAAAGTTCATCCGCACAAATATATGATTTTTTAACTTGGGATGAATAAAATATGAATTTTTTTAATATCATGATCAAGATAAAAGTCCTTAAAATTATAGATCTAGAAAACAACTTTTGAACACATTACTTGTGAAGGAACTTTTTATAGTGTTGTAAACATATATGTAAAACAATCATTCAAAAACACATGTCGATGCTCTAATATGAACTAAACCTGCTTCAATAATAATTTTGTAGAGACTAAAATATGTGATTTTTTTAATATAGGTTAAAAACAAAATTTCAAAGTTTTATAAAAATGAAAATGTTTATTCGATCTTATATTTTTATATTTTTATATTTCATGTAGTGGTTTTAAAGTAGTTGATAGACTTTAGGTAAAATCGTATTTATTGGGATATATCAAATTTAATATTTCTTTGAAACAATTTTTGTCTACATTTTATATTTTATTTATCTTTAGATTGAACTATGATATTTGTGAAAAACTACTACTTTTAAATTAAAATATAAGCAACGATCAAAATGTATTTGGTTCAAATTTAAACTAAATATATTAACCGCATTTTAGTTGACTTTTGCTTCCTGTGTATAACTGTTGATGTGGTGCGGTAGGGTTGAACTTTTGATGGAGCAGCAATGACATTGTTGTCTTAGTTGACTTTATATATTTTTCTTCTCTATTGATTTTTTTTTACAATTTTATTCTCTATTAATTATTGATATAATATTACTATAATTAAAGTCAAATCTATTAGACAAAAAGATAATGCTAGCATGTTCATTAATTTAAACATTCATGTAGAACTAGATGCTTTTTGAGTCAAAATATATCCATACATTAAGCTTTACATGTTAGTTATGAAAAAAGGGATGAGGATTCAATAAAATAATTTGTGAATCAACCGTTAAAATGAGGTTGGTTGGGTAAAGCTAAGGGAATGAAGGAGTTTGAGAAGTTAAAGATTTAAGATTTTTGCATATTCAAAACCAAAAATTGTTAAAAATACATTTAAAAACTCTTCAAATTCGTTATTAACTTCAACAAAATAGCAATGAAACGAAGACGTACCAAATTTATATTAACAACCTCGTAAATCATACGTCTATTGCCCAAAGTTTTGTTATTCTATTGATTCCAAACTCCTAGCTGATGAGGTATCTAAGAGATGAAAGTAATACCATTAAATGAAAAAATAGATACTACCTAAATACCTAATTATTGATAAAATATTACTATATTAAAGTCAAATATCCATTATACAAAAAATAATGCTAGAACCAGATGTTTTTTAAGTCATATGTTGGAAAAAACTATAGATAATTATCTCAATAATGCTTACTATTTTTCCCCACCTATGTAGATAAATGGTCAAAAAATACAATTTCACATAGCAAAAATAATTGGTAGAAAATAAAATATGAGACAAACTCAATTTTTAACGTGCAAAACTTCCCTCTTGAGAGAATAAAACCACGGGACTTAGTCCAGTAAAAAAAATTTCATTATAATAATTAATTGGTACATCAGAGTATACCTAGTAACACTAAAGAACATAAATCAAAAATAACAACAACCTAACAACCTTTTACTAAAGTGAGTATTACAAAGTAACTCTCATAGAAAGTAAAACTACTCGAACCATATATTAAAATAACAAACTCAGTGATACAACTAATATATCAAAATTGTAGATTAAATGAAACAAGTTTGCTACACACCTGTTACCACCACCATAAATTTTTTTTTTCTTCCTTTTTGTTATTGTGCCGTCATTTTCTTCCCGTTCCTTGAGCGGCTTTTGCTTGCTTTTGAGATTTAAATCCATTTCCTTTTTTTTTTCTTTCTTTTCTACATGGGCCTAGCCCACTTAAAACATATTCCATTTTTTTCTTTTCTTTTAATAATAATAATAATACTAATAATACTAATAATAATAATAATAATATTAATAAAATTGGTGGGTTCTACTTGGGGAGTGAGTCCACCCAATAAATCTCCCCTCACGACTCAAGTGGGAAGGTACTGCTCAACCATGTCGGCTTTCTTTCTACAACACATCATCTTCGACACATGTAAGGTCTTCGTTATCATATCTGAGCCATTCTCATCAATATGAATCTTTTTAATTGTAAATGACTTCATTCCAATGCATCTCGTATCCAATGATACTACACCTCAATATGCTTCGACTTTGCATCAAAAGTCGGATTCTTGCTGAGATGGATCACACTCTGATTGTCGCAGAATAACACAAACTTGTCTTGCTTGAGGCTTAACTCATGTAGGAATTTCTTCATCCACAAGAGTTCTTTGGAAGCTTCAGTTGCTGCAATGTACTCAACTTTAGTAATGGATAAAGCAACACACTTTTGTAATCTTGATTGCCAAGACACAGCTCCCCTGCAAACGCCATCATATAATCATAAGTATATTTTCTAGAATCAAGATCGTCTGCCATATCTGCATCTGTGTAGCCATCCAACACAAGTTCACCACCTCCATAACATAAACACACTTTGGAAGTGCCTTTGAGGTATCTAAGAATCCACTTCACTGCTTGCCAATGATCTTTACCAAGATTAGAGAGAATCCACTTCCCTTAGGCAACTTTACCAAATCAAATGTGTGATTCTCATGCAAGGAATCCATCTCTTCTTGCATGGCCTTTAACCACTTTTCTTTATCAACATTTGTAATAGCTTCTTGATAGTATTCTGGCTCTCCACTATCAGTGATCATCACATACTCATGTGGAGGATATCTTTGAGAAGGTTGACGTTCTCTAGTAGATCTTCTCAACTCAAACTCGACTGGTGGCTCAGCTGGAACCTGCTCATCATAGTGAGGTACATGATCATCAGTTACATTCTCATCATCTACTTGTATATCTCCCCCATCAAAAAAAGTTTCTGCATGGGGCTTAGGCGCAACATCAATGTAACTTTTGGAATTTGGTTTCTGTTTCTCAACTTTATCAAAATCTTCAATTGTCTAGTTTTCAAGAAATATCACATCTCGGCTTTTGATAATCTTCTTGTCAATCGGATCCCACAATCTATAACCAAATTCTTCATCACCATAATCGACGAACACACACTGTTTGGATTTACTATCAAGCTTGGACCTCTCATATCTTGGAATGTGAACAAAACATATGCAACCAAAAACTCTCAAATGACAGTAAGAGACATATTTCCTTGTCCACACTCTATTTGGAACATCACCATCAAGTGGAATAGAAGGAGAAATATTGATCAAATCCACTACAATTTTCATTGCTTCACCCCAAAAGGATTTCGATAATTTTGCATGAGAAAACATACATCTGATTCTGTCATTAATCGTACGATTCATTCTCTCTGCAACACCATTATGTTAAGGTGTCTTTAGAACTATTTTCTCAAGTCTGGTTCTATGTGTTAAGACAAACTCTCAAATTAAGTTTTGATGAAAATAAACAAAAGATTAATTAAAGATATTAATTATGATTCTAAATGTTATGTTAATTTAATCTGTGCTCTTGAGTGTTTTTATTAAAGATAGGAACCAAGCAAATCAAAGAAATAAGTCATGATCATAAACTATACAAAACAGAGAAAGATCAGCAGAATCAAGAAAGATTGTTACAGCCACTTGACCAATCTTTCTCCAACACTTCTACATTGATTATGCCTGAAATCTTTATACCAATTTCATCAGTACATGGCAAGGAACATATAGGAATCATTTTTACTCAAAACGATTCTCGGATCATTAAGAAAAATCATCATGAATCTAAGCATATCAAAAAATGGACTGCAAGTTTCTCCAGTCTGGAACTGTCAAGAAAGTTGAACAAAACTGAACTTCAAGATTGAATATAAGTCCTCAGGTTATTCAGAAGTCTATCAGACCAGATTGATTATCTTTCTCCACCTATAATCAACGTTCTCCGTTTTTGAGAAGAACAATCTCTATTTCTGCAGAAGAAGACTTCCCATTTCTGCAGAAAAATATTCACTCATTTCCAAACAGTTTTGGATCAAATTAAACATCCAAATCGAAGCCCAATTATTATCAAATATTATCAGAGCTTAATGGGTCATTATAGCACGCAACAAGTCTGTTTGAAATCAAGCAAAAAGGCCCAAAACAGAAAGCCCAAAACTGTCACATGAATGGAGCTCTTTTTGTCAACAGATTCCTTGCTTCTGTCTGAAGGAAAACAGAGCACTCCCAACAGCTCTTTCTGACCAGAATTAATTGCTCAAAACATCTATAAAAGGAAGGCAAATTCGCAAGCATCATTCAGATCTTCAAGTGCCAAGTATTCTCATTAAATCATATTCACTTGCATTCTTGAAGCCATCTCATTCACAAAAGAAATCAGGCTGAACCAAATACATACTTCCAATTTTATTCTACTGAGTTCTTTCTCTATTCTGAATCCTTTTCTCAAACAAGAGTTGAGCAAAATTAGATTCAAACAAACCTTTCAAATTATTATTGTATAAACTCATAACTATAAGGATTGTTTATAGTTTAAGTGTGATTAAAAGAGTTAACTTTAAAATCCTAACAGATTAGTTAGGTGACCTGATTAATCTTTTCTGGGTGGAAAGGTAGTGTAGTTACAGATCAAGGTTGATCTCTAACTGTGATTGTTCTCGCTTTCTCTTTGAACACTTAGTGAAAATCTCACAGTTGTGAGGACTGGACGTAGCCCACGTTAGGTGAACCAGGATATATTCTTGTGTGGTATTTCTTCCTTATCTCTATTTACATTCAGTTATTGTTATTATCAAAATTAAATAGAGAAACTAAAACTGTGATTTTAACTAATCAAGAACGTTCTGCGTTTTCTGTTTTAAAACCAAGAACGTTCTCCGTTTCTGTTTTTATAACCAAGATCATTCTTGAGTTGTTTTCTTAAGTTTTTAACATGAAATTTTAAATAGGCAAGATTACAATTCAAACCCCCTTCCTTGTAACTTGACATTGCTACTTCACTATGTTCTCTACAGTACTCTTCAAACGAACCTCTGTATTCACCACCGTTATCTGATCGAACACATTTCAATTTCCTTCCCTTTTCTCTTTCAACACTTGCATGAAAATGTTTGAAGACTCCAAGTACCTGGTCTTTAGATTTCAAGGGAAAGGCCCACACTTTTCTAGAGTGGTCGTCAATAAAAGTAATAAAATACGATGCACCACCAAGAGATTTACTATCCATCATACAAACATCAGTATGAATTAAATCAAGAATATTTTTCCTCCTATGAGGACCGGTATTATGAAAAGAGACTCTATGTTGTTTTCCATCAAAACAATGAGTGCAAGTTTTTATAGACGTACCTTTCACAAGAAGAAAATTTTTCTTCGCAAGTATGTTGAGTCCTTTCTCACTCAAGTGACCTAGGCGCATATGCCATAAATCAGAAGATGTGTCTTTAATTGCATTCACTTCTTCATTGCATAGCTTCGTAGGCATTCTATAAAGAGAATTAGAACTTTGCTCATTTGCAACCACTAGGGACCCTTTGGTGGTTTTACATATACCACCACCACCAAAGTAAGCGTGATAACCCTCAATATCCAAGGCTTTCAACGAAATCAAATTGAGACAGATATCAGGAACATGTCTAACATTCTTCAATTGAAGTTTGCAACCAATCCCAATTTCAACCCAAACATGTCCTATACCGATAATTTTACATACTCTTTCATCTCCTATTTTTACCATGCCAAAATCACCAACACTGTAAGATGAGAAGAAATCACGCCTAGGAGTAACATGATATGAGGCACCCAAATCAATAGTCCAAGTTGAATCCTGACATGTAAGGTTTATGGAATTATCATCACAAACAATGTAGACATTACTAACAGATGCAACTGTTGCTGTATCTTTATCATTTTTCTTCTCTTTGTCTTCATCTCTTTCCCTTGATTGATCTCTCTTAAGGAACGTGCAATTTCTTTTTATGTTACTTGCTTTGCCACAATGATAGCATATCACTTCTTTTCTAGTGCTCGACTTGCTATGACTTTCAGAGTTGTTGCGTTTATGGAAGTTTCTAGATTGACTTCTCCTCCATGACTTCTTCTGACTTTGAGGAAGAACCAATCAAACCACATTCCTTCCTCCGAGCTTCTTCATTCAACATGATCTTTTTAACTGTTGTCATTTTCAACTTTTCACTTGGAGTTGAATTGGTCAACGTCACAACAAGAATTCCCAATTATCAGCCAAATAACTCAACAATAACAACACTTACAAGTCATCATCTAATTTAATATATGTCGTTGTCAACTGATTTACTGTATTCTGAAAGATACTCATATGCTCTACCATTGAATCCCCATATTTGTATTTCATATTCACCAGCTTCTGAATCAATAATGTTTTATTTTGCACATTCTTTCGTTCATACAACTCTTTTAATTTCTCCCACATTTTGTTAGCATCTATTTCAGTTTCAACATGTAGATATACATTTAGATCCAACCACTGTCTGATCAACGCCACTGCCTTTCTGTTCATCTTCTTCCAGTCAACATCATATTTATTTGTGGGCTTAGCAGTGTTACTCTCAATAGGATCATACAAATCTTCACAGAGCAAAAATAATTGACAGAAAATTAAATATGAGACAAACCCAATTTTTAACGTGCAAACTTCCCTCAAATTGAAAGAATAAAACCACGGGACCTAGTCCAATAAAAAAACTTCTACTATAATAGTTAATGGGTACACCAGAATCTATCTAGTAACACTAGGGAATATAAATCAACAATAACAACAACCTAACAACCTTCCATTAAAGTGAGTATTCCAAAGTAACTCTCAGAGAAAGTAAACCTACTCAGACTATATATTAAAATAATAAACTCAATGGTAGAAATAACATCGTAATATATCCATCATTAAGCTATGCGTCTTAGTTATAAGAAAAAGGATGAAGATTAAAATAATTTTTTAATCAACCGTTAAAACAAGGATGGTTCGGTAGAACTAAGGGATTGAAGGAGTTTGAGAAGATAAAAAATTGAGATTTTTGTCTATCCAAAAATAAAAATTGTTAATGTAATTAAGAGATGAAAGAAGACCGTAACTAAATTAAAGGAGAAAGTTGCTTATCTGTTTTTTAGAGTTTAATTGGTATACAACGTTAATATAAAACCTTTATATTATAGTACTTCTTCTGTTTCAAATTAATCAATCTAAACGACCCTTTTATAAAAATTAAAAAAATGTATAAATGAAAGAGATTTAAAAAGAATAGTATGTTTACTAAGTTATTCTTATTAATAATTGATTTATTTATTATTATCATTAATAGAAAGTACAAAATATTGAATTAAGAGTGGTGCATGTCATTTTTTTGTAATGAGTATTAATTAAAGGATTAAAAATCAAAATATTAATATCATCTTAAAAATTTAAATGATCTATTACTTTGAAATGGAAGAGTATCATTCAATTAATTATAGTCATTAAATTATAAATAATAAGATAATTAAATATATTTGACTTTAGTTATAATTATTTACATGAATTAAGCTTCAATAGATTTTGTTTCTTGATGTGAATGTCAACACAACTTAGACATTATTAATATATAATGTGTCTTACAAAAAATCACATAGTCATCCATGTGACACTCAATGATGTACGTGATGATATATTAAGTAACTTTTTAAATTTTTTTTGACATCTAAAGTAAATTTTGTTTATATGCAGTAAAATGAATTTAATTTTAGAGCGATGAAAACAACTAATTAAAATCATTTTAGGGAGACTAAAACAAAAATTCATTCATTTTACAAAGACAAAAAAACATTACTTTTAAATTATGGAAAAATGAAAATCAAAGAAAAAAATTTCCTAGAACCAAAACTAAAATTTACATATTTTATAAAGGCCAATTTTTTTTGGGTACAAATATCGAAAATATATGTAATCTAAATAGATATGACAAAAGTGAATTCTAAGGTAGAACCATGGAAATTGCAAATAGATATGACCCCAGCTCCATTTGCCAATCATGACATGCCATACACAAAAGTCCAAAGCTGGCCGTTTCCTTCAACTCTTTCCCTTGCAAATTAAACCATGACATAATAACATTATATTATAATTTATAATATTATAGAGTTTCAAACCAAACACTTAAAAAAAATCACAAAAGAAAGCTTTGAAATTGATGATATATAGCAACCGTTTTTTTTTTTTTTTGTTTTCTTTTGTAAGGTTATTTTCACACTAGACCTCTGCCAACACAATCTAGATTTCTTGATTTTGAGGAACCAAAGAGGAAAATTTTGGTAGCTTTGAAAAATCATATGGATGCAAAGGAAAGAGAGAAAATCTATGTTGCTGTTGGTGATGATACACAAGATGGATTTAATACATTAAATTGGGCTCTCAAAAAATGGAATTCTCATTCAATTTCCATTGTTATTCTCCACGTGACTCACAACATTTCTAAGGATTATGTTTATACACCATGTAAGTTGGGTTTGTGCATAATCTTCTTTTATTTTCTTGTTTTTTTTTTTTATTGAAATTCATTTGGTTTTAGCTTAGTTTTGTGATTTTGTTGTAGTTGGAAAACTTCCTGCAAGATCTTTGAATGATGAGAAACTAGAAGCTCTAAGAAAAGATGAGAAAGAGAGAATCAAGAAGCTTTTTTCCAAATATATTGCTTTCTGTGGCAAGGTGTATTTCTATTGTTATTCCAATCACAAAGTTCAATTGCTCAAATCATATAAAAAATTGATTTTTTTTAACTGTTTTGCAAATCTTTTATGTAAGTAATAAAATGAAAATAAAGTGGCAATTTTGTATTTAATGAAATTGCAAAAAAAAAAAAAAAAATCTCTCAAATCAAACAAAGATTCAAATAAAATTTAATGCATATTGCAGGTGCCGACAGAAATTCATGAAGTTGAAAAATTGGATGAACCGAAGCAAAAACACATCATAGACTTGATTATGGATTTAGGAATCACCAAATTGGTTATGGGATTTTCATTCATGAAGCCTTCTTTGTATGTAATCTACATTCCATGCACTACTAAACTTGAAAATTCCTAAATTATTTATTTATTTATTTATTTATTTATACTTAATTTTTAGGAAATCAAAAGGTGCCATTAGTGGACTATTCTATGTTCATCAACACAAGCCAACTTTTTGTGAATTATTCATTATATGTGTTGGCAAGCAAGTTTTCCTAAGAGGAAACAATGATGAAAAAATCATGGAAGATGATAGTGGAGTGATGGTTGCAAAAATGAGAGATAAGGTAACTTTTAAAGATTGGTTAGACAAAATATTCAGTGACAAAACAAATGATTATTCACAAAATAGTTTAAGTGCATCTCCTTCAACAACCAATTTGGGTCAAAATCAATGGGAATTCTATCTTCAAGACATTGAAAATTATTATCAAGAATTGCTATCTTCAAATTTGGAGGAAGGGAGCTATGACAACTTGCACATTAGTCCAACAATTGAGCCACGTGTCACTCAACAGAACAATTCTAATATGGTAACACTAAACAATAGTCAGATATTTTAATGAAAATATGTGGCCCTTATGTTAATATTTTTTGGTTTTGTTTTGATTTGTTTGTTCTTGGTAGGTGTTAGATATTATTGGTTTTACTGTGCAATAGTAACAAAAATTGGATAAATCATAATGATGTTTTGTAGATGGTGTTTGTATTGTTCACCTACAACATGTCTTGAAGATTAAATTTTTTCAATTAAATTTAAAATAATTTTTTTGATGTAATTTATTTATATTATTTACTAGATACACAGTTGATGTGTTGAATTGTAATTTAGAAAAAGTTAAAATTTACAGTGATTTTTTTTATTAAAAATCCAATACTTTGACTCTAATCAATATTTGATATTCATATAAAAATTGATGGGGACCCAATTTGAACTTAGGGTCTGTTTAGGTCACAAGGTATGGCACATTTTCAAATCTCTATCTTGTACTAAATCCGTGATTGTAGCTTTCCATTTTGCTTTTGAATACAAAAAAGTTCTTCAATGCCAAATGTTTGAAATTTCATGTACTTTCATACTTATTTGTGTATTTATTTTGCATTTCACATTATGGTTTCTATAGAGTTGATTCCACATTATGTATTTATTGATGAAAATATTGTTGATTTTTGTCACATACAGAATACTGCAGAAAAAATTGAGATCCTGAATAATAAAGTGAATGAAGCTCGCAAAACCATCCAATTGAAGAGGAAAGAGGTCAAGGATAATATAGAAAGAAGCACAAAAGCTGAATGGGCAATTAGCTTATGCAACATTAGGGTAATGTTCACAACGAGATATTATTCAATTTATTTTTGATGATATTATTCAATTTATTTTTAATTTGATAATCCATGAATAGAATACAAGTGTTTCACAAATTAGTTCTTGAATGTGTCCCATATTAAAGAATAGATGAGCCTCCGATTAAATTGGTTTAATGTCTTTTTCATTTTTATTCCTGATATAAATAGAGATTATAGTCTATAAAGGTAATTATAATTAATGAGAACAAATCAATTTCTGATTAATGTAACTTATTTTAGGGACAAATTGATAAATGTAATTAATGAGGTAAATCAATTTCTGATTCGCATCTCCTTCAAATTGATGCCGCCGGTCAAATAACATAATTTTGTTAATAAGAAACTCATGACGCGGACAAGGAACAACTTTGGTAAGAATATCTGCAACCTGCAATTGAGTGTTGACATGGGGAAGTGAAATAACATGATTATCATAGGCCTCACTAATAGAATGACAATCTACTTCAATGTGCTTTGTGCGCTCATGAAAAACTAGATTGATAACAATTTGAATGGCACTTGTATTGTCAGCATAGAGAATTGTTGGCTCTGTTTGAGTAAATCCAAGTTCAGACAAGAGATCATGAAGCCAAATTATTTCCGAACAAGCAGTAGACATGGTCCAATACTCGGATTCAGTAGAGTATTTAGAGACTCTTGATTGCTTCTTATTTTTCCATGAGAACAATGAAGAACCAAGAAACATGCACCAACCAGTGATAGATCGCTGAGTGTTAGGACACTCGACCCAATCAACATCACTATAAGCAATCAATGCAGGAGGTGTCCCAATAGGAAAGAACAAACCCCATTGAGAGGTACTTTTCAAGTAGCGAATTATACGACATGCAGCTGTTGAGTGAAGATGACGAGGAGAGTGCATGAATTGACTTACTTGTTGGACAACAAATGATATGTCAAGTTGACTAATGGTCAAGTAAGTAAGACTACCCACAAGTTGTCGATACAATAGAGGATCGATCAAAAGGTTGCCCTCATCACAGTGGTATTTAACATTAACTTCAATAGGAGTATTCACTGAGTTAGCTGATTGGAGGCCAACCATAAAAATCAAGTCTATGGCATACTTATGTTGATGGAGAAATATACCTTTGGAAGTGTGATGAAACTCAAGGTCAAGAAAATAATGCAAATTACCAAGGTATTTCATATGGACTGAGACTTGAAATTGTTGTTTAAGTTCCTAGATGGATGCTAGATCAGAACCAGTAATAACCATATCATCAACATAAAGAAGAAAAACAACGTTTGTAGATGTGCAGTGAATGGACAAAGAGGAGTCATATTGGCTCCGAGTAAAAGAGAACCCAAGTAAATTTGAACGAAACTTCTCATACCATGCTTTGGGAGCCTGTTTCAAACCATACAAGGAGAAGTCATATAAATATCATCAGTCATATCACCATGAATAAATGCATTATTTACATCCATATGATGAAGAGTCCACCCATTAGAAGAAGTTATAGAGAGCAAAATTCGAACAATTGTCACTTTGGCAACGGGTGCAAATGTCTCGTCATAATCAATGCCATATTCCTGTTTGTTTCCTAAGGCAACCAATCGAGACTTATAACGGTTGAGAGAACCATCAGAATTCAATTTCACATAATACACCCATTTGCAACCTATAGGTTTGAAATGAGGAGGACAAAAGACAACATCCCATGTGAAATTGTCTTGAAGAGCCTGAAGTTCCTCATTCATTGCTTTTATCCAGCGCACATATTTTACAGCCTCTGAGAAGCAAGTAGGGATAGATATGCTAGAGAGAAAGGCCAACAGATAAGTATGTGAAAAATTATACATGTCTGGTGAATATCTATCAGGTTCTCGAGACACTCTACTAGAATGTTGTGGTGCAACAGCTACAGGATCAGGTGGTAGATCAGTGTCGAGAAGGGGGGTGAGAACCTGTTGTTTGTGTTTTCTAACATATACATTGTCTGGTTTAAAATGTTCTATAGATTTATGCATAATAGTTAAGTTTGGAAGCATAGCAAAATCATTAATGGAAGGAGTAAGGCAAGAAAACATAAATTAATTATCAAAAAATTTCATATTCCTAGAAATGTAGAAACGATGGTTATAAACATCATAGCAAAAAACCCTTATGAGATTGACTATACGCCATAAATGCACATTGAATAAATTGTGCTCCAACTTTATGCCTTTCAAACGAAGGTAGGTGAACAAAACATACACATCTAAAAGTATGTAAAGCACTATATCAGGGTGAGTTTTAAAAATACAAAAGAAAGGAGAATCAAGATCAATAATTGAAGAAGGAAGGAGATTGATCAAGAAAATTGATGTGGATAGAGCCTCCACCCAAAACCTAAAGGGTACAGAAGCTTGGAGATGTAAAGTGCGTGTCACATCAAGCAAATGACAATTCTTGCGTTCTGCCATCCCATTTTGTTGGGGGCATTAGGACAAGAACATTGAGACAAAATGTCTTTCTGTTGAAGGTACTCCTGAAACTCATGAGACATATATTCACCATCTGAGTCAGAGTGAAAATGTTTAATACTTGTTTGAAACTGATTCTCAACATATGTCAAAAATTTCTTAAACATAGAAAACACTTCAGATTTAGATCGGAAAAAATATATCCAAGCAAAACGACTATAATCATCAATAAATGTGACAAAATATTTATAGTGAGCATGGGAAGCGATAGGAGACATACCCTATATATCGCTATGAATCATCTCAAAACAAGTGGAGGCACGATGATCACCAGATGAAAAAGGAAGGAAGTGTTTTACTTTTAACTAATTTGCAAACAGAACATGAAACAGATACAGTGGAAACAACATTTTTATTTCCCAATAAACCAGTTTTAAATAAATGAGACAAAGCAACATAGTATGGATGACCCAATTTTCTATGTCAATCCTCATGACAACTCAAAACATTATTACAAGTAAGAGATAAATAACTTGAAATAAACTAGAGTGGGAACAATATTCCCAGTTTAGGCCCTTTCAGGCAATCACCTTCCCCGACACCTGCTCCTGCACAAGACATCCAGATTGAGAGAAATTAACATTACAATTGTTATCCACCAATTGACCGGCAGACAATAAATTGGAAGCAAGGGCAGGTGATACGAACACATTCCGAAAATCAGAGTTGATGTCACCAACATTAGTAATGGGGAGGGTATTACCATCAATAATTTGAATTTTCTAATTGTCGTGATAAGAATGTAAATTGTGTGAATATTCAGATGAACCTGTCATGTGATTCGATGCACCAAAATCAAGAAACCATGGATGAGAAACATCAAAAGACTTACCTTGAATGCCCAAGGGTGAAAAGGCGTAAAGTACCATTTGTTGAATCACTTTAGGCTGAATGGCACCACCCTCAAATGGACCATTGGAAGAAGGACCAACTACAGGGCTTGTCGTGGGATGGAATGCCTGCACCGAACGTTGTGTGGGACAGTCAGAGATGAAATGACCCTACTGTTTGCAATAATTACAAAACTTCTTACTAAAACTACGAGCAACATGTCCAAATTGTTTGCATGAAAAGCGTTGGACTTGTCGCGTATCATGACCCTTACCTCTACTCTGAGCAGCATATACAATCGTCACAAGTTTAGAAACGACAATATCATGAGACATGGTTCCTTGAGTAAGGAGACGTTGCTCCTCCCTGAGAAGCTGACCCACACATGTATCCAAAGAAGGAACGTTTCACATTTCTTGAGCAGTTGAGAAAGAATGCAAATTATTGATCATTTGAAGATCAATAGGACTGAGAATCCAATAAATAATTTGAGCATCTTTGATTTCCCACGCATCTAAAGCAGCTTTCTCCGTTGGTGCCTTAGAAACTCCATCCAAGTGACTCCATAATCCTTTCCCTCTGATATACATCTTGAGTTGAAATTTCCATAGTTCTTGCCAATGAAACGAACAAAAAAAACTGTCTCGTTCTTTTTCTGAGGCCACAAAATCTTCAAACAGTAGCAAGCAAAGAGAGATAAATTGAACCTGAACCAAATCGAAATTGAACCAAACAAAGTATAGGTTTTAAAAGAGGTTGAACCGAGCTGTGAACTCAAATCAAAATTCACGATCAAGAGCAACAAACCGAAAGAGAACACAATCAAGAACAGCAGCAAGTCGTGAATCAGACGCAGAAGTGACGCGCACGATGAAGACGATGAGAAAGCTTAAACACGATGAGGACAATGAGTACTCGCACACGATAAAAAATACGATCTCACCATCTGAGTCAGAGTGAAAATGGTTTGATGTCTTTCTAATTATTATTCCTCAGATAAATAAAGATTATAGTATATACAAGTAATTACAACAAATAATTACAATTAATAAGAACAGATATTTGTGTAACTTATTCTAGGGACAAGTTGATAATGTAATTAATGAGGTAATGGAGTTTATTATAAAATAGATTTTGAAGGTTTAAAAAGTCTTCTTATTACTTATTTTTTATGCATATATCATAATTAATTTTAGTTAATTTTTAGGCTGAAGAAATTGAAGGCAGAATAAGAGAAGAATTGAGAACAAAAGAGGAGCTAAACAAAGAATTAAATCTGGAGAAAGAGCAAAGAGAAGAGACGAGAAGAGAAATAGAAGAGAAAAAACAAAGGCTGCATTCATTACTAGAGGTTCAATCAGAACTATCAAACAAGCTTCAAATTTCAACAGTAACAAAATCAAGATCAGAGGCACAATTAAAAAGAGCAGTGAAGGAGAGAACCGAAATGGTGAGAGAGATAGAGGAGTTAAGGAAACAGAGAAATGTGTTGAACAGAAGGATTGAGTTTTGTAAACAGAAAGATGCTATTGGCATGGCTGCGAGGTTGGGTGAGGATATCATGAGCTGTGGGATGAGGGAGTATAGTGAGGAGGAGTTGAGGTTGGCGACTGATAATTTCTCGGAGAGATTAAGGTTGTTGAAGTGTGGTGGTGGGGATTGTAGTAATGTTTATAGAGGACGATTTAATCATTCAACTGTTGCCATTCAAATGGTGTCTTGTTTTGCTTCTTTGTCTCAACAGGATTTTCAAGCTAAGGTAATTAAAATGTGAATTCGTTTCTTTCTATATTTCTTTTTGTTGAGGAAAGGTTGGATTTACTAATTACTACTGCATTTTAGGTGAGGCTTCTTGGTGGTATTAGACAACCGCATCTAGTTGCCATGGTGGGCTTCTGCTTCGAGCCCAAATGCATAGTTTTGGAATACATGTCCAATGGAAGCTTACGAGACATGTTATTTTCTAGGAGAAGAAACCGGGCCTTAAGGTGGCACGATCGAATACGAATAGCGGCCGAAGTTTGTTCGGGCCTGGGCTTTCTTAATTCAAATGCACAGAGGCCCAATATTCATTGTCATTTGAACCTAGCCAACGTCCTCCTAGACCGCAATTTAGTTGCTAAAATCACGGGCTTTGGGCTTCAAGAGTGTGATGACAAGGAATGCAACGTTGAGTCAGATTTACGGGATGTGGGGATTTTGTTGATGCAGCTATTGACTGGAAGAAATTGGGTCGGGCCCGGGCCCGGTCCCGTTGAGGAGGCCTTGACAATGGATATGGACAGAGAGAATTTGGTGAACATTCTTGATGACATGGCTGGACAATGGCCATTGGATCTAGCAAAAGAAATTGCGGGCCTGGCTATGATTTGCATGTCCATGAAAAACAAGCCCAACCTAGATCTAACCGTTGCAAGGGTCTTGGAGGAACTCAATATTATAAGAAGAAAGGGTGATGAAATAGTTGCAAAGGAATGTAGGAATGGTGGATGCATAGATAGAGGGGGCTCAAGTGATGTGCCTAGTGTTTTCCTTTGCCCTATACTTCAGGTTAATCTCTTAATCTTTAAATTTTATTATGATAACTAATATCTCAACTATATTATCACCACAATTACCAACAATCATTTACAATTCACC
Organism: Cicer chorassanicum; assembly: GCA_037974735.1. Taxonomy (NCBI): domain Eukaryota; kingdom Viridiplantae; phylum Streptophyta; class Magnoliopsida; order Fabales; family Fabaceae; genus Cicer; species Cicer chorassanicum. Next base: position 9,101,643 of record JBBPBP010009780.1, read on the forward strand.
AAAAAATTATGTTTATATAAAATTATTTGCAATATTAATGTATGATTATTGAAGTAACATTTTTATGATGTTGGGTGTACAGGAGGTAATGAAGAATCCACATGTGGCAGCAGATGGATTTTCATATGAGCTGGAAGCAATAGAACAGTGGTTGAACTCAGGACACAATACATCACCCATGACAAATTTAAGGCTTAGCCACACATTCCTTACCCCAAATCACACCCTTCGTTCCTTCCTTGATGAATGGCAGATCAACAAATCAGCTAAAATTGCAAATTAATACCAAAACATTTTTGTTTCATTGTATTTTGTACAGTTAAATTCAGAATTGTGAGTGTGACTTATTTTTCCATCTCATTACCATTGCGACTTATTGTTTCATTCGATTTTGTTTCAACCCCAACACCATGTACTCAACTACAAAAAAATACAAAGTTTGTGTTATTCAGAATTTTGTGTTGATTAGAACTTCCGTACTGAAATATACTTCTAAAAACATGTGAGGTATTTTAGAAACGTGATGGGTGAAAATAGCGCTTCTACCAACTTCAAACTTAGTTGCATGTTTTCCCCTTGTCGGTGACTTACTACAACTCTTAAATACTCAATGACAAAGTTAAAATAAATAAATACTTATTGATAAAAAATAATTAAATATTTCAAGTACATTACATTTTTCAGCATACAATTTGACTGACATGTGAAAGTAACTATGCAATTTTCCAAGCATAGTGAATATTTCAAAGCTTGGTCCAATTTAATGTTGCAGTAACTATATTACAATGTACATTTACCTTTTTCTTCATGATCTGCATTAGCTTCTAAGCAGTGACATTTTTTCTTGAAGAAATGTTGTTGTGAATGAAATGTCCACCAAGTATTAGACTCCCAAACACTTGAGCCAACAGCAACACCAGGCAAATTTCTTAGGCAGAGAATATTCAGATTGCAGCGAGGCGTCATCCGCGGCAATGTCTTCAGGTCTCGACCATATATACACCCCTCGTTCTTGTCGGCTTCCCGGGACAGTGTTGTCGAGTAGAAATGCCACCAACAGTGTAACCACCATGTTCATTGACATAAGAGCATTGATCGCGAAATCAAGCTGATAAGTTTTGGACAAAGAAAATGACAGCTTAGCTCATATCTATCAAAAGAGAAAATACACAAGAGTTTGATAACTATACACTAAAAATAAGTTTTACTCTGTCTCATCATAGTTTTAAACAAGTTTTTAAGTAATACTATGATGTTTTCAAATTATTTCCATAAGCTCTTCAGGACAGCATAGGAAAACAATTTATAGATTATATCTAAACAATTTGACTTTATTTTATCTTATGTTGAAGAAATAGATTATACATAAGCACTTATGCTATCAACACATTTTTTATAACAAGTATGCTATCAACACTTAATTCAGTTGTTTGTCCAAATAGGGCCATATTCATCTCTAAACTACACAACGAGAATCTCTTTACTTAGTCATTTTTTATATTTGCGGCAAAATGTTTCTGCATACAGAAGTGACTTACTTGTTTAAAGCCAGAATGGAATGGTCCACTTGATGCTGCCGCATACGGAAGCAGATAACTCGGCAGTATAAGACTGGACTCGGGCTGGTATTGTTGAAAATAAGCTGGAACGGACATACCAAGGAACAATGCAGCGCCAACGATTGTCATGTTTCTGAAGCTGGTTGATTGACCGTGCTGTAAAGTTGATAGGCCCAATGCCACAGTAAGAGCCCACATGAAACACAGTACAGCAGCAGCCAAGGCCTGTGGAATTGAAGCAAGAAGGGCACCCACTTTTCCTATAAAATACAATTCAGGTGTATTTTCAGCCTATATATAGAAACATCTTAAGTTCAATTTAGGTGTAAGACATCTAAATTTTAGCTAATACATTATATATAGATACCGTTTGGATTGGCTTATTCGCTTATCATCTGGCATAAGCACTAGTGAGACTGTTTGAGAGAGCTTATGGAAACAACTTATGACGTGTTCATAAGTTGTTTTTAGCTTATTTCCTTAAACTCTATGATAACTTATGAAAACAGCTTATAGCTTATGTCAAGATCGTTTGACTTTGTCTTTTGTTAAAAAAAATAGCTTATGTTATATGCCCTTAATTAAGTTGTTTATCTAAACAAAGCCATAATGATGCAATCAATCTTGTCTGGTGTGAGAAGAACATGTAAACATGTGTGTTTAGAAAACTTTGCATCAGTGATCCAAGTTCTACACTTACACTAAGACAACAACAAAAATCAATAACAATAATATTTTGAGAACTAAAAAAGCACCAAAGTGAAACTAGTGTACGTCCTTAGATCCACCTCAACCAGCATGTAACAAAATGGAGAGAAATGGAAATTTAATGTACAGTTGGTTAGGAGTTTTTAAGTCAAATATGGATTTTGTCACCAAGTGTTGTTGCTTTACCTATTAATGAGAACAGGATCAAGAAAACAGCTCCAAGTTCCACTACCTTCCTACTTGCCACCTTTGTGGCGTTAATTGTGTACACGTTTTCTGTCAAAGTCGTTGAACCGGTACCTGAACCCCAAAGACCAGCCAATATACTACAGAAACCCTCCAGTGCAATACCTCGGCTCACAACTCCTCGAGTTGGAGGCCTCGAATTTACTTGAAGAGATGCAGTACCATATGTTCCAACCTTGCAAAAGTATAAACAAGAAGGTCAGACACATAGTTATATTACAGTTTCATCTTCAATTCACTATTTTTATATTTATGAACCCACTAATCGCAGTTTTTATAATCTGACTCAGAGTCCTAGATATGCTACTAAATGTGACGCTTACTTTCAAAATGAAAATCCATTTAAAATTTTAAAACTATGATACTTACTGAATCTACAGAAGCAACAAGTGACACTATGACCATGATTATGGAAGTCCTGAAGTGGAAAATAGGGATACCCCATTGTAAAGGGTAAGGGATTCTGACCCATGCAGCAGTAGACAATGCGTCGGAAACATCAGTCCTACAATGCTTCATGGTATATGCATGCTTTCTACACGCATCTGTAAGAACGTTTGAACTTGGTATATCGGAATTGCATCCTTTGTAATTATATACACCCCCAGCTGTTAAAAAGGATGCGAATATCCAAACTATCGTTACACTCAAGGGAACCTGCAAATATTCAAAAGTAGCTCATAAGAATTTGTGAATGCCATTGCTCAGAAAAATGTAAATTGAATAAATAACGGCATAATTGAAGAAACTTACGGCATAAATTCGAAATAAGTGACGTCCAAAGATAGATATTCCTCGAAGATACTTCAAACAAGACAAAAAAAAGAAGAAGAAATAATGAGTTTCTGAACATAAATCATTTAACAAAATAACGAAATCCCGTGACATTTTTATAAATCATGCAGTGAATTTATAAGTCACAACCATTAAAAAACCTTTTCAGATCTCAAATATTCTGCATTCACGCTGCATGACTCACCAGAGTGAAAAATAGAACCAGTGCTATTTGTGGAACAGTAATTTCCAAACAAGCGCCAGCTAGTGGAAAACCGTAACTGAAGAATGCTAAACCAACAGCAGCAACAGTTGGAGCAACCACAATCGGGTTGATTGACCTACAACAAATTGTAAAGAATTGAATTACGAGACCGATATTATGGCAACTCACTTTTGACAAAAGTTCAGTATCTTTTATCGCATCATCGACCAATATTGTGCATCTCTTTATCTCGCATTTTAGTGCACACACATCGTAAATTTTCTTGTAAACACGGAAGATATGGCAGGAAACTTTTTTTTACCTGAGTAGGATAGACATCAAGCCACTAAATCCCAAAATACATTGGAATATTGAACCAACAATTATAGCACCTTGGAGTTCCCTCATTATGTGCCTAAATTTCTGCAACATGGAAATTTCAATTCCAAAAATTTCAGTAGTAATCTTATTTCAATATGCAGATAGTTTACGTATTTAGTTTACTTGATATAATGTTATATGCCTAAAAAGAGTCTTGAGTGTCGGATGAATCAAGATTTTTTGTCTATTATGAAATAAGGAACTTACATGATCTGTAAGATTTCGATATTCTTGAGCATTTATAATGACTAATGCTGGTGCTAAATACACGAATGAGCTCCCTTGAACTAAAGGCAGTCGCGTACCGAAGTACGAGTGCAGTATAGTTGCAATGCCAGAAAGAAACAACATTGTAGAAATCACAGTAGCAGTATCCTTCTGCAATCAGTGATCAACGTAAATGTGAATAGATAAAAATCTGATGATCTAACAGTTGTAGAAGAGAGAGTAAATGGTAAGTAATAGCATGCGCTTACATCTGTTCCGCCCATGACGGGTACCATGACTAATGGGATCAATACAAGTGAACCGGCCAATGATAGATAGTGTTGTAGACCATAATAGATAAGAGATACTGCAGTTAAAGATTCAAAAGTGTAAGTGAAAATGAGTTATTAATTTTTTGGGCAAGTTACAGGAACATGGTTAAGCTAATTTATCTTGCTAATAATGTGATAGTAGTTTAGATGAGGCAATGATATGAAATAGAAACTGCAATAATTCTGGTTGCTTTATTAATTCCTTGAATTATAAACATCTTTTATCTTTCATTTTTTCCTTATTCATATTCATATATTCTCTTCTATTTTAGGGAAAGGATTCAAAATCAATGGTTGAAAAAGATAAGTAGAAAACAAATTGAGCTCAAAGTAGGCGATGGTATTGGAGCTCAAAGTAGGTGATGATATTGGAGCCCAAATCTAAATAACATTGATGGCATTCTTCCTAATCTATACTTTAACAAAATAATATGCATCATCTTCGAAACAATTTTTAAAGATAGAAATGAGCCGTGACAAAAAAAACATTGATGGGCTCCTAACCCATGAAGCACAAACACAAACATTAACACCGGACACAACCCTTATACGGCAACACTAATAATAATTTGAGAAATAGAAGTGATTGAATGTAACCATATATGACGGTTGATTGTCGGACACCGAACACGCCTTCAATCTAAAGTATCGGCACAACATAGCTCCCAAGTCCTAACATCCAAACACATTAAGCTAGCCACATACCATCCCCAAATCACCTTGCTTAAAATAAATTATTATGCAGTTCAAATATTCAAGACATCAATTTTTTTCAACATATATTAAAGTTAAACCAAACTACTTTCAAACCATCTAAAATTAGCATTCTAAAACAATGAAGTATGAACATAAACTAACCAAAACCCGGATTTTCTTTGAGTCCACACTTCAATTCTGATGGTCCTTTCCACCCACCACCATCCACAGGTTCCACTCCTTCTTCATACAGATTAACCTTAACTTCTCCCTCTACCAAATTCTCATTCTCCTCTGGCACAGGAGTAACTGCAGATACTCCATGACCATTATTACCATTACTACCATTACCATTAACATTCCCTCTATGACCAACTTTCCTCTCACCATCAGGATTCAAAGCAAAAATAGGCTCATTCTCTTTTCTAACATTCTCATCCAAAACAGTTCCTCCATGTGAAACTGGTTGGATCTCAATACCTTTGTTGTTGTTGTTGTTGTGTCTCGTTCTAACAATAACCGGATCTATAGGTTCAAACTTTTGACTCCCACTTGTACCTGCTTCACCTGAGTAATCAGAAACAAAACCTGTTCTTTTGGCCCATGAACGCAAATCTCTTGGATTGTGATCAGTTTTTGGAACAAAAGGTGCTACTTTTGGTTCAACAGTAACACCCCTTTTGTTCAATGATTCTGAATTCGACTTAGTTTCCATTGTCTGAACAAAATGGCAGTGATATATAAAATCAACCCAAAATTTTGAATAGAATAAAGATTGGATTTTTATTACATGTACAGAAAAAAGAGTAGGAGCCGCAGTGAGAGTGAATGCATCGAACTACAAGTTAGAGTGCTTTTTTTAGCAACGATGGTGACATTTGAAGAAACGGTGGGGTGGAATTACCGAAATGACCCTCTGGTATGGCCGTTGGTTGCAATGAAAATGTGACAAACACAAGCTTCTCTTACCTCATCATCATCACTTTAATGTCATAATGTGTGTTGAGTTTTTTTTTTTAGATTACTTTTCGGAGCAAAATAGTGACAACGTTGTTGGCTCTTATCTTCAGCTTCAAGTATTTTCTGAAGTGAAGAATTGCAAACTCACCTAGTGAAAGCTGATTGGTTAAATCGAAGAATTATTATCTCCCGTCACCTAAACTAGATATTTAATCAAAATTTTAATGTAATAAAAATAATTATTGAGGTATTCCGCAAGGATTTTTATGTTATGTTTTTTAAGTAAAGTGTAGAAATATAGTGGTATTTATTCAAGATTTTTTACAATTCACTAAATATTTTGTAGTATTTAAAATTATTTAAATTTTAATGAATTCTTTTGTTAGACTTTTTAGTGAAATTTTAGTAGAAGTTTTTCCATATAACATATAACATAAGATTTCTATGGGATCTTCATTTTATTTATTTATTTCATTTACTCCCTTTCTTTCCCATCACCTCTGTCTCCATATTTCTAATTTCAATTTCCAAGAACATTCAACTAAATTCAACTTTTTTATGGCAAACGATCCAAACCAAGCTTTGATTTTAAGATCTGATTCAACTTATTTCGCACCGATTCACTAATCTTCAAACTCTTTCAACTTCTCTACATTTTCCTCTATCTTATTCCTTTTTTCATCATCTCTTTAGTTCATTAATGCATTTTAATATCTCTCTTCCTCCTCTGTCTCTACATTCTTTATTCTCTCTACCCATTACATAAATAAGATTATTTTTTTCACCTCTCTTAAGTTCTCTAAAAATATGTAATTATATCTCTATAAATATGTAATTATATTTTTACTCTTAACGCATGTCAAAATGATATTTTAAACAATCATTACAAATATAATTCAAATAATCAAAATAAGTTTTTTTTTCATTTTTATTAAGCAAACAACCTTTTTTTATAGACATTAAATTATTTGTTATATTGTCTTGCAAGTATTAATATGACTATTAAGATTATATTACTTTACTCATGTTATATGTATTGTATATGTAATAAGTAAAAAAATTAGTTGAGCGTGAATTTTTTAAATTACATCAATTTTAAGATTCACTTTTAAGGAGTGTATGATACTCCAATTTAAATGTGTGATATAATCTATAGAGTAGTTCATATCATGATAATAACTCTCAAAATTAAAATGAGTTTGATAAATTTTTCAACGCATACTTCAAAAATTTAACTAAGATGACGATAATGATAACTAGTATAATTAATTTTCCCGATATTAAATATAATGATAATAATTCTTAAAATAAAAATATATTATTAATCTATTTCCTACATCCTTTAAAGAATGTGATAGAAATGATAACAATTAAAATGTTGGATATAAGAGTAACAATCGTCGAAATGAAAATGTAATCAATTTTCTTCAATAATTGCTTAAAATTCATTCAATCTTTTGAAATCTTAACGAATACCACGATTACGAACATATTGTTCAAAACTAAGAGCGTGAACGAGAAAATGTTAATTTATAGGTGACTACTATAACTACGTATACATGTATAAATGCTACTTAAGATAACATGAAACTAGAAACTATTTTTTTGTTTAAAAAACTGTATCAATTTTGTTTTTATTTATTCAAACTTTATAAAATATTTATTATATTTTATTGTTCAATATTATAAATTTAAAAAATATTTCAAAATCCTGTGTTACAAATCCATTAAATAGTCTTTTAAAATCTTGATTGTAAAAAATCTATTAAAATCTATTAAAAAGTCTTTTAAAATCTACACATTCGTACAAAATCTTGTAAAATCTTCAAAAAAAAATTTTATCTCAAAATAGTCTTTTAAAATCTCAATCAAATACACCTCCTTAAATGAATATTAGCATTAAATGAATCAAAAATAGTTAACTTTTACTTATAATAGTGGCCAATATTTAAAACAACTTTTTTGTTTATATTAGTGATCGAATGCAATATTTGGTTATGCCACTATTAAAATTGATTTTTAATGAATTGATTTTGTAGAATTGATTTTGTTTTTTTATAGTTAAAATAGAGTTGAATGTAAAGTGATATTTATGTTTAGATGTATGTAGGTAAAAGTGAGTTGAACAATAATTTTCAGTGTAAAAATCATGTTAAGACTCAAAAACTACAAATTATAACTTCAAATTATAATCAATTTTAGAGGCAAAATCAATTATACTCAATAGCATCTAAACATGTCAAAATCAATTTTATAACTCCATAATTGATTTTGAATCATTCAAAAATAGAACCAAACATGCATATATATATTTTTTTACTAAATATTATATAGAGATGGCAGAATGAGTCGAACATGTCGGGCTTTACCGTTTTACCCACCATTTTAGAGAGATTGAATAGAAGATTTGATTGCTCATTTAACTTGCTGAAAAATGTGACGAACACGAAGTGGCTTGGGTTGGCCTATTGGATGAAATTAAAAAAATATGGTAATTTATGACTTTAGTTTGTATGTTCTTGTTTTTTTGTTTTTTTTTACTAACTCAAAATCAAAAGTGACTAATTGATTTACTAAACACAAATTAAAAACTAATAAGAATATGAGTTGTATGGATAAGGATAAAAAAACTCAACCATATAATTGTAATTAGTGAGTTAATATATTATGAAAATGACAACATATAATTTAATGTTTAGAATACAACATTATATTTATGGTGAATTATAATACATTTCTAAAATTTTATAATTTTTCATCTATTAGTATATTATAATGCGAGATTGTGTAATATTGATGAATTTATTTTGGAAATTTTTTATGTTAGTAGTAACTTTTTTATATTTTAATGCCTAAAATCAATTTTTTTTTATTAATTATGTATAGTAGGATCACGATTCACTGACAATTAAAAATCTGAATAAAAAAAATATAAAAATCCTTAGTTTTTATGATTCATGATTTAGTTTTCAGCTGTGAGCAATTTTCTGATACTTGATTTTATTAGCAATACGTGAGCAATTACTTTGTGAGCTATTGGAGAAACTAGTTTCAATTTTTGATTACAAGAGGTTTACAAGAGGTTTACAAGAGAAGTAAGAATAGTGAATACAAAAATGGAGTTTCCTCCTTCTTCCTCCTCCACGGTCTCATACGACACCGTTTTCTACACCATATACCCTTACTCCCCCAACACAACCACAATCACAACCAACACCCTCCAATCCCTCCACCTCCAAATCCTACAAACCATTTCTCCCTTCACCACCGACTACATATGGCAACATCAACCTTTCACCCTCTCTCTTTCCATTCCTCCAAACCCTACCTGTCTCTGCCCTTCCTCCTCCAACATCCCCCACCTCCACGGCCACCTTCGTTACGGCGACAACCTCGACGACGAATGGTTTGCCGTCTTCCTCCTCTTCCACATCTCCCTCCATTTTCCCTCCCTTTCCATCCGCCTCTGGGACTCCGACGGCGAGTTTCTCCTCATCGAAGCCGCCTTCCATCTTCCTCGCTGGCTCAATCCCGATACTTCTGACAACCGTCTCTTCCTCCGTAACGGAAAAATCCACATCATTCCCTGTAACCGTCTTCCTTCCCCTTCCCTCATTGATTCACTCAACTTCCTCACAAATTCTGAGTCCGAATCGCAAGCCTCTGATCCGGTTCAGACCGTGATTATGAACCGGATCAAAGATTATCCAGACCGGGCTAGAAAAAACATGCACAGTGTTAGGGTTAGGGTTCCAGTGTCAGTTGCAAAGGTTCTTAAGCATGAGCCGTGCTTGATTTCGCTGGCTGTGGAAGGTTTCTACGACAGGGATATTGATGGTATGAAATTCGCGGCAAAGATGGAGAGATTCTTGGAGAAAGGGAGGGAGGAGGAGTTGGTGTGCGTTTCATTGAAGATGTCGAGGGCTATGTATGCGCAGCTTGTTCAGCAAACGTTTAGGGCTCCGAAGGTTTATCCGGAGCTTCCGTGTCGAGACCGGAAGGAGGAGTATGCGGAGGCTGAGCTTGGGTTGAAGATTTCTTGTGGGATGGAAATGATGTATCAGCAGCGGAAGCGTGATGGGGTTGAAGGGAAGGGTTCTACTTGGGAAGCGTTTTTGCAGAGCTTGGAGAAAAGTGGTTACTTTCAAGGACTGCTTCCAGGTTCCAGTGAGTATCAGAGGTTGATGCAGAATGCTCAAGAGTATTATAGAAACACTTCTCTGCACTCCAAGGCCAGGTTAGTTAATTGTTTTTTGCTCTTTCTTCACTCACATGCATGATTTATTTAAGTATATGGACTCATTGTATTGGATAGAATAGAAATTTTAGAATTGATAGATACTAGCGAAACTCCTTGGATTTACCATTAGTCTTAACATTGAAGACACCCATTGTTTTTGGAATTTGAAAAAGACATTGATTCAAATCAACTATTGTTCTTATGTTGGATTAGTTTGTGATATTATTTGTTTTTAGTTCGTGAGTTTACTTGGTTTTGTTATTTTATCCTTGCTAAGGTGGGAAATGTTATTTGGTTAAAATGTCTCGGTAAGAGAATTTCTGAATGTGCTTGAGTTTGTTAGTACTCAGCAACATGCTTCATATATAAATACGTGGTAATTCAATGATAATAAATTAACAAATGCAATTTAAAAGGGGGAAGTTAACATTATTTCCTAAGAATTAATATGTTTTAATTTCCAATGGCAGACTTTGTTATTATTTTATCATTGCTATTTGCTAAGTTGAAAATTTGTTGCAGTGACTTGATGAGTGCTCCTATTAGACGCATAGATGAAATTCTTGCTTTGCCTTATTCGGTCGAAGAATTTAAAGATCAGGAGGTTCCTCCATCTGATGATGATTCTTGGCTTTACAACGGAGAGGAAGAATTAAATTCTGCTCTTATAGAAAGACAAAAGGAGATGGAACTTTATGACTTAAAACACAAAAGTAAAGGGAAAGGAAAAAAGGGTCAAGATACTAGTTCAAATGCTGATGGGTTTGATCCTGGTGATGTAGCAAAAAGCATGCGGGCATTTGTTGACATGATGTCAAGTTTTGAGGGTGCTGAAGCTCCTGATGACAGGTCAGTTTGACTGTATCATTTGTCATAAGTAGTGATATCTTGTTTTTAATCGCTAGTTCCATTTGCTATATGATACTATTAATAAGGAGTGTAGCGGATATTCCTGCTACTCATTAATTTTTGCTCATATAGTCACAATATATACACATTTGGGTGCTACTTAATTTGTTATCTGTTATACCCAAGTATACATAGGAAGAAGAAGCATGCTATTGCTAGCAAGGATGAGAGTGGGAACAACAATGTGCAAAAATAGGATTACTGTCAATTTGATACAACAGCATGTATGAGTGACTAGGAATAGGGATTATTATTATAAGTTATAACATAATGTGTGAGTAGAGAGACGATAATAGGAGTCTACTATGGGTGAATTGATTAAATATAGGGGAATTGGAGAAATCTAAGGGAAGGAGGAGGTATTAAGAGTTCTGTTTGTAGGGAGGTTTCAGCCCCTCAAAGTGCTGCTTATTCAGAAGTTTTATTTTGTTCTATGATGTTCGTCATTTCCTTGTACTGAGTCATTGGTCATCATCTTCCATTATTCACCCAACAACAGTGAGAGTAAGGTTTTTTTATTGTAAATTCAATAAAATCTTAGTTTACTATCCAAACTTAATTACCGGTCTCCTAAGTCCTAACATTACCTTTGTAGTTTTGCTATATTACTTTAGGCTTAATTGCAGTTTTAGTCCCCATATTTATATTAATTCACGAAATTGGTCTCCCTATTTTAAAAGTCAACAGTTTTAATCCCTCCCTCAGACTTTTAAACTAAAAAATGACGATTTGATATATTTTAAATGACGTGACATACAATTCTATGATATAAACCCATCTAGATCCATTAATTATTCATATGTCATTAATTAAATTAAAAATACGAAAAAATTTCGAAGTTGAAAGTTAAGTTTTTACGACGTTTTATTCTAATTTCATGAGTGTTAATCACTCTATATCATCGTATCATATGTCATGTTATTCAAAACATCTCACGTCATCATTTTTTAGCTAAAAAATAAGAGGGATGAACCAAAACTGTCGACTTTTAAAATAGGGGGACCAATTTCGTGAATCAGTATAAATAGGGGGACTAAAATTGCAATTAAGCCATTACTTTATTATGATGATATTTATTTATCTTGGGCACTTGTGAAGGAATAAGGAAGTGGACCTTGATGTGGATCAATTTATCAAAGAAATGGAATCCGTAATGAAGTGTCCAGGTGAAGCTGCCAACAGTAATATTGAAGAAGGATCATCATCTGACCTGGATTTCGGTAAGATTTCCATTTTTATCGCTCACCATTTTTATGTATACTTTGTACACTTCAATAGTTTTGGTGAAATTTTGTTTATCTATTGATTGTATAATTTTACTTAAATGGATCCTCTCTATCTTGCTTTATGTTGAACTTGTCGTTATTTCTGCTAATGGATTATTTGTGAAAGTGTTGTGTTACATCCATTGTATTATCACATTTATGTTTTTATGATATGTCATACATGCACGCCCAATTGGGTTCACATCTATCAGGTTTTACCTCCCAATGTTTTAAGTTGGGCATTGGTTATCTCATCAAAGTTGTTGTTGATCAATGTAACATAGACCAAAAAATTTCCTTTGTTGTTTGTGATGCTATGAGCTGTATGAAATATGCTGATTATTATACGTAACTGGCACCTAACCTAGGTTATAGTATTCATAGAACTATAGGAGTAGCAAATTAATTAATTATTGGAATTCAACCAAATAGACGATCACTTGATCAGTGAATTATTGTGTCTTCCTTCCACATTGGTATCTCTTATGGGTTCTGATATTTTTATTTATGATTTTATAGATGATTCTGATGGGAGTGATGTGCTTGAATCTGATGAGGATAATGATGAAGAGAATACTTTCATGCAGTCTTATTCTGATGCTATGAATGAACAACTAAAGGCAACAACCCTTCAGAAAAGTTTTGTCCGTGCTAAAGACCAAATTCCAAAAAAGGATGAGGTATTTTGTTTGAGCTTGCATGAGTAAAGAATGTTCTAATGTTAATGTTTATGAATGTATAAATGTGACCAAACCACACAAGGTCAATTGAAAGGGGAAAAAAAGAAGTATAAGTAGTTTGTCTCATAAAGGTCAAAGATATTTCATTTTGGCCATTGATTTTGACATAGATTCTCTTTATCTGCCTCCTGCTGCTGCATTTCCTCATTTAATCAAGATGAGGGGAAAGGCGTGGGCACCTGCAGGGTAGTTTAGTTTCTATTTTTTTTGGCAAACTTTCATCAGTGCTCGAGTGCAGTTACATGACTGATGTCTTTAAAAAATTTACTTTCAGGGAACATCACATGCTGCAGAAGATATGGATGGGGATTTTTCTCCTGTAGATGTGGATGTAAATTTAGTGAAAAGCTTTCTTGATTCCTTTTCTTCCCAACAAGGGCTTCCTGGTCCTGCGTCCAATTTGCTTGGGCTCATGGGGGTGCAGTTCCCAAAAGATGATAAGAAGGGCAGGTGATGTGTTACTAGAATTTTGACCGATGTTTCTAAAGTTGTGGATTCTCCAACAGTGAAGTCTCCAGGTGAAGAAATGTTGCATAACCTTTTAGCCAAGATGTTTTTTTCCCGGCAGAGAGCATATGGGAATGCCTACTCTCGAGGCAGACTTGCACCAGGTGTTAGCACTCTGATTGTTAAGGACTGTTATTTCCTTGTCTTGTTTGAGGGAAAAGCAAGAGAACCTATATCTGTAGCAAGATATTTGGCTGTAGTATGAGTGGGAAGAGAGGCTTAGTAAACTGGGACATAGGATAACATTATATTGCGAATATATATGCAAATCAGAAGAATTGGTAATTATGTTGCATTATTACAGACACAATTTGAATTTTATATAAATTAGACCCTACAGACGGGATATCTGCCAGGTACTGCTGATATTTACTTGTAAGATCACTATGTCAATTTTGTATTATCCACCGTTACTAGTTTATTGATTACATTTTTTATTTAGTTATGGATTTAGTTACTACCATTTTCTGATGCTATGATGTTATTGTTGAGCTGTTGGATTCTTAGCTTTGAAATCGCAAATACTCGATTCCTGGTTCCTGTTGTTAGTCTTGTTTTGTTACATAAACTTCATATAAAAAAGATAGTAAGAAAGCATACTAATATAGCACCAGGAAATATTCTGGTTAAGTTTGTATTATAGTCCAAAGCTCGTAGCTCTTACGATAGTCCAAAGCTCGTAGCTCTTACGATAGTCCAAAGCTCCGTAAGGATTCAATCCCCAGTCAAACCAGTCAACCTATAAGCCCCTTTACTGTTTTTTTTTTCTTTCCAAAAGCAAAAAGGGTATTTTATTTATATAGTTAGTTCTCACATGAATCCTAAGTGATTTATGTTTACATCACATGAAACCAAACATCTTACCCAATTCCACCAGCACTGTGCAGTGGCGTATTCCAAAACATAACACCCACAGACAATTAAATTAACTCCTTGCAACACCTACATCCACCTGACCCTGCATTGCGTATTCAAACTACTAAACTGATCACAACTTAGCCATGATGCAGAACAATTCATCAGTGTACTGTCATAATTCTAAGCATATTGTACAAAAAAACTGGCACCCCATCCATCATATTGGACCAATATTGAATCCAAGGCCAGAATCAGAAGCAGTCCCATTTTTCATACCCTGCCAAACAGTTTCATTATATGCATCATTTCAAACTTAAACCAGCTGCACTTGGCTTCTAATCCCTTTTTATGTACTGCTGCATGCAGCCACTTATTATTCCAAATCCACTTACATTTTAGTAACCTGTGTCCTAAACATTCAGATTGAGATTTTACAGAATTACAAAAAATTCACAGACCATGGTTATTATGTTGTACACCATTAAGTTTACTCTGTTCCTATTCTTTTTGTAAGATGGATGCATACTGAATCCTTACATTACCGCCGCCGCTATCCAATGCTGCAAACCGGCTGTATGTGCTCGTCTGCTGCCTATGATCCATAGCCCCTTCTCAGCTAATTCTGCTATTGTACAACATACTAACCAACCTGCTAACTTAGAGGTTAATTTAACTCTCACTCCCAATTTTCCTCTTCGTTGAATAACTAACCAAGTCTTCGGCTTCAAGTCCAATATCTGATCTTGCTGATAGTCACGACAACTCTGTTGTAAGAGGACTAGAGCCATTTAAATGCCCATAGTTCTTTCACACTGTTTTGAAAATCATTTTAGGTTAAATTGTATGTTGTCATTTAGTTTTAGATTTCAACAAGTTCTACAAAGAATAAATTTATATCTGTAAACAAAAGTGTTACTGGAACACAATTTTGCAACACAAATAGAGTGACTAGTCAACTGTTCACATATACCACGTTAACTTTGCACATCGAAAAATGTGACCCTGCACACCTAATTACCAGGTTTGCATAGTACTCTCTCTTTATCTCCCATTTTTTTTCTCTTCTTTCCTTCCTCCTTTCTCGTTCACTATAAAGATAAATTGAATTTGAACATTTCTTCTTTTCTTCCTTTGTTTCCTTTTTTTTTTTCTTCATTTTTTCCATTTTGATTTTGGTTAAATCTTGAAATAGAGATAAAGAGAATGAATTCAGAAAGAGAATGATTTAAGAGGAAGAAGAAGAATAAAATGATGAAAATCACATCTTTAAGGAAGTAACGATGTGAAAAATGTATCATATTTCTTTTTTTTTGTTAAGGATTTATTTTCTATTTTTTTTATTACGATTATTTCTCTATTTTTGTTGCTTGTGGTTTCAATTCATTCCTCTTTATTTTCAACATTTAGCTCTATTTAAGGTTTAAAGTTTTTGCCCTCATTTTTCAAATTTCTAATTTTATATGGACAATGTTGTAGAAATTGATAGTGATTTAACCATGTGCACAATTTAACTTTGGGAGTATATTGGACTCTAAGAATGAACACTTGTGTGTGTTTGATTGATTTTGACCTTTATCATTGATTAAGAATGAACCTCCATTGATGGTTTTTGCAGCAATTAATGACTTGTTAGGGGTGTATTGGTGTTGATTGATGACTTCTTATAAAAATATTAGCTAGTCTTACAAGAAACACTTCTCTGCACTCCAAGGCCAGGTTGGTTCATTTTTATTGGATGATTCATAGTTAGACTTAAAGGAATCATGTCTCATGTCTCGAACAATTGGTTATTTAGGGAATGAACACTTAAGTTGATTGATGAGACATCGACTTAACAATGTAATATTTGTTAGACGTACATTTGACCGCACAAAGGCAAATAAACTTCCATCTACAATGTAGAATTTAATGATCATAATTTGTGACTGGTAGAAAATTTGTAGTATGATTGAAGTTCCATCGCAAAATATTTCATTGCAATCCTTTTTGTTTATTGAACTAAATGATTTTTTCTAAAAGTACATAATGATTCTAGGTAGAGTTGTCAATAAAGCTCCAAAGTCCAAAACTCTCTTAAAAAATCTCCTACTAAGCCTCTAATATTAAGCTTTATATTGAAATAATTTTTTTTAAAGTTCCATCTCACTATTTCATTATTTTTTGTGGGTTTAAGTGAGGGGGTCATCGGCCTAATGTTTTATTATATGAGATTATTTTCTTGAAAAATTTTTGAAATTTATTTTTTTCGAAAAATTATCTCAAAAAAAATCTAAAACATTTTTTTCTCGAAAAAAATCAATTTTTTTTCAAATTAAAATAATTTTGTAAATAATTTTTTATCAAAAAAATTTTGTTTATTGGAAAAAATCCAAAACAAGTTTGTCGAAATTTAAAAAAAAAAAAAATTAAAACAGTGAGCCCATAGGCCCCGTTAAACCCACAAATTTTTTGGGGCTTTTTAGTTTTAGGAGTTTCTTTTCGGAGTCTTTTTAACTATAAATTCTTTTACCCCTCCAACATTTGAAGTGAGGCCAATAATTAGTGGGCATGTTAAATTGACATCTATAAATGCATATAGCAAAATACTGATTGATTCCAAAAGTACATAATCATTATGTACGGAAAGGATAACTTGCATGATCAAAATTTCTATTAACCACATTTGTTACATGATATAAAATGACTTCAATTATAAAAAAAAAAAAATCATTAACCACTTAATAACTACTCTAACCATTTTTTGTCAAGGCTCTAACCACATTTTTAACTTGTTATAAAAATGACTCCAAATATCAAAATAAAAATCTTGGTTAACGCCATTTTATCCCACTATTTAAAGCTGAAATGACAAATTTGTATCTTCGTTTGTCATAGTGCAATACAGTGTTGCCGTAAATAAATTCTAGAGACATACAAAAAACAATTTCCAAGACAGAAAAAGGAATAATTGATTGATATATGTAGAAAAGGAGAGCTTAAAACACACAAGTAAACCAAAGACTACATTTTGCCATACTTCCTGCTTACAGTTATGGACAAGTAAAAAATGCATCTCAAAAGACACTCTCAATAATCCACTATCTATTATGGAATGAAACCAATATAAAACTAGGAAAATATTTTACTTATGACTCTGATCCTTGGTAGACTTGAACTTCCTATGCATTCCAGGTGTCATGCATGAGAATATGGATTGTTTCTTGGGTTTCACGCCAAAGATAAATGACCTGAGAGGAACCCTGGCTCGAGTTTCTGATTGTCTTAGTTGTCCACTTTGTTGTCTCTTTGAAGTTGACAACCCAAATTGGTCATTCAAAATGACAAGTGCCTTTTCAACTTCAAGTTGAAGAGATGTTACAATATCTAGACCTGCTTGAAGTTCATCAGCAACTTTATTGTTTTCCTGTTTCATGTTCAAGACCTCACCTTGGAACTTGGCTGCTTCATAGCTTGTGAACCTGAAATCATCATCTTCAGCACTTGCTTTCAATGCATTTGTTATATCCTCTTGGATGACGCACAAAGACGAGAATCTATGTTGTAGTTCTTCTTTCAGCAAGGCGCTTTTCTCCAACCAGACTGTTATTTCATTTTGAATCTCTGTCAGGTGTTGGTATATCGGTCGTGCGTCTGATTTTAGACAATGGTTTATGCTGCCACTACTTTCTGAAGACTTTTCTTTTTCCTCAAGTTTCGATACCTCTGAATGCAAATCTTTTATAGTGGTTTCAAACCTTTGTATCTCAGCATAAGTTGTACTGAATTTTAACCAGAAAGTTAAATTTTCCTCTAGAATTTCGTCCATATTTCCCCGGAATTTCTCTTCAATAGCCGATGTAGATGCAGGTTGTTCAATTTTCAGAAGTTTCTCTATGTCATGTTCTTGTTGTGACAGAACTGAATTTGAGTCAGCCATGTTTTCATTTCCCTCCAAGGTTATTTGCATGAGGCTAAGTTTCTGATGCAGAAGTCTTATCTCTTGATCTTTCAAGGAATTTGAAGTCTTCAGTTCATTCAACTGCAATTTCAAAGAAGAATCCAAGTGTTTGTCTTCATTATTGTTCTCTATTTCGGATAGTTTCTTCTTCACATCTTTGTAATTCCGAAGAGTATTAGTGTACTCAATTAGAAGAGCTTTTTCTCTATCCTGCATTCCGTTCATATACATTTCTCGCCAATTAGGTTCATCATCTGTTGTTGCCTTCTCTTTCTCATCAACTCCAACTGTCATACATGAAACTGTATTGACAGGATTAAGAATCTTCTCTTCTTCTTTTTCTTCTTCTTTTGAGGCTACTCCCTCCATTTCTAAGGTACTAGGGACCTTACTGTTATTTTTTGTCTCTACACCATTTTGTGATGAACCAGTTGTTACCTCATTTTCTACAGTATTAGCAATCTTAACCTTCTCTTCTGAATTTACAGCATCTTCTAACAAACCACTATGTTCATTTGCCGACTTCTTTACATTGTTCGATACAACAACGTTGTCTTGATTCAATGGAACTTCCTCTTCAGGTTTAGATTTTGATTCAACCAAGCCTGGTGAATTCTTTTGCATCTGTGACTTAACCTCCTCACCTGGCTGCACACTTTGTACTTTCTCAGAGAGGCTATCGATATTACAACGCGCTTCGGTAAAATGAGTTTGGAGATTGCTATTCTGATCTTCAACGATTTGGTTTAAATCTTGTACTGCAAGCAACTTTTGTTCCATTTCTCTCAATTGGTCGTTCAATTTATTTTTATCATTGATCAGACTTTCCTTATCGCCCTCCAGAGTTCGAATATGGTCTTGAAGTTCATCGGTTTCTGTTCTCAATCTATTCACTAATGCTGTCTGAGTTGAAACTGCAGTTTCCAAGCTTATCACTTTGTTCACTAGCACATCGATCTTTTCCGCCATTTCCGTTGTCTGAAACTGCTCTTTAACAGTTTCCTGTAATAACTGCAAATCCTTTCTCTGTTGAGTCACACTACCCTTATCTTTTTCCAACTCCTTTGTTTCTTTTTCCAACTCCTTTGTTTCTTTTACCATTTTCACATCTCTTTTAGTCCTCGCCTCTATGGAATTCCTTTGATCATAATTGAACTCATTCATGAGAGAGCCTAATTTGGCCTTAACATCATTTATCCTTTTGGATTCAACTTTGGTTTCATCAACTGATTTTTCTTGTTTCACTTGCAGCTCTTCTAATGCTTCTTGGCATGATTTAAGAGCAGCTTCTGCCATCAAACGCCGTGCTTCATCGTCTTCAATAACAATACCTTCTCCAAGTTCATCTTGCAGAAGAGAAACTTTCTCTTGTAATTCCTTGATCTTCTCCTCAGTTTCCCAGTACCTAGCAATGGCATTGTCGTACGAGCTTTTCACAAACTCCTTCACAGTTTGTAAGGCTAAAATCTGTTTCTGCAGCTTGTCAACCTCTTCAACTGCTTCCTTTCTGCTCAATCCAGATTTAGGAACATTAGAAGCAGCAGCACCTGTTGTATTCTTTTTGGTATTGAATTTCTTCGTGGCTGCTGTTACAACGCTTTTTAAGTCTTTAAGTGGAGGCTTTGGAATATTTGTTTTAAATCCTTCTGGTATATTTTTTCTTGGAGTCCTCGGCGATCCCTCCTCGTCTTCTTCGTCCATAAATGGAACTCGATCTGGAAAGACAGAAGCAATGGTGTTGTTGGCATTCTGCAGCTCTGTTGATATGTGATCATATCGTTCGGCTAATGCTCGATAAGCCTTGTATGTTTCTTCCACAAAGTTTATCAGTTCTGGTCTCTTTTTGTAATACATTTCTGCTCTCTTTGCAAATGAGTCTCCATCTTCCTCTATGAGTTTTATAGCATTCTGCACCTTTTCCTCCATATCTGCATTTTTGCATATATATTTCAATTTGTAAGGTACAAAAGTAGGCTCATATATAAAATAAAATGCATTCTGTTATGATCTTACATCACTTTTGCATCTAGTCATAGTTCAAGCAAATTTTATTTAATATTCTAATTACAATAAGCAAATTAGTGCTCATAGTTACACACACACATTTTGATACTTGTAATTACTTCAAGAGTGCAAGCTTTGCCTGTTTTTTTCAAAACAGTACAATTTTTTATTTTAAAATTAAGCTTTGCAACATGATAAACTTTTAAAATTTGTGCAAAACATCATAATATTTAGAGTCACTGGACAAAATGAAAACACATTGAATTTCAATGTTAAAGTTTAAGATGCAATTGAGAAAATTAAATGAAGCTTTTAAGTAGTTGAGGCTCAATTTTGGAAATTGGAGTAAACAGAGAAGAAGCATAGTACTTATTATATATATATTTTATCAAAGGATAGTAAGAATTATATAAAATAATTAAACCTATTGAACATATATACATATACATCACATCTTCCCTAAACCTCTCCACTAATGCAAAACTGAATTTTCTAATTACTAATAATAAATATATTATATATAAAAATTCAAAATACTGTTTTTAATTCCTTAAGAATAAATTAAAATTGATGATCAAAAGAATAAACTATATGCTTTTTATACAACATTAAAACTAAAGCATGCAACTTGGTAATTTGAATATGAAAAAGAGAATGAAGATATAAATTATATGATGAACCTTGAAGGTTTTGCTCCATCCATTTTGATTGTTTTGTTCTGATGTGGCTAGCCCACCACCATGAATATGCATTGCTTGCGGCTCTCTGCAACATTTTTTCTTCTTTTTTTTTTTTTCTTTGATATTCCCTTGGTCCTTAATTATTGATATTGAGATCTTAATAATAACTACAATAACGTGAGAGAGTCAAAAACATGCAAACCGTGTTTCTTCTTTTACTAGAAGACATGGAATCCATGATGCAAAGGACCAAGAGAACAAAATATAAAAAAGAAAAAAATAACTATGAAGAAGAAGAAATTAAAAAGAAAAATAAAATTCAATGAAACATAGAGAAAGACATTGAGACAGATAGAAAGAGAGAGAAAACGTGGGAACTAAGGTGTTGTTGTGCTAATTATGAGATGATGGAGGGGAGCAAACTTCGCAAGAATTTAGTGTCAAAAAGTATTTCTTTTAGAAAAAGTGTGACAAAAACAAATTTATAGTTACAGATATTATATAATCTTTTACAAACAAATATAATTAAATCAGGCTATGATATTACATAATTATGTTAATTCTCTAGATATTTGTATTTTTTTTTAAAAGTATATGTGTAGATTTTTTTATCTATAACTATTAGTTTTGGTATGTTTTTTTTCTTTTAATTTTATCATTTATTTAGATTATTTTATTTTCAATTTTTATCATTTTTTGTTTAACTAAATAATTATTTTTTGACCAAAAATAATTTATTTTTAAAAAAAATGTTTATAATTATAAATAAAAGTGATAAAAGGATAGAAAGTTTTGGTATTCTTTTTCCTTTTTATTAAACTCTTTCGTTCATACTATTTTATATAATTTTATCATTCTTCACCGTAAAAATTGAATTTTCTAAATAATATACTCCTATGCATATAAATATTGATAGATTGATAAATAAAAAATTGAGGGTGAATACAAATTAAATCTTAAAAGAAAAGACATAAAATAAAGTATATAAAATTTTTTGCATGACATGAGCGACGACCCACGTGGTGGTGGCATTGTTCCAGCTTTGCCAGTGCACCACCAACACAGCCATGCCCCTTTTGCTTTTACATACACCTTTTCATTTTTCTTTTCTTGGAATTTGGATATTTTTTTTAGATCTCAATATGCTTGCCTTAAAAAACAAAAAAAAAATCTCAATATGGTGTGTTACTAAGTAAAGGAAATCAATCTGTTTTTTTTTTTACTAAAGGAAATCAATCTTTTTAAAAGAGGAGCAAAATTAAAAATTTTAAAAGATGGTTGTTGCAAACATTTGAATGTTGTAATTAGTTAGTCATATATTTAATGAAAGATTTAAAGTTTTATAAAAAATTATTATTTATTTAAATTATACTTAAAAAATTATTTATTTAAATACGTGACAAATTAAAGAGAACTTTCATGTCAACTCAATAAAATTAGCTTTTAACAAAATAATTAAATGAGTTGTTTTTTCTTTTTTAAAAAAATAGTAGTGTATTGTTAGTGTAAATCAATTTTATATTGATAGTAAATTATTATTA
>JBBPBP010009780.1:9124566-9150462 GCA_037974735.1 Cicer chorassanicum
TATTTGAAATTTTATAGTACTTTTACTTTTAGTTTTTTTGGTTTATTGGTTGTGTTAAACTACCATATTTTTAGTAGTAAATGTCCTTGTAAAATGTTTATCGAGATTTCAACGTATAATTAATGACGTTAAATTATTAATTTTAATTGAATTTGGAGCTATAAGATTGACAAACCAAAATCATTAATTGAATTTTAATTGAGTCGAAGCTGATCTATTTTTCTAAGTAAAAAAAACACTACAAAAGGATATAAAACTAAAACAACGCTGCATCAATACGACGAAATCACATAAAAAAACGAAAAAAGTTAAATATATATGAAAATTATTTATTTAGATAAAAAAGAAGAAAAAAATTTAAAGGGATAATTCCAGACCAAAAATGGCCTAGAACTATTCCTTTTCACTAAAGAAACTTTTTTAGTAAAGAAACGCGAAACATAACAGGAGGGTGACCTCAATAAAATTAGTTATTAACTTTTAGGCTTAATTATAGTTTTAGTCCTCCTATATTTACTGATTCACGAAATTGATTCCCTATTTTAAAAGTGGACAATTTTGGTCTTCCTTCTAGTTTTTTAACTAAAAAAATATGATGTGGAATGATTTAAATAATGTGACATATGATACGATGATATAGAGTGATTAACACTAATGAAATTAAAATAAAACGCCGTAAAAACTAAGCTTTCAACTTCGAATTTTTTTCTTCATATTTTTAAATTAACTAATGACATATAATAATTAATGCATTTAAATGGTTCTATATCATAGAATTGTATGTTACGTCATTTAAAATATGTCAAATCTTCATTTTTTTAGTTAAAAAATCTGAGCGTGAGACCAAAACTGTTAACTTTTAAAATAGGAGGACCAATTCTGTGAATGGATATATAATAATAGAAGGACCAAAACTGCAATTAAACCTAATTTTTATTGAATTGCTAAATATATAACTGAAATTACAAAGTGTTAGTTAAAATAGATTTTTTTTTTTAAAAAAAATCTTTAATATTAAAGATTATGATGTTATATGCTAATTGAATATACGGTCTCTCCAAATTGATCCTACATCAATATCATTATAATACGAATTAATTTGTCTATGAAATTTAAGTATTTCATAAACTAAATTGTCAATAGTTAATTAATGCACAATTTCACCTTGTTGACAAATTTGTTTAAGAGACGACCAAATTTTATAGACAGATTAATCTCAAGGAATAACATTGATATAAGTTCAACGTGTAGAAACTATATATTCAATTACAATGGTATATCACAATCTATAGAAATTAAAGTTTAGATATAATTTATATTATTATTTTTTTTATATAATTTTAGCAATATATTTATTAATTCACAAAATTCAGATACTAACTTAATGACTTTTATACTTTTAAAGATTAAATAATTTATTTACTTTTTCTAAAAGTTATCTTTGCGCACGGTAAGGACTACTTTAGAACGGACTAAAAGGTATTGAATAGTTTTCTATCTAGAATGGTGAATTTTCTTATACATGAGTTAAATATAAAACCTCTACTTTCAAGAGATTAGAGTCACTTACCACTAAAACAAAGCTAGTTTTTGGTTAGTTTAAATATTAGTCTGTAGTTTGATTTTTTTGATAGAAATTATAAAATTTGATATGGCTATTTAAAAGAAAAATCAGTTATTTGATTAATAAGGAAGAATAAAATTGTAAGTAAAAATAACTTAAATGGAAGAGTAAGATGGGGAGGAAATACATTATACTAAAACTTAATATTCTTTTATATATAATATGCATATTTAAATTTTTTAGTTATTCAATTAAATGAAAAGTATAAATATATAAATTAAGTAGTTCAAATAAAGGAAAAAAATCATACCAAAGATCTAAAATTGTATATTTCTTTTGTCAAAAAAAATTGTGTATTATTTTTACAAATATTTGTTTTATATAAGAGTATAATTTTAGTTTAATTTTTTGCTATATAGATGGAGTCATAAATACCAAATAAAATTCACAAATACAAAATTTTAATTTCGAATGCATAATATAATATTTATTTTAATAATATTGATGTTTGTTTGATTAAACTAGTTTACAATTTTTTTTACTATATACAAAGTATAAATAAAATTATTATTATTGTGTCTTCTTTAAGCATGTAGCAAAAGCAATCCCTAAATTTGATCTCACAAAAAAAGTTGCCCAGAAAAGCTGTAATGTGACTGAGGGGGACGGTGGCCGACTTTTGTCTACAAAGTCAACACTTTTTGTATAACAAAGTTTTACCAAGCTTGAGAGGAATAGGCCATAAATTGAAAATATTAATCATATTTCAACACCCTTAACTTCTCCATTTCATTTAAGATTTTACTTTTTTATTTTTCTTTTCATATTTTTATAATATTATTAATATATCATATTTATTATATCTCTCCCAAAATTCTATTTGAGTGTATAGTTGTTCAAATAATATTTTTTAATAAAAAATTGTATGCAAAAAATGTTCTCTTTTTTTTTTTAAATTGTTAATTGATTAAGTCTTTTATTATGATAAAGGACTCTCACCAATAGAGAATGGAGAAATGAGTATTCTTGTTTATTTAAACAATTGAGTTTTTTGTGTACAAGTAACCAACCATATTTATATACATAGAACAACTGAATGGCTCGTGACCATAATGTTATAATGTTGTTTAGGGGTTTGCTTGCTCTTTTGGTGCTTGTATTGTCACTATAGCAGAGTTATGGGCTATCTTAAAGAGTTTGGATTTTGGTTTTTAATCAAGATTTATGTAGAAAATTTTACCCCATACCCCTCAAATTATACTTATACCCCAAAATAGTAAGGAAATGACCGTTTTGCCCTCCCATATATAATAAAAGTCCAAAAAATTTACCATTCACAAGATTGACGTTTCCGGAACTAACCGGTAAGTTTTTTTTTCTTTCTAAAATTCCAGAAAGGTTACAAACTAGGCTTCCGGTACACAACATCATTACTCCGGAAACCCTTTCAAAACGTATCCGGTACACAAGTTTTTTTTCAAAACTCCCAGAAACCATTTTTTAACCTCTCCGGTACACACGCTTGTTTTCTAAACATCCAGAGACCTTATTTTAACCTATCCGGTACAATACAATTTTTTCAAAATTATCGGATACCTTGTTTTTAACCTCTCCGGTACAGTAATTTTTTTTTTACATTTCCGGAAACCCTTGTTATAACCTATCCGGTACAGTACAGGTGGTTCTAAATTCCCGGAGACCTTGCCCACCAAGCTTTCCGGAAATTGCATTAATTTTTTTTAAAATTTTTATTCATTAAAATTTTATAACTAATTGTGATTTATTTCGTTTTAATTTTTCAGTAGGCGCACGAGGAAGAGACGGGAAAATCATCAGAATTACGCGTGACATTGATGCTTCTACATCATCCGCGATGAATCCTCCAGAGAGGATTCGACCGACGACTTCAAGGAGAAGAAGACGGATGATAGTTGAAGAAGATGATGATGGAGATCATGATTACCGATTTGTCCCAGATGTGACTGTGTATCAGCAGGAGCAGCCTCCTATAGTGCATGAGGAGGAGCCTTGTATAGTACATGAGCAGGAAGAGGCTGCATCTGCTCAGGAGGGAGAGCATATGGAGGAGGAGCATGATGGAGCTCATGGACCTGGTGAGGTCACACAGTATCCTGGTGGACCTTATGATTTATCGGTCCTTACACGGTACTGTCATCATGTTTCAGCGAGATTGTGGTTTGGTGAGGTATGTTAAAATAATTAATTTATTTATAATTCATTAAAAATATTTAAATTAATTATTATTCTATATTTAATTATAATGTTATTTATTTAGTTTGTATACAGGAGCGACCATTGCTGAAAATTGTTGCGCATGGAAAGAAAATGCAGCAATTTACTCCGCCGGTACTTCTGCGACCGATAGAGAATTGGGTGAATTTGTCCAAACGTGACCAAACGTGACGAGAATAATATTATATGTTGTCGCTATCATGTAACCCATATCAGGTATGGACAACCATTTCTCTACAGGTTGAACACCTAAGCTTGATATCTTCAGCGAATCTCTTACTTCTCTAATTCGTCCTGTGAATAGCCTATCATATGGAGTTACATGCGAAGCAATCTCCTGGTCCAAACTATTGCGGACCAAAGACCAAGACTCCTCACCATATCCAAGCAATAATGCAATAGCGCGAAAACCACACTTTCCATCCGCTGCCACATCAAATATGTCATCAACGTATGGCAAAATAATTTCGGGAAATTGTTTCCACAACTTATACTTTGAGGATTGAGATGATTGAGAGGGTTGTTTCTTTGATTGAGAGGGTTGTCTCTTCTTTGATGACTGAGATGGTTGTGAACCAGGATCTTCACAATATGTTGCATTAACATGCTCAAAGTAAGAAGGGTCTCGATATACATCATATCCATCCGGCTTCTTACCCTTACTCTTCTTCACTCGACCTTTTGTTTTAACTTTTTCAGGTGGTGGACACATCGAACTTATAGTTGGAAAAGCAAGTTCACGCACCTTACTCTTCAACACTCGTTTTCCTATAACATCGAGTGATCGAAAACGTTTCCATAATGCATTCATCTCTGTAGACATATCCAACTCTGATCCATCTTCTGTGTCTTGGGTGAGTTCACATTCCATGCTTAATTTTCTCCATTGAATATCCACAGAATCTAGAAGAATTGGTTCACCCATCAATTTATATTGTGCCAATTCACAAGCACATGGTAACCCGTATGTACTTCTAAGAGAGCACCCACATACAGATGAATCAGTACCTACCCACTCAACTTTCTCAAATTCTACAGCAATACGTCTTAGAGCTTCTCTTGATACAAATGTATTCAATCTCTGATAAAATGGATTGTTGTGTTCATGATCTTTGTCATAGAAACTTTTCTGAAATGAGCCTCTGATTTTTTTATGTTGCAATCTTATCATATTGTTCATAGCTTCCCAACATTTGCACAAGTCACCCATGTTGTGTTCCAACATTAACTTCAGTTTCCAATGAGCTGACTCAACCCTGTCATTACATGTAAATTGTCACAATTGAGCAATCCAACAATATATAATATAATTAAAAAATCAAATTTTTAGAGTCGCATGACATACCTGTTACTCGTTGTGTTCCCCATATGCATTACTCGATTTGTCCATGATTCAACAAACCTTTCTTTATGAGGAGTCAAGCAAGTGTCTTTCACGTAGTCAACAAACACCATATTATCGACACATGATTGCTCAAATATTTGCAGGTGCATTATATACTCTTTTTCATCACTGCAATACATAATGTCTTGCCACATATTCAATACTAACTCTTGTCTATCCTTTAAGACATATTGCTTGCATTTTGATCCAACATTTTTGTCGATATGAAATCGACAAAACAAATTAACAGCATGTGGAAATACAATGCCAACTGCATTCATCAATGCAAGATCTCTGTCAGTCACAATTACTTTAGGAAATTTGTTTTGTGTGACAAACAATTCTTTTAGCCTCTCTAAAGCCCATCAAAAGTTTTCTTCCCGCTCAGATTCCAAATAAGCAAATCCAACTACAAATGTCATCTTTGTTGATGTCATACCAACAATTTCAAGTAATTACATCCTGTATTTATTGGTTTTGTAGGTACTGTCCATAATCAACACAATCAGAAACAAATTCAACAACTTCACTGAATTTGGATGTGCCCAAAAAATATCTCTCATAACATCTGAGTCTTCACGTTTTCTATTCCAAAACACATATTTTGCATCTTCAATTAACTTGAATAAATGTTGCATCTCTGTTCTATTACCTCTCACATGCAAACGAATCATACTCCTCTGCTTATAAATTTGTGAGATCTTAGTAACATTGTTCTTATCTCGGTCTTGCAATGAGAGTAATATGTGTCTTGGTGCAACATTATATTTTGTTAAGTCCTGAACATGCTTTTTTTCTTCTTCATCTAAACTTCCAACAAATGCATGCCCCTCCAAAGTATCAGGTAATTCATGGTTATGAACTCCACAAATTACTTTAATTGTCTATCCTGAACCATCTTTTAATGGTTTTGATCTAAGTTTGAAAGGACAATCACACTTTTTTGTTGAACTTCGAGTTGAGCTAGCAGCATACTTGTATTTTCCTCCTTTGTCGCAACCTAATATTAACTTATTTCTCCTTCCTTTCTCTCCTGTCTTTATATCTGATCTTCTGATAATAACAGTAACTTTATTTTTGATACCGATTTCTTTAGCCCAATTCACAACAGCGTCTCTTGTAAGAAATATCTGAAATAAAATTAATTATAAATAATAACCATAATATATTTTGACAATATTAATATTAATTAAAATTATTCATACCTGATCCGTCTCAAAAATATTTGTTGTATCGACGTATGGTTTATCCAATAATGGTAGCATTTGATCCATATCTGTCAACATTTTAAAAAATTAATAGAATTCAAAAAACCTAAAAAAAAATAAATAAAAAATTGTGTACCGGATACCTTATATGATGAAGGTTCCCGGAACGTTGATGTGTACCGGATACCTTGGAAAATACGTTTCTGGAATTTTGTTGTGTACCGGATAGCTTGAAATAAGGTTTCCGGAAATTTTGAAAATTTTGATGTGTACCGGATAGCTTGAAAACAAGGTTTCCGGAACTTACCGGATACCTTGGACCAACCGGATTTCCTTTTTACGTTGACGAAATAGTGAAGAAAAAAAATTTACTCTCACTTTAGTGAAATAGTAAAAAAAAAATGGAGGGCAATTTTGGCATTTTGAAATTTTTTTGGGGGTACAAGGTAAATTTTTCATTTCTGTATTATTGATATTAAATTTGATTCAAAGGTTGTTGTGAGATTATGTCTAGATATGTGTAGTAACTTAGACCGTCTCAAACATTTTGGAGGCTCTGTCCTAATCTTAAAAATTAAGTATATGATAAAAAATATTAAAAACTCAAAAAATCTTCTTTATTTAAATTATAAATAACATAAAATAAAACTGATAAATAACATCAATTACATTGAAAATGGGATTCTATATTTTTTTTGTTAAAAAAATCTAGACCCTTGTTTTTGTTCATAAAATCTGATTTTATTTTTAGATTTTCAACTTTTTTATCTCTTAGATTTATAATGCAGATAACTTTTATCTCTTAATAGTATTTTTTAAATCCTATAATACTCCAAAAAAAGATTAAAAAAAATTAGACTATATACTATTGATCTGCCAGCACAACCTATGGACAGTCATGTCAGTATCATTCAACATTGATATCTATTGGTTAATCAATTCCTTGATATCTTACATTGGCTAGAGCAGTATTATTTGATTCGTTCTTTGTGAAGCTAATCAAATGGTGAATGGTGGATGTTTTTGCAAACTTTGGGTTAAAATTGTACTACTCAAATATTTTTTTTCTTTTCATTTCATTCCTAATTTCGCTTCTAAGGACTTTTAACTGTTTTTCTTCCCTTTTGTACTATGTGGGTTGGGGTCGAGTCCTTTTTTCCATTAAAAAAAAATTCACCGAAATATAAAATTATTTATCCCTTGATTTATTTTCGTTTTCCCTTTGGATGATCTGGTTATTACTTTACCTTTGCAATTTTAGTTCATTTCTCAAATAAATAAGAGGATAAACGCACATATTTTTAGATATTGTGACGTATATTTACCATGATCAAACTTTTATACACTTAAAATATTTTTAATAAAATTAATAATTAAAAAAAAAGTATATTTATTTATTCGAGTTCGAATTTATGCTGAGAGATATATCTATATTTAATGTCTGACACATCTCGAATAAGATTAATTTTTTGTGCAAAAAAGGACCTCTACTTGAGGTGAGAATAAATTAAGTCGAGTTAAACTTTACAATAGGTGAGTTCGACTTGTCAAGAAACTCAAGACCTAAGTTTGAATGGTTACATGTCATAAAGATATTTATAGATATGAATTTGACTTTTATGAAAGTATGATATGATTTACTATACTACTTAAAAATCTATTTTATATTAACATATTTTAATAAATATCATATGTATCTTCAAATATACTAATGAGTTAATATGTCAATGCAATTATGTTCTATTTTGATATTTAACATGTCATTTAAAAAATTTTGATTTTATATGACATTCTACTTCAATTCTGTTTTTTATAATAATAATACATTTAAATATGTTAATAATAATGTAGACTAATACACTTACATTACTAAAAAGTTATCAAATTTATAATTTAGCTCAAAGTTTAAAAATTTAATATTAGTGATAATAAAACTATTTATATTCACTTAAATAAATCAATCTGATAGAATTTAAAAACTTTTTTAAAGTTTATAGTTTATCCTTTTAGGTAAATATGATTTAAAAGAATTTAAATTTATTTTATTCAAAAATCATAGTATGATCTTGATGTGACATAAATTAAGTCATAGACGTTTATTCATTGGTCCTATCTATTTTCCCCTACTCATAATTTGAATTCTAAATCCTATTGGTCGTTATAATAATTAAAAACAGACGTAAAGAGTCAACTACAAGAAATAAAAAAGGAAAATGAGTAAAAAACAAAAAGAGGGTGAGACAATCAAATGATTTTATTATATTGAAATCGTCATGCGCAAGACATAGACAGCGACTTGAAATGTAACTTCCCAAAATAAATTTGAGGGCAATGAACATACACCGTGAAAGGAAGATAGTGCCATTACATCATCAAATACATTCCTAGGCTCGAAAGGAAGACACTGACATTATCTCATCCAATTGTGGTCCAAAGCAAAATATGCCAAACGATAGGGGAGGGTATTAGTTGGGAAGTTGTGCAGGAGGGTGTAAATTATATTTGTATAAAAATATAAATGATTTTCGAAATCGAAAAAAATAAAATGTGAATGAAAAATAAAATTAAAGAAATATGAATTGAAAAAAATAAAACAATTTTCTCGCCGTCTGTGGGAATCGAACCCACGACCACGTGGTTAAAAGCCACGCGCTCTACCAGCTGAGCTAAGACGGCCATATGATTGTTTTATATTTTGATAATATTAAAATGCTTTTATAATGTTTTTAATTAATATGAAAAAGTAAAGAATCAGTCATTTAACTTTTAAAAAAATCAGTAATTTAAGAAAGTTTACGATATTAATCTGAGATGAGGAAATATATTATTTTATGCCTATTTATAAGGGGAGTTTTTTGTAGTACAACTGAAGAATTTTAGTACTTTAGTATCTAAGCTAATAAATTAATAATTATTTTTATAAATTAAATAATTATTTGTTGAATTTTATGTTTTAAAAAGATCAATCTCATTTATATAACTTGAGATATTATAATCGAAAGTTAAAATACAGCCTATTATCCAGATTGTCAAAATCACTAAAAATTGAAAATATTTTACAAATTGTGTTCAGTTGTCCCAATTATTACTAAAGTAGAAAAATTTCTCATCTTACTAAAAAAACTAACTTCTGCACAATCCTCTCCTATAATTCCATATATCCATATAATATTGATTTCCGATCAAGAGTTTTATTTACAGAAAGATAAATTCTTTTTTATTGTAGTAGTGATTGGCCATATCGTATGTTCTAGCTCCAAATTTTACATTACAATTTGAGCTTTTACAATAAGAGAAGAAGTGGATTCTATGTACAAAAAATACATTGGATGCATAATAGATTATTTTTGTCTCCTAGAAAGGTCTTAGTCGTAAACGATGAAGTGTGTGTTTGGAAATGCGGTATATATCTTCCATCGTCCGATCATCAACCACTTGCGCAGCATGGTAGAAATCGAAGTTTACAAACACACATGAAGATGTTTTTTATGCTTCAAAATTCTGAAGTGAAGCCAACCATTGTTCCATGTAATTGTTTCCAGCTGCAAATTCAACAGATATTAACAAGAAAAATTAGTACAATGAATGAATATAGTTAAAAGGTGGCAATCATTAATTACAATACAACTTTACCTAGTTTTGATTTGTTACAAACAGCTCAATCAAAATGGCAGGTTGTTATTTTAAACACAATTACCAAACTTGGAGTATGCAATTGTTACAAATTAAGTTCAATCATCATGGTATAAAAAACAAGAACTCATTTTCTATAAGCAAAAAAATGTTCTAAAATTAGAATACATAGGATAAAGGTTGTTACTTGTTCTGTATAACAAGTCAAATTAACATAATATCATATAGTATACCTTATCTTTTATTTGAATTTGTTATTTTTGAAAATAAAAATTGCAGGGTCCAAGTAAAGATCTAAAAATCCTACTCATAGGCCAAAGATCTTATATTCAACAGTACTGAACACAGTGCAAGCAACCAAAAACCATAGAGAAAAGAAGTATCTTTGCAAATGAGACATGAAAGCACTCACAAAATTAAAAAGGAGCCAAAAACACACTCGGCTAGAAAAGCATGTCTCTATAGTATCCACAGTTCCAAACACAAACCAAATATTATTAAAAATAAAAAAACCATAAAACAACAACCTCGTAGATTGATGCATTTGAAGACAATTCTAAGAATAAAAAAAGCAGAAGTATCTGTCATGTATTATGCTAGCCATAACATAAGGCCTAATCACCATTGCACTTACAGTTGAATGACTAGCATTAACTAAATTACCAATATTATATATAACAAAATCACAAACACATTTCTTCATCAGGATCAAAATCATCAACAAGGCAAGACAGACTAAAAAAAATAGATTAAAAAAGCATTTAAACAACGAATGTTTTATTTAAATAACTAAATCAACTCATCAGAAAAATGAAACAATGCTAATTGAACCCAAAATTTCAATAGCAAAGTTTCAAATCATACCAGAAGAAAATTCATTAGGGAGGTTCTTGATAGCACTCAAAAGCTGATTATTTGACCCTTCTACTTCCTTGCAGCCAGGTCTATAACAAGGAACCAACACAGCAAAACTACCATCAGACTCATCATCATCATCACTGACAAAATCAGAGCCATGAGGCTCTAACCACCCAATAGACCAATCTGAATCATCAGATTCAGAGCCTGATAAACAACCACCACCACCATCAGATGGTACTAAAACAACATCATACTCTCTATCAATTCTCCTCTCTTCCCTACTATGCCACTTCTTTCTAACCTTTTTGTTAGATGGAGCCATCTTTGTTCCCTTCATCAAAGGAAACTTCAAAGACTCTCTTTCTTTCATTGAAAAACACCATTCAGAAGATGAATTTCCATTAACAACAGTCTCTTTCTCCTTACTACCACCCCATAACCACCAAGACAAACGTGTCAAAGACACAGCCATAGTTACAAATTTTCAATTTTTTCCAATAGCAATTGCAAAGCTAAAGGGTTACAAGTTACATCAATGAATGAAGAAGATCTTTAGGAATCCAATGATTTGTGAAAAATTGGAAGCCAAAAAAATTGAGAGACAGAATGGCCAGTGGTTTTCTGCCTGTTGCAGTGACCACTATATTAGGAAAAATGATCCATTCATTAACAAAAATGATATCAATCAATAAATAAATTCAACCCAACAAAAAGCCTATTAATATCAATACCAATTGATAAAAGCCAAAAAAATTCTATTTCTATTATTATTATAATTATAATTATAATCTTAAAAAAAAAAAAAAGCACTGATGAATCAGATGCAGTAAATTTATTAAGGACAAGGTTTCCTTAAATATCAAAAACCCAATTAAGCAACTTGAAGAACTCAACTTGTCAGGATTTCACTGGCCCATTTCCCAAAATTGAATGTAACAAAAAATTCTCAAAACACACAACACAACACTCCAAGAAATGAACCCAAAAAACCAAATAAAAATTATCCGATTCCAACAAAACATAAAAATTATATTTTTTTGTTATTTTTTATTTCTCAAAAAATAGAAACCCCATAATATCTAATATCCAGAATCACAATGGCACAGTCATGATCGTTGTACTAAACACAAAATCGGAAACAAGGAGAAACTCAGTAAACACTTATGAGTAAAGACCTTTGCTTTAGGGTCAGAATCGGAAATTCCCAAACACTAAAAGAATCATCGGAAAATCCCAAACTTCTCGCCGGAAAATTTGATCCTTTAAGCTACTGGAATCAAAATCAGGGGAGATCGGAGCGAGAGTTTTTACCGGCGAAAGAAAGAAAAGCCGGAAACAGAATGCATAGGAGACTCAGAGAGTCGATTTCGAAACCCTAACTCGTTAATTATCTCTCTCTTATCTTCTTCCTCCTAATTCGTCTTTATGGTTACACTGAATAAAATCCAAATCAATCAATTACACTGAAACACGTCTTCTTCTGGATTTATAGAGCAAATTTTTCAATCTCGCTACATCCAACGGTTCAGATTGAATCTGTTCTTGTGATGTACGGTTAGATTGAGAGTTTTACGGTATTATTATGCACCGCCCCGCATCCCGTCCTGGAATATAGTTTATAGTAGTTAACGATATAAATGAATATTACTATGTTTTTTAATCAGAAACGAACATGTTAGACGTTGATCGCGTGATGAAAACGATTGGAACCGTCAAAAATTGCTGACGTGGTTGACTATTAACCAAAGAGGAGCCAATACCAAAAACCTTTGGGAAGTTAAAATTAAAATCTTGTTATCTTATATGAATTTGACAAAACTCAAGGGAATTTTAATAGATGTGTGAAAATTTTGTGATCACTTTAAATTCTATCTCAATTAATCTTTAATTAGATTTTATTTTATTTATGCGGATTTAATACACGTGTAAGTCAAATGCAAATTTTAAGATAAAATCTAAAATGAATTTTTAAAATTTTAATTTATATTACTAAATTAATATAATTTAATGTTATATAATATTTTTTTTTCAATTGATTTAATACCGTTAAGATAATATTAAATTTTAAAAATATTTTTGTATATTTGAATTTTAAAAACATTGTAATATGAGACATTTTTATAAAATAATTTTTTTTTGAGGTATAATAAAGCATAAATTTTGTTTTTCATAAAAATCTAAATCAACAACTGTTTTAGTGGTATCACTCTTGTCCCAGTGATGATCTTTACCTTCCAATCAAATTTATGGCTAGTAGTAATTTCTCTGCTGTGTAGGAATAGTGATTCAGTAATTCTTATGACAAGTTGTAGTGGACAAATCATTTTCAATTTTAAGGAGTGACAACAAACCATGGTGGTGGGAATTGATCACCAAATTTCAGTGAAAATGATTTCAATTCTAGGGGAAAAATCTGGAGGTGGGTATCCGTAGAGTAATCAGTACTCGAAGAATATAAAGATAACATAGCCAAATATGAGAAAAGTTGGCATAGCCAAAACCATGAAAAGTTTGACGTACCAAAGAAGTATAAGGAAAAAAATAAAGTATTATGCTTTTTCTCATTGGAATTTCTGAGAAAGAATTCCGGCAATTGACTTTTGTTCCCCTTAGACTCTCTTCTTTTTAAAAGATTTGTTATTTATTATTAAATAGACATTTTGGTTCTTAAATAGTAAGGATGTTGTCATATTAATCATTAATCATTGACATACTCAAATATTTAATAACATCATTTATTTTTTAAAATATCGGTCATTTTGATCTATAAAGTTAATTGAAATGTTAACACATTTAAACCTTTAAATCGCTGAGTAGACGTCAACTTAGGTGATTATATATCATAAATTTCATGTCACCAATATAAATGATGTCGCTACGTACCAAAGACTAAAATAAATAAAGAATTCCCATTTTTTTTTATATTCATCTTCATCCTCAATGTTTTTAGTAAAAGCTTTCAAAATCTAAGTTCATAAAGATTGAATTTTTTTAGCACATCGACCCTGCTTCCGAAATTTTTCATAGAAACTTCTCCAAGTTTATGGTTCTCAATGGCACTTTATTCATTGCTAATTTTCTTCATCAGGGGTGCCAAATTAATTCAATCTCGGTTCTGCCCGGTGGATTGATCTTTTGTCCATGTTGAATTTGAGGCACATTGGTCATATTATCAATCTAGACTTGAAAGCTTTCACTAAATCATTGAGGAAGAAGATGGAGATGAAACTTGATATGTGATATGTCTATGGATTTGAATAACAACCATAAATGAAGTGTTGGTTTAAGGAAGTAAACTCAAGGAGGAAATTTGGAAAAGAAGTTAGGGAAGAAAACTTTAGATTAGTTTTTAAATTTTCATAATTTTTGATTTTATTTAAGACAAAGTTGGTCTAACTTTCATTCTAGTCTTTGGTCACATCAGCCATACACATGCCATGAAGTCTAGGACATATCATCGTCCAAGTTTGCGTCCGCATTAGTGACTTAACATTGCTAACATCGCAGTTAATGTTAGAGACCAAAATGATTGATGTTTTGATGAGTGGAAGACATAATTGAGTTTTTGACTCAGTTGAGGACTAATAAGACAACGTCTTAAATTTTCAAAAACCAAAATGGTAGTTACTCTAGTAAATAATTATTGTTTAGCTAATGTTATTGCCATTTTGTAAAAAAAAAAACTTTATTGCCATGAATGATTAGACAATTAAAGGTACTTGTTAAGAAACTAAATATAGAAATAAAATATTTGAATCACGCATTGAACTCTTTAAAATTTTAAAAGTGGTTCTTTTTCACA
Source organism: Cicer chorassanicum (assembly GCA_037974735.1). NCBI lineage: Eukaryota > Viridiplantae > Streptophyta > Magnoliopsida > Fabales > Fabaceae > Cicer > Cicer chorassanicum. Next base: position 9,139,272 of record JBBPBP010009780.1, read on the forward strand.
CAACCTAGTAACCTATATCCCAAAAACACATTGTAAGGTATTAAATGTAAAATTTTAATAACTTAAAGGTCCGTTTGACGCATACGATGTGATAAAGACATGATTCGATATATAGTAGGATAAAGATATGATATAATAACAACATGATAAACATTTTTATATTATGTGTTTGATGTACACATGATAACAAACAACATAGTACTATTTTATCCTGTCATGTACACGTTGTTATTTTAGTTATTCAAAAAAAAGAAAAACTCAAATTAGTCATCATCAAAATAGTACCTTAAAAATACAATTTACTATAAAAAATAGTTTATGACTGTTATAATGTCAATAACTAAATTGATTGACATCTTGATGATGAGTGTTTTGTTGAGTCGAGAAAAGAAATAATGTCATATACTTTTAGACGTTAAAATATAGATTTACCCAATCTAATAATTAAGTATCTATGGTTAAAGGATGACTTAAAAAAGAGAAAAGAATTTTATAAAAAAAAAAAAAGAAAGAAGAGAGGAAAAAAAAGTCAATAATGAACTTAATCATGTCAATTACTTTTTGGAAAAGTAGAATAAAACTTTTCTTAATTTGATTTCTTAAAAAAAGTTGATTTCTCACTTTCAGAAAAAAAAGGGCACATAATCATTCAGTTACGAATTAATAACCATGCCATCATCGCGTCAAAAAACAACTATGCTATGCTATTTATTTCTCCCACTATATATATTTCCACTAATAATCAAATTATGTTGAATTATTCATATTAAGGTTCGAAAATTGAAATTCTAACTACAACATAAATTAGTGTAGGCAACGACAAAAGGCAGTGGTTAGAACAAAAAAATTGTAGCTTAAACTTTAAGCAATAGTTTCACAATGGTTTCGCAAGTATGGTTTTAGATTATCATTGTCTATTACTATTGTCCACAAAATTCAAAAACAAATTGTTGCATAAGCCACGATTTCTAGTGTTAGTTGTAGACTGTTTTTCCTGCCAGTTTTAGGTCACATTTCTAAAACTGTTGTCCTTTCTTTAAGCCAAGATTTCTCACTTGGGCCATAGTTTTTTTAGCTGTTGCCAACTTAAATGTGATTTAAAATAAATAAAAAATGTTGTACTTAAAGTTGCCTACACACATCTTCATGGAAGTTTTAGTTATTTCTCATATTTTATTTTGAAATGATTGTGTACCTTTTTATTTTTTATAAGAATCTTTTTAAATATTTGTTATACTTTTCTTTTTTCCTATTGTCTCATACATGATATTTTCACGAATAGTGCTACGACACATTTTTTTTATACATTTTTATTTATCGATGAAAATTCATGAGTCATATTAAATTATGTAGGTTCTATTTAAATTTGTTGGATTTATTTTAATTTTAACTAATAAAAAAGTATGTGAAAAAATATATATTAAAAGGTGTATTGTTAGCATTATTTTATGTTTATATGCACTAGTTTTGTTGAAGTTGACTTGGTGTTAAAGAAACACACTCTTAAATGCATTAATCTCGTCTATTGATTTAATGTTGATTGATTCACATTACAATTTACGCATTTACAAAATCTTCTTCATCGTCGATTGTAGTTCAAAAGATCAAAATAAACAATTGTGTGACATAATTATTGCGTCTATTCCAAATTCTAAATAAACAATTGTGTGACATAATTATTGCGTCTATTCCAAATTCTAAATTATCAGTTAAGGAGGAAAAGAACCACCAACTCACCATAGTCACAAATTTCCACTTTTTCTTATTTTTATTTTTTTTATGTTAACCATTTAATTTTCAAGGAAATGAGATTTTAATAATCTACAATTCAACCGAAAAGATAAATAAAATTTCACAAAATATTATTTCAATCAAAATTTAAATTTGTATTTTCTCAAACTATTCTTTCATTTACAAAAATTTATTAACCATTTGATTTAAATTATTTTATTAACTCGAATTCTTTTTGATTGCAATCTTGACAACATAGACGGACATGAATTGAGGTGGTCAAAGATGGGGTGTGGGACACACCTTCCCTCTTGTACTTGATCCTGACTTCTTGCAGGTAACCCTTACCTTCCCCACTTGAGCAAAACATGTGCCAACACCAAACAATAAAATAGGATTTTTTTAGCTTCTTATTTTCTATATATTTTTCTCTTTTAAATATTTTTTACAAACCAAATTTTAGAGTAAAATTGTACGCAAAAGTTTGAGTAAAATTGATCATTTTGGTTTTTCTAACTATTGATCAATTTTACCTTTTAAATTTTTGAAATAATAAATTAATTCATTAATTTATTAAGTATATTTTTTTAATAAATATCTATCAAAGCCAATAAATTAAAAGATATATATATATATATATATATATATATATCTTAAAATTTTGACCATTTTAAAATTTTGATTTATGTGCTTAATTTAAATTAACTCAAGATAAATCTTGATTGAAACAGAATGTCCATAATGTTCTAGATATATTAGAAGTAAATAAAATAAATTAGTTTATAATGAAGTGTGATTTGTGTGTGCAAATAATTAAAGATAAGGGATAGAAATATCACACTCAAAAAGTGTACTGGTTCACCCAACTCGGGCTAGTTCAGTACTCACAACCGTGAGATTTTCACTATGTCCAGAACCAAAATGTTCTCCTTCACAAATATTCTCTTGATTATACTTTGATCAATTACAATCTTCACCTTTCAACTATAAATCATTTTTACAATCACCTTTCAGCCTTGAAAGGATTTTTACAAACACATTCAATCTAACATAAAAGATAGACTTGAGTTACAAATGATGTGTATAATAAAAGTGTTTGAGATTTTGAAACTTTCAACACTTGTTTGAGATAAATAAAAGACAAACTTAGTCAATAATGATCCACAAATATAGTGAAGAGAACTGAAGTTTGCTTGAAGAGTTTTTGACTTGTTTTTACTTGAACAAGTGTTGGTAGATTTGTAAATTGAACTCTTGCCTTCATCTTCCAATTGATCTTCAATTTATAGATGATAAAAAACTTTGAATATTCAGTTTAAACTGAATATAGTCGTTTGACACACTTCCCAATTGTCAAATATATTTTAAAGCAATTAAACATGTGTTTATATTGCTGTCCAGAACGTCCTTGACAAACGAAAAACGTTCTTGCTTATGGGTCTGATGGAAAACGTGAATGAGCTATGAAATGTTAGTTGGTACTGTTTCAAATCAGAATTATGCAGAGCTTTCTGCAAAATATTGTAAGTACAATGTATTTGCATCCTTGCTCACAACTCATCAATTTGGAGATCAATTTTGAGGCTGTTTTCCTCCTTTGGGCATTCAGCTCGAGTTCTTGGCTTCACCATTAATTTGAGCAGTCTTGATACTCTTTAAATTGTGGTTTGGACTGTGGAAAATGATTTGTTTTAATTATGTCTTTAAAAGAAAATAACCAGAATGTTCTTTAGTAAAACCAGAAAGTTCTTGGTTTTGTGTTGTATGAAAAATGTGGATAAGTGGTTTAATAGTTGTCTAGTGTCAGTCCTTTGCCTTAGAAGGATGATGTACTTTCTGTAAAAATGTGTGACAGCAGTGTCCTGGTTGTCCTTACTCATAGCTCATCAATCTAGAGATTGATCTTGATGTTGTTTGCTTCTTTGAACCTTTAGCTAGACTTTTGGGCTTTGATAATTGTTTTGAGTAGTCTTGATATTCGTTTATCTTAAGATCTTGATAATAAACCAAAATGGTCTTGTAATAAACTAAAATGATCATTTGATAAACCATAATTATCTTGTAATAAACCATAATAATCTTGTTTTGATTATATTGAAGACTGTAAAAAACCAGAACGATCTTCATTTTTCTAGAATTCTGTTTTTAATAAACTTGAATGATCTTCGTTTTTCCAGAATTATGTTTTTAATAAACTAGAATGATCTTCGTTTTTTCAGACTTCTGTTTTTAATTAACGAAAATGATATTCGTTTTTCCAATTTAGTTAAGACATGATTTGCTTTGATTTATAACATGGTGTGATCATTGATTGTTGTATGGATGTATTTGATCATGTTCTTCATGAAGATGTAATAATCATTCTCTTGAATGATTGATATACGATATATTCTTTTTAAGATTATTTCATTGTTGAATAGATAATAATGCACTTTGATGATGTGAATGACTTATTGCTTGTTCACTTATGCAATTTATGTTTATTAAATAAAACTCAAGTGCAATCATTAGTAAACCACAATTCATAAAACTTAATCATTTATTTCATAAGGTTTGTTGTCATTAAAACATACATAAAAAAGATTTTTACCTCAACAATATATATATATATATATATATATATATATATATATATATATATAGACTTAAATAATCTTTTGTTCCATCAAATCAAGTCTAAAATCTACTAATATGAAGAACAAAATGACTAAATTAATTAATGTTTTTTAGCATAATAGATTACGTTGGTATTTTATAATTTGAATAATTTAATTGACTAATTTTTACCATTTCAAATATTAAAATGCATACTTCATCGAGATCAACATAAAAAAACTGCTAGTCAATAAAAACTGAGAAAATTAGGTTGAATTGGTCGGGTCATTAAATCGAGCACGTTTTTGGAAAATCACCTGATTTTGAAAACCGTTCAATTTTTCAAAACACCTAGATTTTTTATTTTTTTTTGTAAAAAAAAAAAGTTTCTTAAGTTAAAAAAAATAAAGAATAAACTTTTAAAGTTTAACTTTAACGAAAAAATCTTTATTTCACTTAAACGTTGATTCCACTTAATCCGTAAAACATCCGTGGTTGATCGATTGAGCCAAATAAGATCTAATGTTTGAATTCATATTATAAAAACTTGTCTTTATTGTAAATTTTAATATATTTATTATAAATATTGAGTATTTATTATAAATTTTATGAATTTTATTTTATAAGTTATGAAGTTATGGATATTTTAATATATTTTATGTACTTTTCTTTATTAGGTGACTAACCCGGTCGAGTTTTCACATTGTAATCAAATAAACAAACTTTCACTAAGTCTACCAATTAATTACAATCAACAACTTTTCCATTAAGAACAATGTTATTTCTCACTAACTAGATCAACAGGCAATAACAAGCCATGTGGTAAAAATATATATATATATATATATATATATATATATATATAACAAGCCTTATAATGTGTATGCCTCTTGTAAATCTTGTCCATGCGTCAATCACTAATTTGAGTTTTGAAACGGTAAATATTGATTAATTTGTACTTTAAATTTATGTGATTTTAAAATGTTTTTTCAAATTGTCTATTATCTGTCAAAATAATTTATCTCTTAGGTTGTTATGTTAAAAGTATTGATGTATTATGTTAAACGAAAATTGTGACTTGTCCACATTATTGTTACGTCACATAGAATCTAAATTTAATATTGATTAAAAATTTATATTTTTATGCGTATTGAACTCATCTTAAATACTAATTGGTTTCATGGTTTCCATGATGGAAATCCAATACGCATAAAATTTAAGTTTAATTTTGTGAAGAGAATGACAATGTGAATTAGGTCGTCACAAAGATTCATATATATATATATATATATATATATATATATATATATATATATATATATTTCCCTCAATTTTATCCTTTGTTCAAACTTTTTAATTTTATTTTTTATCAAATAAAATAATTGAATTTAATCCTAATTTTAGATTTTATCCAATTTTATTTTAAAATTTAAATCGAATCAAATCAACTCTTCAAATTAATCTTTAACAAATCAAACTAAATTAATCTTGATTCAATTTGGAATTAAAATGTAACAATTAAATTAAAAGTAACAATATTAAATGATAGAATTTCATCCACAACTTTAAGCTTAATTTTCTCTAGAGATCTGTTAAGATTTTCATTTGTCAACAATAATGTATTGTATAAATATAAATTTTTTGAAGAGAATATAAATTTCCTAATTAAGTGATTGAATTGAAATGATTAATAAATTTTTATTTAAGTAGACATATTAACTTTTCAGTCTATCGAACTTTAAACTATTTAAAATTCCGAAGAATAAAAAGAAAAAAAAGTGAAAAAAAACTCTGCAGATATAAAAAGGGATATGGGTAGCACTCTTCTAACGCCTTATCTTTGCGGGGACAACACTAACCAATGGATTACTTCAGTCATCAAAGATTTAATCTATGTACCCTCAATCATTTTTGTTATACCCCTATAATAAATGTTGTACCAATAATACCATTTTCAAATTACTTTCCTGGTACACATTATTTATTATTTTTAAATAATAATGCAAATATGATTTTTACGGTAAAGAAAAATAAAAACAGTAAAGATAACTTTTACCATACATTTTAATACAACAACCGCACACAATTTCTTATCAAAAATCAATACCATAAAAATAACCTTTAAGGTAAAAAAAATTATGAACAATAATTATGACTTTTATGATACTCCTATTTTAAAAAATGGCTATGATAAAAGTCACTTTTGTTGTAACAAAAAAATCACTTTTGTTGAAGATTTTTTTATTTTATTTTAAAAAAACAAATATTATGAAGATAGAAACCAAAATATAGGGGTATTTTAGTATTTTCAGGAAGTAATAACAATTTTCTGCTGAATGAACAAACCCACAAGAACTTTTGGGTTTGGCCAGGAAAAAAAACATATATACCTTAAAAACCAATTTTTTGTTTTTATGATTAGGAAAACGGTTAATGCATGATGTAATATGGAATCATCACCACTTTCTCCATTTCTCTTTTTCTATCCTTTTCCTTTCATCTTCTTCACCCAACACTTTGCTCAAACAAACTCATGTCACTTTCATCTTTCACCTTTATCCACGGTAATTTCTTTTCCTCCTTCACAAGTTATTTGGTTAAACATTTCAAGCCATGCAATTATATTTCATTGTATATGCAATGTTGAATGTATTGTTCAATTTCATGTTGAATGTAATCTAATTGAAATGAAAAATGTACATGTTGTGTTTTAATTAAAAGGCATATATATGTTTGGATTCTAATTAGAGATTGTATGTAACCTTGATGAAATTGTAATTATTTATGATAAACTTTCTTCTCGTGCTTAAACAAATTAACCTAGTAACAATTTATAGGTTATGTAATTTAGAGGTGCATTATAATGACATGAAAAGTTATTTATATTTATATATTTGACATGTGTCATTGATCATATATAGTTTGTGTAACATGTTCTCAAATTCAGTTGAGATTATGATTCATAACCTCTAAGGGGGTGTTTGATTTCACCTTATAAAATTTATTCCTAGGAGTATGAGAATGTGAATACACTTCCCCCCCTTTTTTTTTTGTGTTTGGTAATACACGTTTGGTTTGAAATATATGAGAATGAGAATGCTTTATTTCCAATCCACTTTTTCCAGGAATATTTGTGGTATAACCTTGAAACAAACACACAAAATTGAGAATACTATGCAAACACTTTTTTTTAAAGGTACCAAATAATAGAATTCTCACTAATATATTGCTCGAAAAGTTATTTTTCGTAATAAATTTTGTATCCATGAATGAAACAAACACATCCTAAGTCAACTGCAATTCCGACTGGTGTTAATAATTCAATCATTGTCTCTTTATCTGCAAACTGCAATGTAACTAATTCTCCTGTCTATATTTTTATACACAGGTGGAAAACAAGTATTTTGAATGTCACATTTGTAAAATAGCAAGCAATGAATAATGTTTATGAAGAGCTAGATGAAGCTAAATCTGAAATTGAAAGACTCAAGGCAGAACTTAGAAGCCAGAACAATTCATTTAAGAACTTGAAGAGATCTCATGATGCACAAGTCAATCAAATACAAGAAGCTATTTCCAAAGTTGAGAAGTTGGAACAAGAACTTCACCAAAAAGCAAATGAAATCATTTATGCAGAACAAATATATGAAGATAACAAAGAGTCCAACATCAGACACCTAAGTGTTGGAAATGACAAACTTAGAAAAGAAGGTTATGGTGAGAGGTTTGAAAAATGTGAAGATCAAACCAAAAGGTTGGTATTGGAAAAAAAGGAAAATTTTAAAGCATCCAAAGAACAAGGTAAAATAGATGACTTGTTCCACAAGTTACAGGAGGAAAACATGAAAGTGGAAGAACAATTGAAATGGAAAAAGGAACAGTTAATAAAACAGTTTGATCCAAGTATGGAAAAGTCTATATTGCTTGATGAAATTTCATTACTACAAACCAAGTTAGATTCTCATGTCAAAATATCACATGATTTACAACATCAATTACAAATGTGCAAACATGCACTTGCACTTAAAGAAATCAAGAGAAAGTCTTTGGAAGTTGAAGTCTTAGATTTAAAGTCACAATTTGAAGGTGTTAGTAGTAAGTATCAAAAAGCCAATTTACAACTTGATTGTTTAAACAATCAACAAGACAAAGATATTGAAGATCTTAGACATGCATTGAAAACACAAGTGGCAAATTATAAAGAATCAAAATTCTTAAATGAGAAGTTAGAGCAAGAAAATCATCATTTAAGGAAGTCTACAATAGAACTTCAAGAATCTCAAATTCAAGAAGGGAGAGGTTCTTATTCCCTTTCGATATTGCGATCGAATCTTAGAGGTTTGGAACATACTCACAAAGAGTGTGTCTCTATTTTTAAGGCTAGACAAACTGAATGGAACTTTCAGCTAGAGCAAATGACAGAAACGATCGATAACTATCGGTATGTGTTGGAAACTAAAGCTGCAATGATAGAAAAGCTCAAGAAGGAGTTGGAATGTTCTCATTCTTTTAATAATGAGATTGTGCTATTGAATGAGGAAATGTCTGTGATGCTGCTAGTTTTAAAGGAAGAAATTTCTGAGTACAAGAAACTGCAGCATAATCATTCGTCGCATAAGGAAATGCTCGAAGAATCAACAAAGTGTGGAATGGAAATTGACTTGAAAGAACAAATGAAGGAATTTTATGGTGATTTAGACAAGCAAAACATTGAATTGGATGAAAGAACATGTCAAAGAAGTGAAATGGAATTTGAATTGCAAATGTATAAGTCCTTTGTTCAAAGTTTGAAGAATGATCTTGAAGAAAGTATTGTAATGCGAAAAGAACTCGAAAAATCGCTACTTGCACAAGTGGATTTCAGTGAAAGTCTCAAGCTTGAGAAAGATAGCTTGGATTACAAGTTAGAAGAGAAAGAAAATAGAATAAATTATCAACAACTACATGTTTTTCTATTGGAGCAAGCATGTAATGTAAGAGAGACAAAAGACTATGTGGAAAAAACCAATGAATTTGATAAAGAGAGTTCTATAAAGGGAAAAAACATGGCAAAATATGAACTCATGCATCATGTTACTTCATTGGAGAAAGAGTTTATTAGCACCTTGATACCTTTTAATTCACAACTAGCTGAGAAACAAGCTGAAATAATTCAAGTACAAGAAGTTTGTGATAAGATAACAGAAGCTGAGGCTCTAGCTACTATTGAAATTGAAGAGAAGAAGTTAATGATAGAAGAACTTGAGGATGATATAATTGACATGGAGCAGAAACTGAAATTACAAGAACAAAATTGGATTCAATTAAAACAACTTGCATTGGAAATTGAAATGGAAATAGAAGCAAAAAAGTTAAGAATAAAGGAGTTAACTGATAAAATTGAGAGTAAGCTAAGAAGCTCAGATGTTTTGCTTCAAAAAATAAAGATGGAGAATAGAAGTTTGCTTGAAAATGACACAAAGTTGTCTCCTGAAAGGGAGAATTTGTTGTGTTTTGTTCTTGGATTGAGTGATAAAATGAGTGATTGCACAAATGCTGACACTAAACTTGTTGATGTATTGAGAAGTTTAGTTCAGTCTTTTGAGAAAGATTGTTTAGGAGGAATGAATTTAAAAAATGAGAATATGATATTGCATTCTCCTACAGGGTTGAATAAACCTGAAAACTTGTCTGATTTAAGGTCACCATTTAAGGAGCTCAACAATAAGTTGCAAAAGAGAAAAGATTTGTATGAGCCTAGAGGAATGACATGAGTATAGGTTAGCTAGCTAGTTTGAAGCATTAATATTTCATTAGATTGTATAATATGGAATTCATTTGTTTTAGCTTGTGTTATATTATTTTTTATTGTGATAATTTCAATGCAAGTTCCATAATTTACATCTAGTTTCTTTTCTAAGCATCCAATACTTTATCCTCAAGTGGTTTCCATAAGCTTCCAAGGCTTGTTTGTGTCTAGCTTATGATATTGCACAAGTAACATTTTGTTTTCCAACTGATTTTACACTTTTTGCAAAATATTTTTGTAGATTTCAAATGATAATTGATAGCAACAAATTCTCTCCAATTAATTGAGAATTCAAATAAAACTCACTAAATCACATAAATTTAGCAAGATTTATATAACAACTTTAAATATGTAATTTCATTAATTAATATTCATATATACAAATAAAAAAATTAAAATTAGTACATATACACAAATAATTAAGTAATGTAGAGCTATGAATTTTAGGCGATAAAATTCATTTAGAATTTACTTTCTGATGTATGTTGTTATTTAGCAGGAGTTGTATTATGAAGTGTAATTTGATCCCCAAAAGAAAAACAACAAATTGGCATAAAATAATAGGTGAAAAAAACAATTGGTGCTTGAGACAGTGAAGAAACGTGAATGTTTTTTTTATACGAAAAAAATAAAAATAAAAAGAAACGTGAATGTTTATGGGGGACACGTGGAAATCATATCCGTGGTCCACAAGTAATAATTAATTAACATTTTAAAATTAAATTAAATAAAAACAAAAAATATTATGTTTTTTTGTTCTGTGTCCTTTGCATTTGCATTGCGCCTCGTAGAAGCAGATACACTAAATTCCAATTCTAAGAATTAAGACTTCTTCATCATCATCATCACAGGTAACCAACCAATTAATTCTCCAAACTTACGAATTTTAATTATTTTATTTTCAATTTTCCCGTTCATTCCACATTCGTTATTTCATTCAACTTCGTGTGCTTCTCTGTTTATAACCTAATTTTAATGTTTAACTCATTAAATTGTTCCGTTTTGGTGGTTTCGAATTTAGGGTAAGTTAGCTTTTTAAGTTCTAAAAGAATTTTATGCTAAGTTTTTTTTTTTTTT
>JBBPBP010009780.1:9150493-9164042 GCA_037974735.1 Cicer chorassanicum
TTATTTAAGCAGAATTTGATGCTAAGTTAGTTGTACAAGAATTTAATGTCTGTACCCCAAATGTTAGAGACAATTAGGGTTTTTTCGGTGTTGCCAATTGCTGAAAAATAGCGGGTTGTTTAAATTTCGATACGCTATGGTTTTATATGATGCTATAGTTGCTGTTTGACAATAGTTGGTATTTTGTACTGAAGGCGTATTGCAGAACAATAGTGATTTGTTTAAAGTACGCTACGCTATAAGGCCATTACGCTACTATAACTGCTATTTGACACTAATAGATATTTATTTAGGTTTCTATTATGTGTTGTGAACTTGTGATGTCTTCCATCAAGAATTAGTTTCAGTTATTTCGGAGTTATACTACTGTTATTTTGTGTGTGTGTGTAGAATTAAGGCTAAGTGAAGTTTACATGTTTGATATCCTTAACCTTTCTGATGTTTCACGTGATTAATATCGATTTAGCTGCAGGAAACTGAGTTGAAACATTGTCAAAGTCTATCTGAAACAATCTCTATAGAGTATAGACTTTTGTGTTGAATTGTATCGAAGTCTGCAATCGTACTTAGCCATCAATTTTGATACAATAATGGCTCTTCCTGGTTCCCTGCAACTGTCTCATGGATTGGGACTTTGCAGGAACCTGAGCTGCAATATAGATCAGGTACTAGAAATATCTTCAGTTCTGCGTTCTTCGTGCAGGGTTCAGTTTTGCAAATTTCTCACTTTTTTCACCACTTTATGGTTTACAGAGGAGGGTAAAGGGGAGATGCAAATCACAGTTATTCAATGCATTTCCTTCGTATCCAGTTTCGGTATGTTCTTCAAACATTGAGATATTGTCGTGTTGCTTACTGTTAATTCAATGTGTAATCTGCGTGCTAAAATATTGTGGTGGTGTTGTGAAACTGTAGCCTAACATGCAACTGTGCCTGTTTTCTTTGAATTACAGGCTTCTTGGTACTTTTTTAATATAGGTAAATGTTAGTAAGTTAGTGGTTATATTAGTTTTCAGTGTTCGAACCCTAGACTTCTTGGTACTGTTTGATTTTGATTATACATGCATTTTTTTGTCTTCTGTCATTTGCTTGTCTTAACATTACTTTTGCCTATGTGATTTGAACTATAACACACCTATCAGCAAAGGTTATTATGTGTAGCTGATGGGATAATGGGTCTTGGGTCTACTCCCAACAATTGGGCTGAACAGGAACCCAACAAAATTCATTATCCCATCACCTAGCATATAAAATTTCACAGCATTTTTTCTTTCTTTTTACTTCCATGAATGACCCTTCAGCATTGTGCCAGTATCTGTAATATTGTCAGGCAATAATGTGCTACTTGTATGCCTGTATTTAATGATGCTTGGATGTTGATAATTTATACATTAGTAATGATTAGATTAAAAACTAATGCCTCTTCAAGATTAAAGAAATTGCATGACTATTTTCTTTTGCACTAGAAAGTAACTGATAGACAATCTTCCATTGCAGTTCATGAAACATGACTACAGGGGTCTTCAACACCTCCGTCATGTAAACAGGTCAACACTTACATTGTCTTGCAAATCCCGCTCTTTTAAATGTCATTGTTTTTTAGTGCCACGACAAGGAATTGATCTTCCTGCTGTTAAGGTGGCTACTACAGTGCTTGCAAGGTGAATTTTGTTGTCATCAAGCGTACAAATTTAAGTGCTATATTTTTTTAATGCTATACACTAACATAATTTTCTGCAGGTGCTGTAATGTGTTACAAAATAGTTCAGTCATTGTAAAGTTGATTCCTGCTGTTGGCATTATCATTTTTGCAGTATGGGGTGTTGGACCATTAATGTTTCAGACAAGGAAACTGTTCTTTCAGGTGATTTAGCAATTTCTCTGTTATTCATCTTGTACTAACAAATTCAATGCGGTTGACACGTAAATCTAATAGTGTAAGCTGTATTCTGCAGAGGAGTGATAATAGTTGGAAAAAGAGTACCACTCATTACATAGTAACTTCGTACCTTCGACCATTACTGTTATGGACTGGAGCCGTACTTATTTGCAGGTTTCACTGTTATAAAATAATAATAGTTTTATCTGAAGATGAATGCGTTACATCTTTTTCTGATAAACCTATTATCCACATACTGAACTGTTGGCTAATTGCAGAGCATTTGAGCCAGTAATTTTACCTACAGAAGCTAGCCAGGCTGTTAAGGAACGACTTTTGAATTTTGTTAAATCATTGTCGACTGTAGTGGCTTTTGCCTATTGTTTATCAAGGTGTGCCTATTTCCTTACCTTCAGAATATCTCTTGAAATTGATGAAACGTTTGGTCACTTATTGGTGCTACTAGTTAATTAAGCTATTTAGGATTTTCTTCCCCCTTTCATGAGAAGCCATGTCTGATTTTTAATTATTTAGAAAAATTGCGACACACCTTCATATTTTTTGTCTAACTCCTTTATTTATTTTTTTGCTTTATTGAACAACTCTGCTGAATGTTTTCAAAATACATCATTGTTGTAGCATGTTTAAGAATTTTCCCCAGATCATTAGATCCAATATGTGGTTCTTATTAAGTTTTGCTTCCATAAACTAATTGTGTAATACTCTTATGCAGTGTAATTCAACAAGCACAGAAATTTGTAGCAGAGAGTACTGATGCAAGCGAGACAAGAAATGTTGGTAACTTTTCTCTATGTAAAGGCAATTGACGTTACAGTCTAATATGAAGTTTATACATTATATATATATATATAATCAAGTAGATATATAATCAATTAGCTGGTAACAAAAGTTGGCCAATATAGTTACCACCCTATATCAATTATAAGCAAAAGAAACTAATTTGGTGGTCCGAAATATAAGCAAATCTCAAATAATTTCGTCATTTTAATGATATCATTCATATGCTTCCATTCAATTAATAAAGTTCTCTTAAGGGCAGTTTAGAAAATACTATTACTTCTTTTATTGCATTAAGAAAATTATTTAGGTATTTTTGCTTACAATCAAGTTTGGATGAAGTAATGGTGTGTATTTATTTGTGTTTCTAGATTTACCATTTCCCCTTTCGATTTGTATTACAAATAGTGACTATTAGCAATTCAGTAGATTAATTTTAATTTACATAAAGAAAAGCATGTTGTTAGGAACCCAAGAATTGGATTCCTAAGAAAGAACACTTTTATCAAGAACTAGGAGAGAAATCTCTCCTCCAAGGATTTCTCCTTCACAATAGAGAATACTCTATTCACAATTACAAATATTCAATGATCTCTCTCTAACTCTCTAACTCCCTAACCTCCCTAATTATACAAGTAGCCTTATAACAACCTCAACTAACTAACTCAGCAACTAACTATTATTATTAACTTACTACTAATCTAAGTCCTAACACATGTAGAACTGGAAGCACTTGAACAAAATATGATAGCTCCCAGGTTTATGAGTTAAAAGACAAGTAGCTTTACAACTACTATGTATTGAAGATAATAATTGTGGAAACCTGGATTTCAGTTAATTGCTTGGTTACTAGTTGTGGTTTCAAACGTATAATGAATTGTCTGTTTTTGTCAGATGGGGTTCCAATTTGCAGGCAAAGCTGTTTATTCTGCAGTATGGATTGCTGCCTTTTCATTGTTTATGGAATTGCTGGGCTTCTCCACCCAGAAATGGGTCACTGCAGGAGGTTTTGGGACGGTTTTGTTGACTCTTGCTGGTCGTGAGGTTTGAGATTTATTGTTGCTTATAATCATCCCAATTCTCTTGTATATCACTATTTTAGTGGTAGCTATGATATTGTGGAACTTATTAACATTAAATATCATCGGTTTAGATATTTACAAACTTCCTTTCAAGCGCGATGATTCATGCAACTCGGCCTTTTGTGGTAAATGAATGGATTCAAACGAAGATTGAAGGATATGAGGTTTCTGGCACTGTTGAGGTGTGTTAAATTGCACTTTTTAACTATCGAATGTGGGAATCATATATTAAATATGTATCATATTTTGTTTATATAATAACTTAACAGAAAGAAATCATATAATACGGTGTAGTGATTTTGAGATCTCTGAGTTACGCATAGATGTTTTCTTGCTATGCAGCATGTTGGCTGGTGGTCACCAACAATCATTCGAGGTGAAGATCGTGAAGCTGTACACATTCCAAACCACAAATTTACAGTGAATGTTGTGCGGAACCTCAGTCAGAAAACACATTGGAGAATCAAAACCCACCTAGCCATTAGTCATTTGGATGTAAATAAGATTAATGTAAGAAATAATTTTGTTGTTTATATTGAAATTACTTTTCACCAATATAGTGTTTTATGGTATTTTTCCCAATGACAAATGGTTTTAATGCTTCTGCAGAACATTGTTGCTGACATGCGGAAAGTATTAGCCAAAAATCCTCAAGTTGAGCAGCAGAGGTTGCACAGGAGAGTATTTTTGGACAATATAAACCCTGAAAACCAGGCTCTTATGGTATGTATGAACTGGTTAGACCATTATTGTATCTTGCAATAAATTATTCTGTGCTAAATGATAGGGGTCTTAAATAAGACTAATTCTTTATTCCTCTTTTCTGGAAGTTGTTAGCCACAGTACACAGTTGTGCGATAAACAATAGAGGAAAAATTCCTTCTGTGGTTTGTGTTATTAGACTGAGGTAGCTTTCTGTTTCAGAAGGACAGAATCGCGTGTAGTTTTTAATCTGCTGCCTACCTTTGGCTCGAGTGCTTTAAATAATACTTCCTCCGTCTCATAATGAGTGTCACTTTAGCAAAAAGAAATGTCTCAATGAATGTCATTCACAATTTTCAGTGCAATTTTAAATATGTTTTTCCTATACTACCCTTCAATGATTACTATAAATACAACTTCCAAAATATTATTATACTTTGCATTTGTAATAGTGAAAAATCCACTAATAGTTAAAATGGATAGTTTGGTAAAATGATATATCTGTTTCTTCTAATTGTTGCATTTCTTAATATGTATGGAAATCTTGCAACGATACTCATTGTGAGACGATGAGAGTATATCTCTAGATTTCATTGGCCAGCAATTGACTTCTAAACTTTGGCTTTCTTCCACGTGTATTGCTTTACACTTAGTTTAATATTAGTTCCATTTGACGTTACATTGTAAAAGTCATGGCTAAACACTTACATTCGTACAATGTTGGAGCTTGAATAAACACTAGTTTGCCTTAGTTACGTGTGCATCTATCTTCATTTGTGCAGATTTACACCTGAAAAGTTGCCCCCTTACCTTCTCTTTTTGTTCTTTCAATCAAATTTGTGTACCTACATTTGACAGCTTGGAGTGTTCCTTGATCATGATCAAATCAAACTATTGTCCTTATGATTATTAGTGTGCTTCATAAATTTGTGCTTCATATTTAATATAAAACATAATTTTTTTTTTCCTGATTTTCACAGATTCTGGTGTCTTGTTTTGTTAAGACCTCACATTTTGAAGAATATTTGTGTGTTAAGGTAAGAATACTTCTTATTAATATAGAATATGCTCCTTGTTCTGGCCAGCAGTTTAGTTTGATGAAGGATTTATCTGATATTCCATCTATTGGATTTTAAAAACAGGAAACTATACTGTTGGATCTTCTTAGAGTTATCAGCCATCACCGAGCCCGGCTTGCAACACCAGTCCGTACCCTGCAGAAAATATATAGTGATGCCGACTTGGATAACATACCATACACAGATTCTGCTGGAACAGTAACTAACCGTCCACTATTAGTGATCGAATCACCTTACAAGAGCAATGCAGATGATAAAATGAAAAGTCGATCAGCACGTGCAACTGTTGATCAAGATAACAAGACAACTGTGCGAACCAAACTCGATATCAAGACAGATGACAAAGTTGGACCCATAGGAGCACCACATACCAAGGTTAGAGGAACTCAAGATGACTCTGAGATGGATGCCAAAGTCATAGCATCTAATTGCGATGCAATTGGAAACTCTAAACCTGATCATGAAGTTGGTGAAAACAGGACACTTAAATCAAATTTAAACAAGGAAAATGTGGAGGTGCCAGAAATGTCTTCTATTTCCAACTCCAAGGGTCAAACCATTAAAAACATCAAGCCGAACATCGACTCTGAGAACCTAGTTTTCTCATCAACACCCAACACTGACAAAGCCAATGGACTTCCTACAAATATGCCTACAAAACAGCAAGGAGAAAGGAAACCTGCTCCATCTAGGCCTGTTCTTGAAGAGAATCTAGTACTGGGAGTTGCATTGGAGGGATCAAAGAGGACACTTCCTATTGATGAGGGGAATGACACAGTGACAACTCAAGATGCAAAGGAAATGGCTGCATTCCAGGGTGGAAATGGATCTCCAAAAGCTGCTGATGGGAATGTTAAGTAAGATTGTAGTTGCTCCTAGAGGAATTTTTAGTTATCAGCGAGTTTAACTAGTTAGTTGTTTGAAGGCTTAGTCTTCCAACTTTTATGTACACAGCTGAAAATTCGAACCACATTCCCATCCATGAGAAGCTGTATATATTTTCACTTAATGTAGTTCATATCATATTCCCCTCAGGTTTTGGGCTAATATTGTCATATTTACCATTTTTGCTGTTTTTGCAATGCATATTGATATGATTCGATTTTACTGTCTAACTGACTAACATGGATTTTTCTTACTAGAAGATAACCCATGATGCAGAAATGAGAAAAAAGAATAAAATAAGTTTGGATCTTCATTGTTCTTTAAATCCCTACTTATTAGTGAGACAGAGATAACGTTTTTGCTTTTGGTTGTTGTTGCTGCAGCTTCCTTGTTCTTTAAGTGGGTGTTTGTTCTTGCAGTTAAATGGCCGCAGCGTGCGGTGAGTTGGAAGCTTACACTTTATAGCTTCAGGAAATCCACGTTAGATATACATTGGAACGCTGAATTTTTATTACAAACGCAGATCCAAACATTACCTAAATAACATGACACTGACATGTAATGAAATATACACATTTTATGTGCAATAGTGCAAGCACCGGTCATTGTTACAAATGTGGCTTATTTTTCTATTGTGGCGTGTGATGTTCATTGTTAAGAAAATGTTGAGATTCACATTGCGAATTTGAAGAACATATAAACAAATAATTTATATATTTGAATGGGTCTTTAAAATTCAAATGATTTCTCACATAACAAACCAAAATGTAAACATCTGCTAAAGTAAAATATTTGACAAAAATGAAAATTTTGCCTTAAGTGGTGCAATATGATTTTAACGGCCAGCAATAGTTAATAATGGGAAGAGAGTAACCCCTCATAATTGTTATTCGAATTGCTTCTGTACTATTTAGTACTAGTACTATACAATTCTTTAAACATGGTTGGTTGCCTTGGCCAGCAGTTTTATTTTTGAAGATATTTTATTTTTGATTTAATTTATTTTTGAAGATATTTTATTTTTGATTTAATTTATTTTTGAAGATAGTCTTGTAGAAACCAATGTATTTTATTTTAAATTATCTTTTAGATGTTTATTATGTTACCATGTACCCGAATAATGTGTCTACTTAACACAACTCTTGTGTAACTGTAAACTACCATATAGGCTATAACGTGATTTAAGCAAAAAAACATAATATAAATGAATGAATGAATGAATGATAAACAACAATGTGGCTCCTGTTATTGAATTATAAATAATATTGCTCCTGCTAAGAATGCCATCATCTCATCTCATACATACATCTCTCACACATTACTACAACTACTAACTACTATTATCAAGCACTCTTACCAAGAACATCATGGACAAGCCCCTCATGAATAGGATTAGTGGTAATGCTTTTATTAACCATATGCAAATCTCAAATAATAAGACACTGACTGAACTATAAAATACAGGATACTAATCTGTAAGCAATCTAGTGCGTATATATTAAGCCTGGCACATGCAATCAGGAGCAGGATATGTGTATATGGATTGTTTAGGCTTTCTAAGCCTGAGTTGACCTTGTCTATTTTCATGACCTTCAACCACTGCATGCTCAAACTCTGACCACTCCATGGTTTTATTCAAGAACAGTTGACCCATTAATGCCATGTTTGGCCTTATAGTCTTTAAATTCAAGTAAGTCCTGTGTCCAACCTATCATCAACAAAGCATTCATTATCATTACTAAATTCAATTCAATTCAACTGATTCAACAACCTTGCTGTACTTCATAATTATATGTTATTAAATGACAAACTCATAAATGTCTCTTAATGAAAGGAATTATTTTTGCCTGGCTAATGGCATCCCATAATGAATATGAATGAACATTCAGAATTTGCTGGCCACAACATGGTTAGAGGCCTGTTTGGGTTTGACTTATTTTAGTTTATTGAGGCATATCTATTGGCATAAACATGTGTGCCTATTTGGAAGAACTTATGAAAACAACTTATGACATGTAGATAAGTTGTTTTCACCTTATTTCCACAAGCTTTGTAGGATAGCTTATGAAAACAATGTATAGCTTATATTACAACAGTTTGACTTTGTTTTATCTTTTTTTATAAACGCTTAAGTTGTTTATCCAAACATGGTTAAGTCAAGGTCCATCACCATCATTCTAGAGTCTAAACTAGTTACTAATATTGGCAACGCAGTGGAGTCATCATCTATATGGTACTATATCTAGGGGAGAACTCACCAATGCATTGTGCATATTTCCTGGGGAAGCAGAAATGAAGATGTCACTATGCACACTGATGTAGTAGTCAAGTGCGGCTAATAGAGAAGCTTTTCCCTTTATCTGAGCACGCTCGAAAGACGAAGCAAGGGTCTTTTTGTCCTCCATCAGAGGAAACAATTGCCTCAAAGTTGAAATCCTTGCTCCTCCACCATAGACCTGGAAAAGAGAAAGCATTTTAGAAAAAACACAATCATTTAAAAACGCAACCATTAATTAAAAGGAACGAGTCTCGACTAATCAACGTGATTAAACCTTGTGAGAGGCGAGATATAAACGCGTGCTGTTATCAAATCCCATAGCTGCTAGCAACAATCCAACCTCCTCGGGAGTCATTGGGCAACGACCCTGACTCCTCAACTCTTCATCAGTGAATTGTGAATTAAGGACCCTTCCTTGCCAAATTACCTGTCGATACTTTGCAAGGGCCAACTTTTCGGCTTTTCCACCACCAAAATCACAAGCTGAATGAGCTGCCATATCCTGCCATAAAATATTACATAAACCTACTCAATTTGCAGCTGCATGTAACAATAGAGTGAAGAGTGAATGTTGAACAAAATAAAGGAGTGTGCTGGAAAGTTTGTGTTAGAGAGTGTGTTGCTAACACTCCTCAAATGTAAAGATTGTTGCACCAACAAAATAAGAGAAACAAGAAACACACAGAAACAAAGTTTACAAGCTTGTAGAGATAGATGATGATGATAATAAATGAGGAAGAGAAATACCTTATCAAATCGGAGGTGCAGAACAACAAACTTCCCTGCCTTTTTATTATCATCTGAACTTGTGACCTCTTGAAGGTAGTTGGAGCTCATTTCTTCATTAGAGGATTGGGGATTGCGGAGGCGGCTGATAAGGGCATCTCCAAGTGTTCTGATATGTGGAACAAAGACTAAAGCTTGAAAGTTGACTTTACAGCGCAGGTGTTGGATATCCATAGGCACGTTGTCAAAAGTCAGGCGGTGAGAAAATGGAGAGATCGCAGCAATACCATAACTGCATCAAACAATACACAATTTAAGAACAAGGAAGTAATTATAAATTAGATGTCTAGCTTAGTCATTGAATGACCTATTGTTAAAATAACCGGTCCCAAAATTTGAGTAATGAATGCACTAGAATTTAAAGTAAAAGATTCAGGTAAACTGCCAACCTCTGAAGAACAGGCAAGACATTTTCCAGATACCAGTTGGCTGACGCATGTACAGGTGCAGCCTTGATTCTGGTATCTCGAATAGCCAAAGCATAGTACTCCCTTGTGCTCCACGAGTACTCTTCGGGAAGCTCCTTAACTATAGAAATATCATCCTTCAATACATCAATGAAATGATCCACATCAAATATATCCATGAATGAGCTGCAGAGAAACATAACCAAACTCAGTATATTAAATTACATCGTGCACAATCCACGTGCACAATCCACGGAACAAAATAACGCAAAAAAATTGTAATTCTAGTTTCTGCCGTTACCTTGAATCCCGCCACACAGGATTTAATTCAAGGTATGGAATCACAAGAGTTGCATTCAGTATCTTTGCAACAGCAACTGCATCACATATCTAAAAAAATAATTAAACACCAAGTAAAAATTATAAATCTTCCGTATACACAAAAAAGAAACATCTGATCTAATTGACAGGCTTTAAATACATACCCCCATCCTTTGCTGGTTCAGACCACCATCAAGAAATACTTGGATGTATCCTTCAGACTTCTCTGGTAATGCTGTTTTGATTCAAGTTCCAGTCACAAAAAATATTAGATAAAGCAATGTACATAACCAAACATCAGGTGTTCTCAAAAATAAAACAAAATACAGTAAATGACATTAATTTCACTCACTTGGTTTGTTTCTAGATTCGTCGCAAGGTTTCCAACCTTGGTTTTCCAGAGGTGTCCATATTTCAGAAAGCTGTGATGTCGGCTTCACAAGGAAAAAACAATTCAAAAATTATAAAATTATACAAAATGAACAACCACTGCTAAAACAAACCAAAGTTAAAGCAATTAAAGGAAAGCATTCACTGCTCAATTAACTCTTACAGTTTCACGCTGCACAGCGCTCCTGAGAAGGCGTGAGTGCCTAGGTTTTATAGGATTCAATTCCTACATAAAGCATGTTCCAAGTTATAAGACATGGAAAGCTAATAAAATAAAAACATAACAAGACGCTTAGGAACTGAACAGCATGAACATGATGATGATGTTGAAATGAAATATCTTTTCTTACAAATGACTTTTTGTGTTTTTAATATAGTACAAAAAATTACATATATTATAGATAATATGAATTAAGGGACTTTTACAATGCAACCAAACTATGACCGTGATAATAAATGGTACGATAAGTCCACCCTAATGACAACTTAATTGTGAAATAAATTTTTCTAGAGCAAGGTCCAATATTTACTCCGAAACGAGGTCCAGAAGCCAACAAGCATTATGAAATTTATTATTCAGTATCATAAGAAAGCCTAACATCAGGCACAATTTCATATAAATCTAACTGAAATAATAATTTTGCAAATCAGTTTTTTTTATTAATTTGGATTTGTTCAAATTTATAACAAGTAAAAACAAAGAAACTCACCCAACCAACCCTAAATGAGTAAATGGTATCCTGGACCATATGATCTACAATTAATAGTCTCTTAAATTAGTTACACAAATTAAGCCAACCCAACCAACCCAATTGAATCAATTAAACCTTTGTGTGGCTATTTTCAAGCTGTCAAATTCAATATGTTCATAATCAGAAAGAAATCTAAACACTAACATCAATTTTTTTACCTAATTTCTTCTAATATATTATTAAAATTAACCTAAACCCCCTATAGTTTCTTTCACCACCACCACCCAAACACATACAAAAATGGTGATCAAACAAAATTCAATTTCAAAAAAAAAAAACTTAGTATGCAAATCAAAGATTTCTGATAATAAAACCAAGTAACAAAAAAACAAATCATAAAAACACTAGTAGGTAAATACATAAAACTGAGCTTTCACTTCCACAAACAACCATTAAACAAACATACATATAAAAAAGCACAAAAAAATAACAATTACTGAAAATGAAATAAAAACCATAACGGTAAAGTTACTGTTCCACCAAAATTGGAAAGAGCAACAAAAGAACTTCCCATAAACAAAAAAAAAAAAAGCTTTGTGAGAAGAAAAAAATGAACTCACCGAGTATATAGAAGAAGAAGAAGAAGCATAACTGAAACTTAAAAGGGTGAAGAAAACAAGTGTTGCTGCTCTGCAATAGAGCTCCATGGTCATGGCAAACGGAACTCCTCAGCCTTGGATCTATGAAATGACCCTTTTGACCCTTCCAATGAAATCAGGAATGTAAATGAAATACTAATGTTGAAGAAGAAGAAAAGAAGAAGAATAAGAAGAAGAGGAGGAAGATAATAGAGCAGACCCCAGCATCAAAATAATCATCTTTTTTATATATATAGTATGTTCTTTGGAGGTTTGTGAAGAGAGAGAGAGAGAGAGAGAGAGAGAGAGAGAGAGAGAGAGAGAGAGAGTAAGAGAGAGAGAGAGTATTAAGTTCACATGGACACCTGGCTTAAGTCACCGAATTGAAATTATGATGATGGGGTTGGCGTAGTGGACCCACTAAGATAAAATGAACAAACTTAGGATTTTTATTAACCATAACCATGTCTAGAGGAAGAGGAAAGGGCTAGATTACACCATTAGAGTGCAGTTGACAAACGAATTTTTATTTAATGTTTCATGTATCTTCGATAAGATTAAATGTTATCAAATAACTAATAATTTAGTTGAACGTTTAATATATGTGAGTCTAACTACGATGTAATTTGATTAAAAGAATATTAAGTAACGTGATATATGTAAGAAATTAAATGATATAAAAATAATATTTTAGAATTTATATATTTGATTTTAGAAAAAATAGAAATTGTTCTTTTTCAAGGTAAAAGTTTTATATGTAAATTATTTAATGTGTCTTTAAAGCGAGAAGTATTCTTTTTATTATGCTAAGGAAAGCTTGTAAGAAGAACTGAGAATAATGAAGAGTCACAGGTGTTGGTATTTTGGTGTACTAGTGGTATAGATTAGACCGTTACCATATGCTGTGTATGTGGATGTGGAAGAAATGCTTATTTTATTTTATTTTATTTTATTTTATTTTATTTCACTCACTCACGAGTTAACAACACAACGCAAGAATGCAATATGAAAATTGAAAACCACTTTTTTCCTTTTGATTTGTTGTTTTCTGTGACCACCGACACATGAAAGGTAGTAAACTTGTGCACTCTCTTTCTACCTTCAACAACCAAAATATGAGAATCTACCCTTTTGCTATGAGAAATCACTGTTTATGTAGTTATGTAGATGGAGCCACTCGATGGTTAGTGGTTGAATTTAATGACACTTTCCCCTTTTTTTTAACCTATTATAAGATTAGGATTTTTTTTATATAAATAAAAGTTTTGGTAAATTAGATTTTAATACTTTTAGTAAAAAGTATATTAAATGAGATTAGTTTTATGATAAAAAATAATAAAATTAAATTTTGATCATACAATTATATAAAGAAAATTACGATTAGAAAAAAATTATATGATTTTTTTAAGTGATTATGCATCATTTAAATAATTTTTAATTATAATCATTGATATATTGTTAAGATTTAACTATCTCACATTTTTATATTTTATTATCAAATTCCTCTTACTGATATACTCTATACTCTCTATAACCAAATATAGATAAAAACTAATTAAACAAATTAAATATGTTTTAGATTAAATACATTAGTGTTTTATATTCTTATTTA
>JBBPBP010009780.1:9165865-9178232 GCA_037974735.1 Cicer chorassanicum
TATATTTATATTTTTATATTTTAGATTATATTTTATAAATTGTTTTTATATTTTAAATTATATTTTATAAAGATAATTGAATAAATTACTGTTTTTATCTTATGGTTTTTAGAGATTTGTATTAACTTATTTGCTTCATCAAACACTAAATTTATACATGATATGATAATTTATTCTTATCATATGTCTTATTTTGTTCATTAAACATACCCTTAATCCTCTCAATATAATGAACTATAATTCAAATCTTGATTAGACGAAGCGTTCATTATATTTTGTCTCTAAAGTACATAATAGTAAATAACACTAAAAACTAACACACACGATTACAAGATATCACATTCGAATTTAAGACATAGTATTCAACTTAATAATTTCGATATTTATCGGTTGAACTGATAAGATTTAAAGAAGAATCGTTCAAATTTTAGTACCCAAGATGATTACTCAATAGACGAACCGTGTCGACAGAAAAAGACAAATAAGCAAAGTATTTCTGAAAGCTTATAAAATATACAAATTCAAATCTAAATTTAATTTGAAAATGAACTAAATAAAATAATTAAATCAAATTTAATTGTTGTGATTTAGAAAATGTTAACTTTAAAAGTATAAAATCTTAACAATTTTTTGTAAAAAAAATATTAATAATAAATTTAAGCCAAACAGCAAATTCTAACACAATATTACAATAACAATTAAAAAATCAATCCAAATACTAATTTTAATCCTAACGGCAAGTCTTTTTCCGTTACCAAGTCTTAACATACTAATATTATTGTTAAGCAAAACTTGTTAAAGATAGGATATATAAACATTTTGAAAAAATTTAATTATATTTTTAGCCTCTATAATTTAAACTATTTGCAATTTTTATTCCTCTAGATTTTTTTAAAGAAGAATGCGTTGTGTTAAGTCGTTCGTTCATTTTCGAAAAGGTATTAAATTGAAGGTTAAATACCACATGTGGTCTCTTAACTTAATTTCAGTTAACGATTTAGTCTTTTATCTTTTTTTTTTCCAATTTGATCCTTTATGTTTTTAAATAATTTCAGCGTTACCCTTTAAGTGGGGTTTCGTTAAAAAAAATTTTAAAAATCATTCCTCCATGTTCAAAAAAAGTTATCCTTTATGTTTTGAAAATATTTCAGAAAAATATTCAAAGTTTGTTCTAAGTTTGGTAGCAGGATTGATTCGTTAAAACTGAAGCTATGGGTATTTATATTCCATAGACATCACTTCATATCAGTGACAATCGTTCATAGAGGTTTGATGAACATATACAATGATCTAGATGAGGGATTTTTTAACTTTTTCTTGACGGAACCCCACTTAAAGGGTAACGCTGAAATTATTTAAAAACATAAATGACCAAATTGGGAAGAAAAAAATATATAAAGGACTAAATCGTTAACCGAAATTAAGTTAAGGGACCACATGTGGTATTTAGCCTAAATTGAAAGTCAAATCAACCCATTCATCATGTTAAATTAAATTGTTTTTTATTTTTAAGTTTTTTTTTCGCATTAACTATCTTAAATATTGAAATTAACAATAATCATCTATTGTAAATTTTTGAACCATTATTTAATGTCAAATTTATTTTTTATTTATTTTTGCTAAAAAGGGGGAAATATATTAAGAATTTAAACTAGGGGAATCACCTCCCTTAATATCCATGCACATAAAATTATCTAAAAGAGAAAAAGTTAAATTCAATATAATTATATAAAAATTTGCATGATAAACTCATGTGTAAAGATGTCAGCTCATTTATTAGTTTCACGATTAATGGACACTACTTCAACATGCAAATGACATGAGTAAATAAGTGCAGTCATTTCTGCAAGAATTAGTTGTAGATGTTGAATGGAGGCATAGTCGCGAGGAGTTGTGTTAACAAGCACTTTAGAGTCTGATTCAATAATAATCTGTTGGAGAGAAATTTAGTCCACGCTTGATGTTTCCTTGAGTTGTTTATTCCTCTTCAAACTCGAGGCTTTTGAAACTATATTGTGGACCTAGTGATGAATCAAATTCCACAGTTTCTCCCCCATCTCAGAAGTTTGGGAGAATATGAACAAGAATCATCGTTCACCTAAGGTGAGCTACGTCCAGTCCTCATAATCTGCGAGATTTTTCACTAATGAGCTTAGCATCAGAGCGTTCTACTGCACACTGTATTTCTTGATTACACCTTGATCAAGTATGACATTCACCTTTCAATCTTGAAAGGAATTTCTATAGTCACTTTTCAGTCCAGAAACAATTTTTACAGCTACATTTTAAATCAGAAAGAATTTTTACAACTTACTCAATCTAATTTAAGAGATAGACTTAAGTTGCAAAATGATGTGTGTGATAAAAAGTGTTTGGGATCTAAAACTTCTCAACTCTTGTTTGAGATTGATTAACAACAAGAACTCAGTAGAATGATCCATGGATATAGTGAGATAATTGGAGTTTTGTTTGAGAGAAGAATTTTAGAACTTGAGGTTAGATGACCAAGTGTAGATTGATTGTTTTGGAAACTCTTGACTTCATCTTCTAATTGATCTTTTTTTTTTTTTATAGATGAAGAGAAGCTTGAGAACTCAGATAAAGTTGAATATATTCGTTAGACACATTTGCCAAGTGTCAGATCTGATTTAATCATATAATGTTTATATTATTGTCTAGAACATTCTTGATCAACCCAGAAGGTTCTTGCCTTGAGTCAAAAGGAAACATGTATTGGTGTGAAAATGAGTTGTCAAATGTTAGTTGGCACTGTAGCTTTCTGCAGTAACAATGATAGTATAATGTATTATTGTCCTTTTGTCCTTGCTTATAGTTCATCAATCTAAAGATCAATCCATAGACTGTTTTAACCATTTTGGTCTTCAATTTGAGTCATTTAAGTGTTCATTTAATCTCGGCAATCTTATGTGGGAATTTGACATTCTTAACTTGTTGATGGAATTCTCAAACTGATTAGTTTTAAATTTATCTTCAATAAAGGACAACCACAATGTTCTTCCGAATATTCTCCAATCATTTTGACATTCATTTTGAAGATTCTTCCAAAACTCTTGGATTTTACAAAGTGGATTTTTGTGTTGATAGAGCATGATATGGGACTACAAGTTATGATCAAATATTTCTTGATTGCTTTGAAAAGGGCCACGTGATTTTTGCATGAATATGCAAGCTTATGCTTGATTTCTTATCTTTAAATAAATCACTCAAAAACACAAGTTAATAGATAATATGATCAGAATCATAACTAACAACTTTATTAAATGTTTGATTATCTTTAAAACAATAATTTATGGATTTTGTCTCATCAATGGGTCTTCTTGCCTTAGTCCTCGTGTAACATTAAAAGCATTAGTTTTTGCTCCATTCCAATTAATATTCATCGAGGTAGTAGAAATACAACTATTGATGACATTTGAGATAATAGTCGGGAGCTGCAAAATTTCAAGGTCTCGATGATAAAACTTCATTTGATGCAGTCATAAGTTTTCTCTAGTTCCAGCTTCAGGATCATGAAATTCTTTTTGGCCTACATATGAGTCAGAGAGTAAATTGCTTCCTTCAAAATTAAGGTATTGTCAATCGTAGATCTTTGAAGTATGAAACTACTTTGATTTTTGAAAACCACATATGGTATAATCTTTATGAGTATACAAGCAACAATTTTTGACATTATTTTATAGCTCATGTTACACAAAGCAATAGGTCTAAGGTGTCGAAGGATCATCACTTTTGAGAATTAAAATAAGAAGAGTTTGATTTCACTCCTTTATTGTATTAAGATGCCAAAATCACTCTAGGATGAACTTGTAAATGAAATTACCAATACTTTCCATTGGCTTTTTGAAAAAAAATGGGGTGATAGTCATCTTGATAAGACAATTTATAATTTCCCATACTAAATAAGGCATTTCTCGTCTCCTCTAAAATAACTAAAACTTCCGATATAGTTTCATGATTACCCAATATAGTGAAAAGCAAACATTTATTACAAAAGATGTTCTGAAAATCATAGAAGATGTGTACAAATTCAAGTAGAATTTAATAACTATCATGTATAATTTATCATCATTATAGATTCAAACATTATTGTCGAATTTATTGTTAATAAAAAATAAATTAAAGTTTGTAAACATAATACACCGTATTATAAAAACAAATTAAAAACAAATGATAAATCATACAAATAAAAATGTGCCATAATTCAGAACTTTTAATATTTTTAATTCTTAAATATTAATTTAGTAAAAAAAATTATATTTTTCAAATATAATAAAAAGATGTCTTAACTATTTACAAAGTTATATTTAGTGAAAGGAGTTAAACTTCTACCTGAACTCATATTTAAATTTAAATAAAATAAAATTTTATATTTAATGTCTGACCCATTTTAAATAAAATTATATTTAAAATTTATGAGTAAAAAGTACATCATAAATATTAAGAATACTGTATCGCACACTGAATTGTTTAACAATTATTTATTATTTCCTTTTCCCCATACAAGAGTCCAAGACTCCAAGTTCATTTCAACGATCTGAATCAGATCCTGGATTATTTTCAGTATTTTAGTGCATTAAAATCAAAACGAGGTCCAGATCATTCCCCGTGCACAAAAATAATACTAATTTATTTAATTTAATTTAATTTAATATGAATATGAACATACGATACATCCTGCTAGATTGATAGGTGAAGTTCCGCGAAGATCCACAGTTGTCAACCCGATTAATTGATGTGTTTGTATATGATTTTTATTTTATTTAATATGAGCTATTAGTAAGGTGGCACATTTATTATGATTGAATATTTTATTTTATGGGTTGAGTAAGATGCAAATTAAATAAATGTGCAAAATAATAAATCTGCATGGCTTGAGAAATTGACAGGTGCCTTGCGAGTGAGGGTGAAAGTGAAACCGTAACTGTAAGCAATGAATGAGTTGTCGTTTCTGTTTAGTGTTCAGCAAAACAATTAATAATTACGGGGTTAACGGGATTTAGTTACCTTTTTTACCTTTTTGCGGCATTTGCGCTGCCTTTTTATTTAGCCACCAAAGCAATGCACGACACTCATGTAATAGTGATCATATGATTTTTTATCTATATAGTATCATGGGTAACTAATTTGGTGGACTAACATAAATACTACATATACTACATAGTCTAATACAAACGGGTAATTAAAAACTATTTAAAATTGTATTAACTATGATCGTGGAATGAATATGTAAATGATGTCAGTTGGACGAATTTAATTTTAAAAAATATTTATTTCTTTTATTCATATTGCATCAATCAAATCACTTATTCAGCATTAAAAATAAGGAAGTTCGTGAATTTTTACTTTCATAAGATAATATTTGTTGTTGTTGTTTTAATTCTTTGTTGTGCTCTTCAATAAATGTTGGGTTATTCTTGAACACTTGTGTGGAAGTAAAGAAAGACTTATGAGTTTCTATCGTTAATTTGTGGATGACGTGTTGATTATGGAAGAAAAATGTTGCACAAATATAAGAACTATATATAAAAGTCAATCTTTGATTGTTTGAATTGATGTTTGGTTTAAAAGGGAACTTTCACTAGAGTCTACTGGTTGGTGTCAATGTGAATCAGACGTGGTTGATTAGGCTGCCTTTGTGCTCAACTGTAGGGTTAGATCTCACTCTACCTTTTAAACATTTGAGTTTGCCGATAGGTGGAAATTCGCGAAAGGTTGTCGTTTTGAAATCCTTTGATTGATAGGATTCATAAAAAAACTTACTAGTTGGAAGAGTTAGAACTTATCTATGTGAGGTAGTCTGATCCTCTCAAATTTGTTTTGTCTGCATTACCAATTTATTTTCTTTCTTTAAAGCTCTGTCAAGTATAGTTTATCGCAATGAATCTCTTTATAAATTATTTTTGTGGGATGATGGTGAGGATTTTAAGAAGATTCATTGCGTGAAGTGAAAGTTAGTGTGTCGTGATCGTGAAAAATGTGGATTAAGTGCTCGTAGATTGAGAGAGTTCAATTTTATACTATTAGAAAAATGGGTGTGGAGGTTGTGGGTTGATCTACAGGGATTCTGGTTTAACGTGTTAAAGAAAAAATATGGTTTGGCATGGAACATGGTGTTTAGGAATTCGACTAGGGATTATAGTTAGTGGAAAGACTTAAATTATGTGTGTGATGGGATGGGTAATTGGTTTTGTAATAATTTGAGACATGTTGTGGGTAATGGTAATGACACATCCTTTAGGAGTGACCTATGGTTGGAGAGAGGTCGTTTGTGTGATAGATTTAGTTGGTTGTTTAGGTTGACGATTGATAAAAAGATTTCAGTAGATAAGGCGTGTGCTCTAGGGTGGGGGTTGACGGGGAGATGTGTTGGAGAAGCAATTTTTTTTTTGTTTGGGAGGAGAACTTAGTTTTGGAATGCATATTGTTGTTAGAAAATTTTGTTGTTTTGTTGTGCATGATAATGTTGTGGACAAGTGGTTTTGGCGTCATGCTTTTGAAGATCTATACTCAGTTAAAGGCACATATCAATATTTGGTGGAGGATGATAGCATAGTTTATTCCCCGTCATGCAACTTTATTTGGAACACATTGGTTCACCTTAAAATATCACTCCTTGCGTAGCGCCTGATGAACAATTAATTTCTAACTAAGGATAACTTGACAAGGTGTGGTGTCTTGAATGATCAGAATATTTTGTGCGTTGGTGGTTGCGAAATGGAGGAATACTTACCTCATTTATTTTTTCATTGTCGAATGGTCAATACTGTTTGGTCTTACCTTTTGGTTTGGATAGATGTTCAAAATATTTTTCATAGTTGTGCCCAACAATTCGAGAGTCTTCTAGATACTAATAAGAAAACAAGACTAAAACTTCAAGTTATTTGGTTGACGTGTATTTGGACAATTTGAAAATAATGTAATCATCACATCTTTAAGCAGCAGTAAAGTAATATGACTCAGATTGTGGAACGAGTAAAGCTTACATCTTGGTCTTGGCTAAAAGCAAGATCACAGAGGTTTGTTTTTTACCTTACTCAATGGTGAAACAATCATTTATCTTGCTTAAAGTACATGTGTACATGTTCTTTGATGATTGAATATGAGACTTTTTTTGCTTATTTTTTGCTTGGGTTAAATAACATTTTATTCCTTATAAAATTACTCTATTTCACTTTTAGTCCATATAAATTTTTTTAACACTTTAATCTCTACAAATATCATTGTTTCCACTTTTCATCCTAATGTTAAGTCTATGGTGGTTACATAAACAAGCCACCTTTGTTTGATGTTGAAAGATTTGAGTACTGAAATGACAGACTCATAAGTTTCTTCATCTCACAAGATCCTAAACTTTGGGACTTGATAGAAAATGGTTATACTGCTCCAACAAATAATGATGGTGTTGAAATTTCAAGAAAATAGATGGATGTTGAACAGAAGAAGATGTACAAAATATATCACAAGTCCATAACCTTTATAATAAATACAATAACTTTTAAGGATTTTGACAAATGCACTAACAAAGAAACAACAAAGAACAACTATGATAATTTGGTTATGACTTATGAATAAAGCAAGCAAGTTCAAAAAGCAAAGACCAACCTCCTAGTATGAAAATACGAACTGTTTCAAATGGAGAAAGATGAAGACATTGAAACAATGTTCTCTAGATTCCAGACTCTGATCTCAAGATTAAAGGTTCTTGAAAAGAGTTATACTATTGTTGATTACGTGAAAAAAATTCTTCGGAGTCTGTCAAGCAGATGGAGACCTAAGATTACAGTCATTTAAGAAGCTAAGGATCTGAATACTCTTAAATTGGAAGAACATATTAGGTCCTTGAGATCACATGAAATTGAGCTTGCAGATGATGAGCTCAAGAAAAAGTAGAAAACTTTGGCTTTGAAATCGAAGTAGAAGAATGCTCTGAAGGTTATAGTAGAATCAGAGGATAATGATTCAGATGACCATAATGTGGATGAGGAGTTGGCTTTCATATCCAGAAAAATTTAGATGATGTGGCACAACAGAAAGAAGTCATTTCCTCAAAGAAATTTCAGGCAGTTCACCAAAGGAAATGATGACAAGTCTGACAAGAAAAGCATCATCTCTTATGGATGCAATGAACATGGGCATGTCAAGTTTGAATGTCCAAATCTGGAAAAAGGAAATCATCATAGGAAAGACTCTAGAGCCAAGAAGAAGGTTTGAATGGCTACACGAGATGATTTTGATGAATCCTTTGATGATGAAGAGTAAGTAGATTTGGCTCTGATGACTCATACTAACTCTGACTTTGAATCCAACACTGATCATAATTCTGACTCTAATTCTGACTCTAGAAGTTAATCAACAAATGAAGAAATTGAGGTACTTTCTGACTTAACCCGATCTGAATTAATTAAAGTCATAAATGATTTCTTAAATAAAAATCGCAATTTGTCTCTAAAACTTAAAGCACTTGGGAAAATAAATGCATGCCTGACTGAAGAAATTAATGTTTTAAAATATGAAAGTGTTAAGCTTAAAACAAGAAATACAACTCTGAAAGATAATCATGTCTCAAGACCTTCAGAAAATGTCATATGTAACTCTGATAAATATGAAGTATCATTCCAAGATTTTCTAGCTAAGAGTATAGCAAGAAACAAGTATGTTTTTATGATTTATGAACCCACGAACCCGCAAATATAATTCATTGGCGTGACATATATATTTTTAATTGTTTTTTTTACTATTGATGTATAGTTCAAATTCCAATGTTAGACTATATTTGAGAATTTGTTGCTAGTTTAATTAATTTAAGTGTTTTGTTGTGTTTGTGGATGTATTTTAAGTATTGAATAATATACTGTGATATAGTTTTATTATTTTTTAGATGTTCAAGTATTTAAATTTAATAACATTTTTTAAAATAAAATAAATTTTTTTACTACCCGCGAACTCAACCCAACTCAACTCACTCATAATCGAGTTGGTTTGATTTGCGTTCGATGAAAAAATCATGGGTTGAGAGTTCAACCCAACCTAAATAAAATTGATCGGTTCAGATATCGGATTTAGCCAAAAACAACTCAACATAACTCATGTATACCCCTAATAATTAGGGTATTTTTATAAAAACCATTAATGCATGTTTAATTTTATAAAAAGTCTTATATTAAGGGGGAATTTTTTATAAAAAAAAATTCTTATAATTTCATATAGTCATACCGAGAGGTAGATGTAAATGCATTCACTATGCAAGAGTATTAGCAACCACATTTCTTTTTCCCTCAGTTTTAATACATAGATGACAACATAACTCTACCATCTTCAATAAATGCATCAAACTCGAACATTTCTTCCTCTGGATAATTTATTTCATGAGCTACAAGCTTCAAATCCACTTCAAAAATTACATTTTTAATATTCTGCCATTTTTTTTGACAAATAATATTATGCTTCATTAATATTCACAAAATTGCTTAATGAAGCCAAAAAAATCCCACTTTCATGAATATTCATCTTTATGGAACGCCACACATTTTGGCTATAAAAAAAATTCTTCATTTCGGGGGCACATAACAATACCAATAAAAATCTATCATTGAAAAAAAAAATTGATGTTGTACTTGACAAATATTGGTAGTCGTTTGTGCCACCTTGTTATCTCATGACATGGAATTGAATGAGTACATCCAAAATTCTATGATTTCTAATAAATCATATTGACTAAAGAACCATAAACCATGCCTATTTGATTTGCTATGCTAGATGAGACAACATATTAAAAACAATCCCTAAAGCTTGTAGAAGTTGATCTTACTCGTTCAGTCAACAAGGACAGTATATTTCAGCAAGTACTACTCTTTGGACAAGTTACAAAAAATGCCAACAACTTTCACTACTATAAAAACATTATTTAGAGACCAAAAAATTGGTCGCTATACTATAAAAATCGATTGCTAAACACTTCAGCAATCAAAATACAGAGACGGATTTAATTTGTAAACTATTGATCACTAATTTAGAGTGATTCATAGAAAATTTCTAGTACGATCTCGAGCTCTAAAGCATAATGTGAACTATAGAGACGAGCACTACACTTCTGTATCTTTTCACGCACTACACTTCTCTATCTTTTCATTTAAATCTAGTTGACATAATAATTTTATACATCCAAAGAAACATTTCACATATTTGAGTGATAACTTCATTAAAAAGTTGAAAAGTAAAAACAATATAAGTGTTGAAAAAAAGATACCAATTCAAATACACTCTTTAGAATTTAGTTTCCTCGTCCTAAATTTAATTATGTTACCAAAATCATATTTTGAATCCAACTCCAATATAATTTTGGTTAAAACCATCTCAATTGCCTTGAATAACATATTAGAGGCCTATAATTTTTTTGGTGCACCTAGAGTCCAAATAGCTCCAATATAATTTAGCTTTGAATAAATGTTGTATATTGTCTCGTAAAACGATTTCAATATTGATTACTCTCTCCTTTTCAAAATATATAAGCAAAAAAAATGGATGTATCATGACCAAATATATCCAATTTTTTATTTATATTATTGATTACTCTCTCCTTTTCAAAATATATGAGCAAAAAAAATAATGGATGTATCATGACCAAATATATCCAATTTTTTATTTATATTTTAAGATAGAGGAAGTACAATTTTTAATGTGATTGATATAAATATATAAATACGAAGTCAAAATTCTCTCATTAAATAGATACCACAAACAATTCTTAACAAATTTTAGAGAGATTAAAATCAAAAAGATAATTATATAAACCAAGGATAATAGTTACATGAACTAAATTGAAATTATGGATTTAACTGTTGTTGATTATCATTTTACACAATACTAATTAATGATAACTGAGATGGATTTTATTTTATTGTATTACTTGCATATTGCATGAGTATACTAGTACTATTATATCCTAGTTAAAGTGCTTACTATTGTGATAATTGATATAAAAATGGAATGTAGTGTGTTCTCTTTTTGTTTGTGCATGATATTTATCGCCCGTGTCCACAAGATAATACGACCTAAACAATAAGAACAGATATATATGGGTCCTCTTTGTAGGGATGAGAGTTCCAATCAATCACTAAAATAATGTTAACCAAGATTGATTGAAGACTAAGAAGTCGACGGGTCAATTTGTTACAAGTTGGTGCCCGCACTGCCTATGTCTTATCATATTTTTTGGTAAAGGCTATGTTTTATTGTATCCTTAATCTTTATCTTTAATTAATCTTAATACATATCTTATACTCTTATATAATATTATATATAAAGTAAAGTGGTCTGATATATTTTAGTAGCCAACGTGTATAATCCGTTTCATTGC
This sequence comes from Cicer chorassanicum, assembly GCA_037974735.1. Lineage (NCBI taxonomy): Eukaryota > Viridiplantae > Streptophyta > Magnoliopsida > Fabales > Fabaceae > Cicer > Cicer chorassanicum. Next base: position 9,177,243 of record JBBPBP010009780.1, read on the forward strand.
AGAAATTCTCTAAATAAAAAACTCAGCAATAATAACTATAAGTATATTTAAAAAAAAGAACCCTTTTATGCAATTCTTATAATGCAATTGGAGCTTACCGACATGTTTCTCGTCCAAACTAAGAATAAAATTGCAATATTAAATATTAATAATATCTATATCTTTTATGGATTGGACAAAGTATTCAAAATAAAGAGAACTAACAACGGTTTAAGATGAGAGTGTTTTTGAGTTCATTACATTTCAGGAGAATGCAACCCAATACATAGAAAAATGTGACACTCAACTCAGATGGTTCATCTCTGTACGAGTGATAGAGTGGCGTTCGTGCATCCAATCACCCAGACTATGTGGTGCGTCTGTGCACCTAGTGAGTCTTAAAAACCACTAAGGCACCACAAGGATTTGAGGTGGAGTAAATTGGGTTGGATCGAGGAGGCCCATTTTCCAAGGAAGATTCGACTTAAAAGGAGATAAGACAACTAGGGTTATGAATCTTTTGAGCATATTCTTGAACAATGTATTACTAGAATATGATCCACGCTTTGCGCGGGTTTAATTTTAAATTTTTTATAAGGTGATATATATATATATATATATATATATATATATATATATATATATATATATATATATATATATATATATATATATAAGATTAATCTTGTAAATTTTTAAAGTTATAAAAAAAATGCGATAAAAGATATTGTAGAGTGTATAATTAAATGAATATTTTTACTCCTAAAACAAATAAAATAACAATGTCTTGTAAAAGTTTAATCATAAAAAAAAAATTAACAATTTATAACCGTTTCAAGTTAGACTTGAATTTTATTTACAATATCAAATTTGTATCATTTAGCTGATATTTTATGATCTATAGACATAAAATATTAACCATGATATAAAGATAAATTATATAATTGATAACCGTAGACTCTATTTTTATTAAAGTATATAAGTTATGTAGGCATTTTTAAAATTTTAACA
>JBBPBP010009780.1:9181962-9194071 GCA_037974735.1 Cicer chorassanicum
AAAGCTTAGTATTTAAAACCGAAAAATGATAATTTATTCTTAAAAGGATTAAATTAGATGTGACATCTTTTTACTCCTTAAATTTTTAATACTACTTGATATTTTTAAAGCTTAGTATTTAAAACCGAAAAATGATAATTTATTCTTAAAAGGATTAAATTAGTTGTGACATCTTTTTACTCCTTATTTTTTTTTATACACAAGTTGTATTACTTGACAAATTTTAAAACTTAATATTTAAAATAAAAAATGATAAAAATATTCTTAAAAGGATTAAATTAGATGTGACATCTTTTTATTCCTTAAATTTTTTGAGACACGAGTCGTATGACTAGATAGTCTTAAAGCTTGCATTTTAAATTATTATTTAAATCAAACAATTTCTTTTTCGAAATAATTTTTTGTATCAACAACAAAACACAATTTCTTTAAAAACAATCAACACATCCGCATTTTCTACCCAAGAACTACGTAGCTTTGATTTCTCAATCGCACCGGGAGATACGTAGGAGCAAGATCGAACTCTTGTCAAGCATAATAATAAAAAACTTTTTTTTTCTCTCTATATTTTAAATGTATATTTATCATTAGATTATTTTCATAACAATATTATATTTGCATTTTAAAAAGGAGAAATAAATATATTTAAGTTAATACTAATTTTGCACAATTAATTATAGGTAACCGTTTTTTTTTCCGGATGTCGTAGGGTGCTAATACATTCCCTACGCATAATCGACTCCCGAACTCAAAATTTGGTTTCAAAGACCATTTTTTATTTTTTGTTATTTTTTTTTTATTTTTAAGGGTTTTTCCAATATTTTCCCTATTTTAAAATAAACTTTGGTGGCGACTCCATTGAATTCAAGAAACACTCGAAATTTTAGGCCGCGACAGGTACTAAGTTTGTGGCTCAGATTGCTGCAAACAGTGAAAAATCTTTCATGGTGGCTGATTTATTCGATGTTCAGTTGAGAACCATTGAATCCTTGAAGAGTTACTTGGCCAAGTTCAATAGCACGACGCTGAAAGTAGCAGAGCCTAATGAAGAGATATTCATCGTGGCTTTTGAGAAATGATTGCATACAGGGACTTTTAGTGAGGATCTTACAGTCAAGACGAGAACAATGAACAAAATCAAGATAAGGGCTGTAGAACACATAGAAGTATAAGAGGTGGCAAGGGAAAAGAGCACTATGGATGTCCAAACACGTGGAGGATTCCCAAGAGGGGAGAAAGGAGGGTGCCCTCAAGAGGATGGCTAAGGAGGGGAGCGAGAGATTTGACCAACTTTAGAGGGTAAAACTCAAAAGATCAGACAATGAAATCAAGTTCAGTCGAAGCTTTCTAATGAAGCTTCCTTTCAAGCTAAATCTGTGTTTGAAGTTGTCGTTCTTCAGCTAGTATATGATTTGGTTTAAAACATCTAATTTGTATATAGAAATGGATACTGAAATGGTTGAACGGATTTAATAATTCTTACATGGTTGAATATGGCTGAACAAATTAAGTTTTTTAAATGATACAAATCAACACATTTCCATCCTTATGCTAAAGCTGTGGTTTAACACATCAAAAAACCTAGTATAAAAAACTATTCAAAATTTCAAGTTAGGCTTCACAAATTTAGTTTATTACTATAACAATCCATCTGTATTAATTAGTTATTTGGCAGCTCAGGTATAATTTTACCACAAAAATGTGTGCTGAAAAGAAGCATCAGCTTCATCAGCACTCTATTCGAACAGCACCGCTCTCCGACTTAACAAACTTCGGCTTCCTTACTACTTGTTCTAAGCATTGGATAACATCTCCAATCTGGAAATCACACCAATTACTGATAACAAGTCCACACTCATTTCCCTTCTTCACAGAATCCACATCCTGCTTCTCCCTCTTAAGAGATGTACAAAGTCCTTCAAACACCACTTCACCACTCCTTAGAAGCCTCATGGTTGCTGATCTGTTCACAAAACCATCAACAACCTTACAACCAGCTATTTTCACGTCAGGTCCCTTAGATTTGCTCCCTTTCACTTCAAAGATATCCAGCACTTCTGCTTCCCCAGCTACCTGCGTCTCAGAAGTACCTGGGGCCTTCTCTATGATCAAACTGGCTATGTCTTCTAACAAGTGGTAAATCACGCGGTGCAGAATTACCTACAATCAAACCAAACAGATATATCAAATAGAAATCAAAATTTCCAATACAATATAGTTTAATGAGTAAATCACCAATTTAGTTTTGAAATAGTAGGACGTTGTCAACATAGTCCCTAAAATTACTATTATGTACCAACATAGTCCATGAATTTGAAAATCTTCAATCATAATAGTCTTTGTAGACCAGTCAATTTAATCCCTAAAATTTTCTGGCAAGATATAATGTGATTGAAATTTTTAAAATTTAGGGATCATTTTGAAATTCCGTTAATTTCAGAGACTGAGTTAACTTAGAATTTTAGGGGCTAAATTAGTTATTCATTCATAACTAAATATGGGAATAAGATTGAAAATACCTTGATACTAGCACGAGTTGCTGCCTGGCTAAGAGAAATAGGTGGACTCTTGACATTGAATCCAACTATGCATGCACCGCAAGCCTGTGCTAGGTCCACATCAGATTGAGAAATAGGCCCCACGCCAACATGGACAATATTCACAGAAACCTAGCAATGAAAATACAGAATGGTTATTGTACAGAAACAAATAGTAAAATATTGGTAAAACAGCACTAAACTTTTGAATACACGATAACTACAGTATGCCAGGTCTACCACAGCTGAGCACACATGTAAGACATGCCCAGTAATAATCATTACAAGAAAACCATTCCAAATTGTCCTGGATATATTGTCAATGATTAACTGGAGCTATATTTTTCTGTAATGGAGGGGAACTGGAGCCAATTATGAATATATATTTTTTATACTGACTACGTCCAAGTAAACTTTTCATATGTCATTTTTATCAAGAAACCATTATAAATCTTTAATTATTAAATGGATCACATGATGGCATAAATAACATTTCATATATTTTATACTGACTACGTCCAAGTAAACTTTTCATGTCATTTTTATCAAGAAACCGTTATAAATCTTTAATTATTAAATGGATCAGATGATGGCATAAATAACTATTAGTATATCAAATAATAGAACATTTCTTGTTGTATGGAAAACATTTCATCCAAAACCTCTTAATCCGGTTGACTAATTCCCATGAAGATTTCAATTTATATTTCTAAGCATTTGGACAAAGCACAAACCACGTTATTGTGACACAAATTTAAATTACTAGGACTTGCAAGATAAAAAACGGCAAAAATTGAACACCTAAGGCTAATCACTTGATAAAAAAGTTCAACACAAAAGGCAAAAAGGTTAAGCTCTTACATTCAGGTTGATCAGTGTTTTTCGTTAAATATCACTAACACTTGTGTTTAAAACCTAAACTGTTAAATTTTAACTTGTAACTGACCACTGATTTCCAATTGATACAAAATCTGTTGAGAAGGCCTTCCACGCCCTCACTTTGTGTGGGTGAGCATGTATGTGTACGCAAAAAGAAAAGTTAAGTATGTTATTATAAACATCACTTACCTGAGGACTATTTAAAGTTGTCAATGCATCTGTAACGGCTTGAACAGTTCCCTGAACATCTGCTTTTACAATTACTGGCATTTCAACCCTCAGTGGAACCCCCTCAGAATCATCTGAAGTAGTTGGCGTATCTAGCACCATCTTGTTCCTAAGCCTGTCCTCTTCAAATTTCTTTTTCCTACCAGAACTAAGCATTCTAGCTCTCTCCTCAGAATGAACAACAATGACATCATCACCAGCCATAGGCAGCCCTCGAAGCCCTTCAATCTCAACAGGCATTGCAGGAGTTGCGCGTTGAGTTAACCTCCCCGCTGTATCTTTAATAGCCCTTATTCTTCCCCACTGTGAACCTACAACCACATGCTGTCCACAAACTAGAGTCCCTGCCTTAACTATAGTAGTCACCAATGGACCTCGTCCTTTGTCAAGTCTTGCTTCAACCACATATGCTTGAGCAGGCCCATCAAATCGTGCTTTAAGATCCATCATATCAGCCTGAAGGAGTACAGCTACCTCTAGGTTATCCAGTCCAGTCTTTTTAATCGCTGAAACTTCAACAACCTGAATATCCCCACCCATCTCCTCCAGCAGCAAGCCCTCAGAAGCGAGCTGTAGTTTTACTTTTTCAGGATTTGCACCTGGTTTATCACATTTATTGATTGCAACTACAATTGGTACATTGGCTGCTTTTGCATGGGATACGGCTTCAAGTGTTTGGGGCATTACACCATCATCTGCAGCAACAACTAGCACTACTATATCTGTGACTGCTGCACCTCTCGCCCGCATCGCGCTAAATGCAGCATGACCAGGAGTGTCAAGAAATGTGATTGATGCTCCTGATGACATGCCCACCACAAAGGCACCTAGATGCTGAGTAATGCCACCAGCCTCCTTGGCTGCCACTGACGTTAGACGCAAGGCATCAAGAAGGGAAGTTTTTCCGTGATCAACATGACCCATCACTGTTACAACTGCAGGACGTGGTAAAAGTTCTGCACCTTCAGTTGAATGTAACCTCTTAACATTGACGCCAACCTCCTGCAACAGCAATGGACCAATTAAGTGAAAGAAAAAGTTATCGACATACAGGAACCTAAAAATGTATCATGTAGAAAATAAAAAAAAAAATAAAAAGGGGAGGGGGGGATTGGAGGGTGGTGCAGAATACCCATGTATAATAATGCTTCATTGATTGATTCAAACTAAAATATTTACCCAGACCTACCATACCAACCAAGACTTTAGGCCTAGTCTTATCCATTACTTATCTGCCCTTTATTTTCCTATGCATATTGTGCATTTAAACAGATATGGAGATGCCCAAAATTTTCCAAAGCCGCTAATTTCAGGAAAAGTATATCTCAAACTCCATTGATTTCCATCAAAACCATGCTTGCAGACTTTATTCGAAACAACTAAAGAAAATTAGTAAATATAACTTCAAATCCTATATGCTCCAAGTGAAAAAGAACAAATAAAATATGAGCAAAATATATTTTTTCTAACAAGTAGTCATTTACAAATGGGGAAAACTAACAAACAAGTATTGGAATCAAAAGAAGGTACTGGTTTCCTATATTCACTGATTTAACATCATCTGTGACTAAGAAGGATATACCATTGCAGCAAGCTCGGCAATATCCATACTGAGAGGCTCAAACTCTGATTCAATCTTTTCACCAACATTTGTGAGAATATCTTGCAAAGAAGATACTGATTTCCCGGTACGCTTTGCCAGTTCAACAAGGGCCATGCCTTCAAATATTTCTATCGTTTTATTGGGATTAGATTTGGTTGCTCTGACGCTACGTGGGGAATATGGTGCTTCCACAGGAGGCTGATTTCTACTGTCTCTTCTCACATACTTCTCCTTCTTTGGGGTCTTCAACCCATATTGCCCATCACTTCTTGCCCAGAATAGTGAGCTAGCGTGGAAAGACCTACCAAAGTAAACAAAACTAATTACCTCTACCTTCTGTTTTTACAATTAACCGGCTTTTTACATATATTATGACAAGTACCAAATCTCCAGGCAGTCCACATTTTCAACTAACATCACTTCTTTCTTCAACCACACAAATTTTAATGTTGGCATTTTCATCTACAGCCAAAAGAGGCTTGAAAAATTCAGAGGATTATTAATAATAGTATCATTAGCATACAACTAAACCCGACCCAATCTTCCACCGATGTAATACAACCTATCAACTCACAGAGAAGTATATCAATTAAGTCTTCTTAAAAATGTCTGCATCCCTCTATGTACAATATAAGGAATATCTTAAGTGAACACACTCCTAGCCCTATTCACCATGCATAGGCCGAACGATGCTATCATCCTTAAAACTACCTACAACTGTAATGTTACAAATGGTTCATTTTAAAATTTGAGAATATCTCACCGTATTCCACATTCTTTAGTCCCACTACTAAAACAAGCCGCACCCAGATACGAGTGATTGATTAAATCTGCATTGGGTGGTTTAAAGTATGTGTAAGTATAATAGAATACAATATACAAATTTAGGAAATGAAACATTATATGCATAAATTATGTCAATTACCAGGCATGCATCTTGCTGATGCATAAACAGATTGTTCAGCAAATATAGATGCAAAATTTGACCCTGCCAAATGCCTACATGATGCTGTAGCCAAAGCTCTGGAAAAATTCATATATATTCTCTGCATTCAGGTTATGAAAAGGACATGATGAGAAACTTAATGAGTTATATCATATATGACACTAATTATTATGGGAAAAGTAAAACTATCTGCAACCTGGACAATTGTCTTATTTGAAATAATTTATAATGAAAGGAGCTTGTGCTTATAATAGAAGTCAACTCACCTTCTTTCCAAGCAAGAGCCACGCCATTCATAAGCTTATAACTGCAGATTTAGGCCAAATGAAAATTATTTACAAAAAATATAGAGGGAAAGTCATGGGAGTACTAAACAAATCATTAATGGTAGATTTATTTATCAGTCGGTGACAAACCAACAACAACAAAAACCATTCTAATGTTTCAGATTGTATGTTAAAAATGTCTCTTAAGTTCCAGCCCACAAACGAGTTAAGATGAATAAGACAAAGGAATACCCAATGATAATACTTTAAATAAATAAAAAAGAGGGCTAAAAGCACTATACATTATAGATTTTTCATGTAACTGACATTTTCCTTGGTTTGAAACCAATTCAATCGCAGATAGCAGAAAATAGCAATTTGTTAAAATTCCGCTATGCAACCCCTCTATAGCCACTATTTGATAATATTTTGAATTAAATAGTGTATCGCAGAACAATAACAATTGGTTAGAATTCCGCTATGCCATAGCACTAAAGCTGCTATTTAACAACCCTGTTTGACACTTCAAATCAAATAAGAAAAAACTATTAAAAAAAAAAAGTGAAAGCTGCCAATATTGTTTAAACGGTGCCCTAATTTGTCAATCTGAAGTTCACTTTCTTTATATGCTAAGGTTATCTAGATAAATAGTATTAACAATTTAACTGCTAAATTTCACACATTACACCTATGTTGTTCGCCTGTCGCGGCTGGAATCGCATCCTCGCGCGCTAGTAAAGAGCGGAATGAAAATCCGAAAAATAACAATAGAAAAAAAAAAAGAAAAAAAAGGAAAACCTGAACCGAATTTCTCACTGTTTGTGGCAGCCGACGACCAGCTCCGCCTGCGTTTTCCGGCCAGCTTTTGCTTTTTACGGGAAAGCTGAATTCAGTGCGACACCAACTCGTGTTTTTTTTTTTTGTTGGTATCGATCAAACTGCAACACAGCGATAAAGCACGTGGATTCGAATCTGTGTTTAGGACTTTAGGGTTTAAATTGTTTTTTATTTGATGACAAGAGGGTTTAAATTGTTAAAAATGCCTTTCAGTGTTTATCTGTTTATTTTCGTTAGTTCCATTCCATCTGTTTGTTTATTTTTGGTTTGGAGGGGTGTCTTGTTTATTTATTTATGTTTTGAAAAATGTTTTGATTATTTTTTTACCTTAAATATTATGAAATTTCTAATTGTTATTAAAATAAAAATATAAAATAAAGAGTTTAATTTATAATCAACTATATCGGTAATTTATAAGTAATTATGACAAAAGTTAAATATTATTAATAATTTAAAGATTGTGAGTGATTGACGGTGTCAATATTACATTGATTGTATATATAGATTAAATTTTAATATAAAAAATGTATTTTTTTACAAGAAAATAAAACATGTATATAATTTATTTTAAGGTTTTAAGGTAATTCTCACCATTAAATTTATTCCAACTGATTTTTTGTATTTGAGGTAATTATAGTGTTTTGATCGTTGTTCATCATGTTACGAGAGATTAGTCGAGAGATTAGTCTCATCTATTAGACCTAAGCTATATTGTTAGTTCTCATCATTAGTTATTTGTATTCGTTTATCTTTACTTATTCATACTAATTATTGTTAATAAAAAAATACAATAATAATTTTGTGACTATCCTAACACTCTTAATTATCCTTTAAATGTTTTACAATCCTTCAATCTCAAACCTTGTTTCCACTTATAGGTCTATTTTTCTGAGTTCAATTTTGTGTTTTAATTATTGGTTTTACTAACAACTTCAAATTGGTATGATTGAATTTAATTAAAAGAGTTTAGTTTAATCTTGTGTAATTCTCAAAATTGAACACCCAAAACATTGGAGTAAGATTTAAAAAAAAATGTGATGGTTTAGTTCGCTCTAGTGTCTTCTAATCAAGGATGTGATTGGTTTAGAGAAGTAAGAAAGAGAGAATGAGAAGATAGAGAAGTTGGGAAGAAAGTGAACTTTTTTTGATTGGTTTGAAGGCGAGACCCAAAAAAATAATTAGAATCCATCACATTTTACAATCTCTTCTTCAAAATATGAAAGAAATAGAGGGAAAATGTTATATTGCGGGTAGTTTTCTATTTATACCCCTATTTATTTATTGGATAGTACTTTGAGAAATAGCAGGAATAACAATTGATCAAATATTTTAAGATAAAAAACGTCTTTGATATCACATATTCACTCAAAAAAAAAAAACATTCTGTATATAGATTTTTTTATATAACTAACATTTAGTTCATTCCGTCTATTTATTCTCAATTCAATACTACTTTTTTTTAATGAAAATTCAATACTACTTTTAAACGTATATAACTAACATTTAGTTCATTAGTCTATTTACTCTCAATTCAATACTACTTTTAAATGTATTCGTGTATTTTCAAAAATAATCAATATTTTTTTCTTTTATATTTCTCTTATACCACAAAATAATACCTCAAACCTTTTTTATTTCTCACTTTTTTTTTTCTGTTCACACTATCTCTTCTCACTTTCTCCTTTATCATTCTCTTGATCCCAATCCAGACAAATACTAACAAATTCCTTTATGACATTATTTAATATGTATGAAAAATAAATTTTTATCACAAGTTGTGTAATAAAAAAAATAGATACATTTGATAAATCAAAAACAAAAATGAGATACATTTGACTTTTCAATAAATACTTATCTTTTGTTTTTGGAGAAAACACTTACCTTATTTGCAATCCTTAAATAACCTATTGTGCCACTTGTTATATCTTATCCATATCAGCTACTAATACATAACCCAAAACATATAACCTAGCTATAAATTTTGTGGATTGGATTAAAACAGTGAGGGTTGAAATTGAAGCAAAAGAGGGCAGACAACAATACTTGGTATTATATTGACACATTTTCACTGGTTGGTAAAGCTTAGTGCAGTGATATTAATGCTTGCAATATTGATGCTGCTTATATCTCCAATTTATAATAACACGTAGATAACACATCTCTGCATAGTATATGAAAATGCCTTGTAATTCCCAAACCAAAATATGATTATGCTTTGAGATTTTTTCCAAGCTATCAAGCAATTATCTTGCAATCTATAGAAGACTCAATGAACAAATTTTATACTAAGTTGCCACAAGAACTTCCATCAGTTATATTAGTTCCTAGTAGCGAATGCAGTTAGTTAGCATCCATGAGATGAATTATTCAGAAGCTACATGTATAAAAACCAAGTTCTGTATATCATGCATCACTTTCTAAACTAACGAGTTCTTTCCACTCTATTTCGTCAAATTCTTTTTATATAAGTTTTTATTGGATCTTTTGTTAGGGTATGTTGCAAATCTTAAATAAGAAGATGATGAAATTGATGATGATGAAGGTTGCACAAATAAATTTTAAAATGTGCGTATCACACTAAGTTTTAGGTTTGATTTGCCCCTACCAATCTATATATATTGGATGCAAACACGTTAACCAGCGAATCCCCTTCATGAAACTTTGGAATCCTTGAAATTAATTGCACATTCACATCAAGCCTATCGATCAATGGTAGTTTACAGAATAAAGTTCATTCATTTACTCTTGTGCACTAGAGAAAAGAACAGATGGTTCATAAATATTTTTGACAGAAGTTTGACTCATGTAACATAAATTTGTGTTGTATCCTTTTCGCCTCTAAAGTATCTCTATTTATAGAGAAATTCATACCAATTGGTGAAAAAAACAACTCTTGAAAAAAATTGTAACATTTGGTAACTTAACAGATGCATTGATTTGAATTAAACTCAAGCATTGCAACCACTTGACCAAGTGATACGTTAAGTTATTTAATTTTGCTACATTAATATAGCTATTAGATAATTTCAAATATATTTTAGAAATTCTCCTCACAATCCCCCACCATTTTCAAAATATATCTAAACCCGTTATTCCGGAAATCTCATGGTTTCAGATAAAGGTATCTTGCGATTTGAACCATTACTTAGTAAATTATGTTTTCACTCATCCCCGAATAGATTGGTAGACAAGCTTTGAACCAACCATTCATTAGAACAAGTGTGCATAACTCACACATGAAATCTCGATATCATTGATCGAATTATAAAGATGACACAATTGATAAGGCTTTGTGTCTCATATCCTTTTTATGAGAATTTAAGAGTCAAACCCTTGAACTCTATGAAGTGGCCCGCTTCATTCTCATATAGGTAAACTATATCATAAATGCACTCATAATTATATATTCCAGCAAATATATGTTATATGTCCATTAAGAGTAGACCTCATCCTACCACTTTTATTTTATGATCCAAGTACTTTTACCCTTTGTGATGTTTCTATTGTCAAGTACTTCAATCACTCTAATAGTTACTTTCATTATTGAACTCGAGACTTGATGTTACTCAAGTGCGAGTTGACCGTTTACACCATTAGTTGCTATTTAGATATGAGCTTGTATCACATCCCTAATGATGTCTTCAACATCATGTCCTTTGTCAGGCCTTTTGTCAAAGGATCTGCAAGATTATTTTCAGTTCTTACAAACACTATGGATATCACTCCATTAAATCCTTATGTCTTAATCGAATATGTATAGATTTTCTATTATATATTTGGCTATATGTTTTTGATAGTGTGGATTGACTATAACAATTTATAGATACTGTTGCCATTGACTTTGACCAAATTGATATCCATACAACATATTTCTTAGTCATTCAATCTCTTTACTATATGCAGCTAGAACAATAAAGTTTGCAGCCATGGTGGTGTCGGCAATGCAAGTTTGTTTCTTTGAACCCCAAGAAACTGCACATCTACCAAAGTTGAAGATTCATCCACTTATAGAAGCATGATCTTCAACATAATTTACCCAAGTTCCATCTGTATATTCTTTCAAAATTGAAAGATATCCACTATAGATTAAACTATAGTTAATTGTTCATTTCAAATATTCTAATACTTTATTAATAGCATGTCAATGTTTTTTACTTGAATTGCTTGTATACCTACTTAATCTTCTAACAACATATGCTATATTATGTCTGGTACAGTCATGACTTTCATCAAACATCCAATTACCTTTAAATAATCTAGTTGTGCCACATGACATCCTTTATATGGTTGTAAACTAACATTTTGCTCAAATAGGGTATAAATAGATTTACAATCAAAATAATCAAATTTCTTTAGCACTTTCTCAGTATAGTGAGATTGCGATAAACCAATATTTACACAATATCTTATGATTTTAATTCCTAAAATACATCTTCATATCAAAAAAATTATTTTATTTTATATTTTTATAAGAAAGTTTTAGTTTTTTTTTCTACCTCATCTAAATTAGTGTCAAAAATTAACATATCATCCACATATAAATAAATCATAACATCATTTATATATTCTTGATAGTGTTGACCAACTATCACCAAACCATGATATTTTTTACATTTAATCACTTCACATTGTATCACATATAATTAATAAGCATCTCAATTATCACATGCACAAACTTTTATGCCATTCTACTGTTTACTATATTTAATAAGCATCTCAATTTAAAATTCTAATTCTCTTTTCAATATATCTAAGTTCAAGATATAATACATTGGATGCATTAAATATATATTGTCACAAACTAGCAAAACAT
>JBBPBP010009780.1:9196434-9226049 GCA_037974735.1 Cicer chorassanicum
ATAAATTATTTACTTTAAATTATTATTTATTAAAATTATTTAATTCAAATTATAATAAATAAATTATAAAAGGTAAAAAAAAAACTAGTTGCAACAGTAAGGAAAAATTAAAACAAATAATATAAATTATAAACTCAAAAACTACTTAAATTAAGTTATAAAAAATGTTATAAACTATAAAAGTATAAATAAACAAAGAAACAAAACAAAACAAAACTTATAACTTGCAGTTTACAAGACATAAGTTCGTTTAGACACTGCAACTCGTTTTTTGACATCACAAAATAGAAATTGCTTCACAGCACCCACAATTTGGGGGATCGATTTAAAACGCTAATTGGTATTTGGAAATTGCTTTTTGGTCAACATTTTCCATATGATATGTCATCTAGAGTACATTAGCCCCCGAATTAGTCATTACCAAAATTACTAATAAGTACATATACATACATATTTACTAAATGGAAAAAGTTAAAGCCACAATCATTTACTTAATTTATAGCCAATAATAATCCTTGTTAATCTTGTAAGCCAGTAATTATAGTCCCATGCACTAACCGGCATATGGAAGCCTGAAAATAATACATGCATTAAATCGTTAATTAAGAGATTATAATGACCTCATATATATTCAGAATTAATTAAAAATGAACTTACCCTAACTTGAGGGATGTGTCTGAGCTCTCATAGTCCTGGGGAGGACCAGTGGAGTTGCAAACGTTGGTGACAGATTCTGAGGATTGACCTTCTTCATTAACCACGTTCTCTGATTCAACTCCTCCAACCATTTTACCATTGTTCATGTTCGCCACCTAATTGTGTACCAACACATACAAGTGCATTATTAGACAACTTTGTTCCAAAACTAGTTAAGATATAATACTGTACAATATGAGAAGAAGAAGAAGAACAACCAACGTGTGAAATTCTGTCACGTTTAATTAGAAGAGATTAATTTCTATACAATGTAAAATTTTATAATAGATGCAATTCTACCACATCACACTACGAAACCCCTTAGATATATGAGGCCTAAAATTTCTACACAAATATAGTATATTTTAAATGTGATTACATTTACAGTGTTTACAATTTATATAATTGGTAAAATAAAATTTAACTTATTTGTTTATGGAATTTGTTTGTCTATTTTACAATTTCCTGGTTTTGGTATCTTTTCTCAAATTTGTGAACATAAAAATAAAAATAATGACGTGACATTTTAAATGATGCGACGTGCGATTTGATGAAATAGAACAATAATACTTATGATATTACCAGAAAATTCTTTTAAAACTTCATTTTCCAATTTCATAAATTATTCATTTTGTAATTTAATGAATGATATGTAAATAATTAATTTGTCACAATGATAATACATCGTAAACCACATTATTTAAACATGTCAAATAATTATTTGTGTTCACATATTTGAAAGAAAGACCAAAAAATAATTAAAAAAAATTAAAATAGGAAACTAATTCCATATAAAAGTAGAAATAAAAGAAAGAAAACTGCACATGAAGTTAACTTAAAATAGATAAGATAGAATAAAAAACTAGTTTGCATGAGAAAAAAAAGACACAAATCAAAAAAGATAAAGACAAAAGAGAAAAAGAACATCATACATGTCGCTTTAGTCGGTCATTCTCTTCCATCAGCTGCATTCCCTGCAGGTTTAGTAAGAGTTGGTTTTTTTATGAAAGTAGAGTTGTTAGCTGAAGTGAAAGAAACTTAAATAAAGATTATCAAGTAATGTTTAAATGAATCGTTCTTAATTACCAACTCAATTCATTGAACTTGTTTTGTTTCAATTATTGTTACATTTGTTTTTAATTTAATTTAAATGCAAATGCATCATCATATTCTTTATTATTTTGTTTCCTATTTTTAAATTTTTTTGAAGATATTGAAAATAACACAATTTATTTTCATCATTTCCTCTATAAAATCTGAAAATAAAAAAAAATAAAAAACAAAGATATATTTCTATAACTTTAAACAAAATAAACACAATATATAAACCAAAAACTCTACTGTCCACATGATAAATTTTGTTTCAATCTTCTAAGAATCTATTTATTTTGTGAAAATATTTTTCGTTCTTATTTATTTTCATTCTAACTTGCTAATAAGATGTGAGAAAGTGAATCATTGAAATGCATAGAAGATAAAATGTTACTTATAAATGATGCATTAAGGAAAACTATAAAAAAAAATAACTTTTTTAACATTTTCTTTGTTTTCACATATATAGACCATTGTTCACTACTACAAGAGAATCTTTTAATTTTCTATTAGCAAATAAACTTGACACAAATTTTAGAAAATTAAAAAACATAAAAGTAGATTTTTAATTTCATTAAATATGTATTTAAGTACTATGAAATTGACAAAATTAAACTTTAATTCCTACAAAATTTGTATTCATTTTTTGTCCTTAAATTAAATAAAAATAAAGAGTCATCAAAAAACACAAATGATCCAAATTTGTAGTGGCCAAGTGTGATTAATGCAAGAATTACACTCAAACTAGTAATGATAAAAGAAACTCCATTTTCTAACCTTTCTTTGGAGATCATTGATCTCCATCATAATCTTCTCTCCCTGCAAAGTAGAAAGATATTTAATGAGATTAAGTATAAATGAGACAGATTATGTTACAAGGACTAAAAAAATTACAATCGAAAGACCTTTGTTTCTATTACACGCCCCAACCCAATTTCAAGAGACCTCTCCAATTGTTGTAATTCTTCAACATTCATACCTTGAAGATCCTCTCCCCTCATCTGCCTGTAAATATTTTTTTTAAATGTTATCACATCTTCATATATTTATATCAAGAAACACAACAAATTAATGTACTTCAATCCTCTGCAGGCAACGTTATGGTGCAGACGACTTTAAGGTTAAGCTGACAATAGACTATTAGGTTAAGAGAGAGATTTATAAAAGTCTCTCTCTTATTGTAAGAGTCAGCAGCCGACTGCACCATAAAACTAACTGCAGAGGATTTATTTGGCAATACAATCATTTATATATACGAATTTGAATTTCCTCGCTTGATGTTAATTTGAGATAGAACATTTAAGATTATAAATTATGTTTCATGTAGTAAAACCATCTCAATTGTTTATTTTCATTAAACAACTAATTGTTGTAACTCCATCACACAGTTACAGCAAGAAATCCAAATCCGTTTATATATGAAATTGTGGTAGTTGCACCTTAGTTGATGGCTCTTCTCAGCAACTTCCTTGCTCAATCTGGAGCAGTTGATGTTTTCAACTAGCTGCAGTACGAATTTAAGCAGTAATTGATTGTCATTAAGTTTTGTAATCTTTTTATTAATTATTCAAATTAAATTGGCACCAACCAAAAAAACATAGAGATTCAATACTAATTATACAAGTACAACAAACCTGCAACTCTAGAGATGGTTCTTCCAGCTTTGCCAGGTTCTTTGAGTGCAAATGATGCCTTTCAAGTATTTCCCTCATGCTTCATAACAAAAATATATATATCAAAGTTAAATTATGGAGCAACCCAAAATCAGTTCAAAGCAAATGCACAATAATGTTTTAAATGCATAAAAATTACAAGACTGCATTACAAAGTCAAAACTTTAGAGAAGCATGTTCATTGTCCAATACCACCTCAACATATAGTTATATCTAATTACTTTGATTTCTTTCCTCAATTAAAATATTTGGACAAAATAGATCGACTATCTTTGATCTATTTTTGCTTATATTTAATGTCAGAGTAATAATAAATTAAGTAAAGCCTGATCAATAATTGTTTTTAGCCCCCGGCTGAACTTACTTATATAGTGAAAATAATAATGGAATTTTTATTGATATGATAAAGAGAGATAGACCTTAAATTGGAATACTCAAAGAGCTTTCCAGTAGAAGAGAAAATGATGAGAGCAACATCAGCATCACACAAAACGGAGAGTTCTTCAGCTTTTTTGAACAAGCCTCTTCTTCGTTTCGAAAAAGTAACTTGTCTCGCTGTTGCGTTGTCGATCTTCTTAATCTGAATCTTCTCCCTCGCCATATCCCTATAATTTCTCTCCTTCACCTTAATTCATCCTCATTTGGATAAAAACACAGAAAGAAAGTTAACGCCTTTATTCATTTTTGCTATATATATGAATAATGAGTACTTTAAATTAATGATGCAGAGAATGAACCAACATACAATTCAAAGAATGAAAGAAAGAAAACCAACCTAAAAAAAGATGAGACAAAAATAAGAGAAAGAAAGGAAAGTTGGGTTATTGACTATTTATGGTGTGTTTTTATTTATTTATTTAATTATTTCGGGGAAATAAAAGGAAAGTGGTTTTTTTTTTCTTTTAGTGTGAGATGGACTAATGATAGTAGAGGAAGAAATATGCTGTGGGTATTTTGCTAATTTTAGTTTGGTTGAGAATTTTTGTGGTCTTTTTTTTTCCTCTTTGAGATCCTGCAGGGAGAAGAAATTGTAAGAAACTGAATGGGTGATTTTTTTTTTTTTTTATTTTGGAAATATTGGAATTATATTGTGATGGGGAAAAGGGAAAATGAAAGGGAAAGGGTGAGTGAGGTAGTATTGTACTTTGTGGATTTTAGTTTCCTTTTATTGAGTGGGATGGCGTTGGTAATAGGAATGAGAAGCTTGGGTTTTGGTGCTGTTTGGCTCGTGAGGGATTTTTTTTTTTGAGAAAGTCACCAATGAAAAGAGGAGAGTGTGTGTTTCTGTGGAAGTGTGGAAAAAGTGGGCCCCTTTATGGTAAGGCGGGGCAATGTGACTCGCTCGTCTCTGAAAGGTCACAACTCACAAGGGAAGGGACTATGACCTATTAACTAATACTTCCTGCTCTTCACAAACAATCCTTTGTTTAGCTCATTTTACTCAAATTACTAAGTATTGATGTATTTTGCAAAGTGAGAAATATTTAATTGAAAATTATGTATGTATTATTAATTACTATGGGATTGCGATATGCAAGATAAAAGTATATTACTATTTTTAGTTTTAAAATTGTAGATGTAAAATATCAAATTCATTAAAACCTTAAAATCAATTAGCACTGACGAAAAGTTCAATACATATAAAATTGTAAGTTTTTAATTAGTATGAAACTTGTATTTAAGATTTCGTGAAACGCAGCATCAACATGAACAAATCACAGTCAACAACTCAAATAAAACTACTTAACTGAGAGAATATTTTGATTAATGTAAAACAATTTGAAAAACCAATATGATCGTATTTCGTGAATTTAGAGCCTTTAATTGAGCGATATTTAATATTAGATGAATTACTATGTAAATACCATTTTTTGAGCGCATTTAAAAAGAAAAAGTGTCTACAAAAATGAAAATATGTTAATTAATTGGTGCTTAATACAATGATTAAGTAGACAAAAGAATAAGACTTAATTATTCTAATTGGATAATGTAGTCATTTAAATTGTCTATAAAGAGTGTAGTATATTGTACTTTTAATGGGTTGGAATGTACACCGTATTTTATTGAGGTGTAAGTGGACTGGATAAATTTAATGAATCTGAACGTTCAAACCAAAGCAACACGAAAATTGTCCCTTATTTATGATTTACACTACAAATCCATAATATATGTGGTAGAATAAGGCAAATTCATGTACAATAATTCAGTGCAGCCCAATTTTTTTCATTTTGAAAATCTAATTAGTATTTCGATCAACCTCTCAAACCTAACATTTTCTCACTCATTCATTCTTTAAAGTTATCATCCCTAAAAATTATAGAGTTCACGTCGCCATCCACTCCTCTCTATTTTGACCGTCTCCATTTCTCTTAATCTCACGAGACCAACGACCATTCCTCTTTGTTTCTTTCGTCAATGTTTGTGGTTGTTTCTCACTATTTTAAACGGTCGTCGCTACCGATTTTGAATATTGTTTATTTTGCATTGTAATTAAAATTCTCATTTAGATTTTAGACAACTGAATTATGATTTAATTTAGTATCGTTACAGTCTATTAATGCGTGATGTTATTCCAAACTCTACTTTAGATAACCAAATTATGTTGCTACTGCATAATCTCTATTAAAAGACCAAATGATGGGTTTATAGTTATTCTAAATTTTGTTAGAGGATCAAATTAAAGGTGTAATGTCCTATTTTGTTTTTTTAATTGTATATTTTAATTTTTTTCTTTTTTCTTTTTAATTCTACCAAAGAATTGAAATATATATATATATATATATATATATATATATATATTTCAAATTCAATCAGCAGACCCGAACCAATCTATATGTTGTCGGTTTAGTTTGTTTTGAGTCCAATCATAAAAACTAGCAACATCGAATCAAACTATTGCATGTAAATTTATTTGATTTTGATATAATGTTTATTGAAAATCATAGCAATCTCCATTACAACCCCAATATTTGCATCAATAAATAATATTTATTTATTTAAAAAAATAAAAATAAATAGTATCAACTATTAATAAACAAATAAATTATTGATATTACGTACATGAATTATCAAATTTTTGCTTTAGATCAGCAAAATTCTTATTATATATATATATATATATATATATATATATATATATATATATATATATATATATATATATAAACCTGCCGAACACAAATACTCAAAGTATTGAATTGCTTTTTACGGAAAAAACGGCTTTTGTGTGAGAAAGTGAATGCTATTGTGAGTCTAGTAAACAGTTTCTTCTCCGGTTACATGCATGAGACAAGTAAAATGGACAAATTATAACAAGCGTGCCCCATATATCTTAACCATTCTCTCGCCATTTATTTGCATCATGTGAGACTGAGTGACACTTCCCTAATTCTCTTTTATTCACACTATTCATTGTGCATGGTTTGTTTGTTTGTTTTTTCTCCTACTCTAAACACTCCGAATGGATATTTGTCGATCCCCAAATAATTATGTTTTCAAATTTTCCCGTATTTAGAACCATACACACTTTTTCCCTTCAACAAAGGATCCTAAGTAAATCCCGCAAGAAAAAAAAGAGATGACCTATGACTTGACATTAATGGATTTCTTTTCTGGCAAATATTATGGTACTCTAATGACAGTGGAGTACTATTAATTAATACTAGTACTTAAATAAAATACTAGTTAGTAGTTACTGCCTAATCGATATAGGGTGTGATAATAATTTCAAGAAAATAGTTCAAAGTACTAGCTATAGTAGTAGATAAGAGAAGGAACATATCTTTTGTAGGTACAATTTTTTACTTTTTTACGTGCCTAGACAAGCTAGAGGTCGCGAGTACTCCAAGAAAACACTGTAATGAATTAATACTATTAATTTTTTTTTAGACAATATATATAAAAAATTATTCTAAAATGAAATAACTATTTAATTTTCAATATATTTTTTAACTCTCTTTAATTAACATTGTTTGTATTATTTTTATATAATATTTTTAAAATATAATTATAATTTTAATTCATTTATTTTTATTGATTCACGGAATTAGTCTCTCTATTTTAAAAGTCGACATAATAACGTGTGATGTTTTAGATAACGTAATATATAATAAGACATATAATACGATAATGTAGAATGACTAACATCTGTGAAATTGAAAAAAATATCGTAAAAATTTATTTTTAAACTTCAAAATTTTTTCAAAATTTTTATTTAATTAATAACATATAAACATTTAATGCATCTAGATGATTATATATCATATAATTATATGTCAAGTTATTTAAAATATGTCAAATTATCATTTTTTTTAATTCAAAAATCTAAGGAATGAATCAAAACTGTCGATTTTTAAAATAAGATGATCAATTTCGTGAATTGATAAAAATATAAAAAATAAAATTAAAATTAAACTTATTTTTTATTATATATTTATAACATTGATAATGTATAAATATCCAACAATAATAATTTTATAAAAATAATATTTTTCTCTTTTATTTGTATAATTTTTTTACTATTTATAAAATCATCAAATAATCTAATTATTATCAGACCCATAAAGAATTAAATTTGTACTATTTTTTTTAGTGATCACACAAGTATCGCTGTAAAGTGATATTGTTTTAAAGGAGAGTACAATGTCAGAATTAATTTATAGCAATGTAAATATCTCAAATGATTTAATCTCTATCAAATTTTAATGAAGGGTAGTTTTTCTCAATGGACTCTTTTATGCCCAACACCATTAGGTTTTTACATGTATGTAAATGATAATTGGTTTGATGGATAAACTTTTGTACCATATTATAATCTTGACAAAAGCATTTAAAGACATAAACATATTTAAATTGAAAAGAAACTATATTTATATTGATAAAATGAAAAAAATAGAAAAATAAAGATTTGAAACCTCTAAAATGGGCAAAGTGTAAGTGAAAAAAAAAAATCAAATGTTGCTATTCTAACAAAATTATGATTAGTTACGATGTATTTATAATATATATTTTTGATTTGTTATTAATTAGTTGAGATTATATATTTTATTCTCTTAAGTGAATCAAATCAACCTTTGATCGATGCTTAAACATCATTTGAAATATTATCGACGATAGACAACTCTTTAAAAATATAAGTTGACGGTTTTTCCCGTCTTTATGCGTTAGACAATAACTTATTAATCTAGTTTGATGGATTAAATTTTAAAGGACATATTAATTCTTTTATATTTTATATTAATCAAGTTATTATTCTAACTATGAAATTAAAGAGGACGATTTTGTGTAGTATTATCGATCTCCTTAGAATTTTTTTTACTTTTAAGTATTAATTCAAAATAAATTACTTATAAAAATGGTTTATAGTATAAAAGTTATAAATATAAAACAATGTTGGTTAAATTTAATTTTCATTAATTTTTAAAATTAAAATTCGTCAAGCGAATCAGATTTTAGTTTAACATTGATTTAGTTCCATTTTTTTCTCCAAATTAAAAAATAATGGACAATTTTTAATTTGATTTGATTTAGATGTTAGAGTTCATTAAATATATCTGGTCCACTAACACCCTTAGAACCAACTAACTAGTGGTTCTAGCTAGCTAAATAAATAGGGCCTATCGTAATAGTCGACAATAGTGCAGATAAGCAAAATATATGTTCGTTTTGTTATTGTCATGAACGTGAGACTGAGACCTTCATCTTTTACCCCTTTTTCCGGTACTTATCTTATTATATTATTGCTTAGATTGGACATGAGATAGAATTCATGATTTGGCTCTCTCTTTTACTGGTTTGCTTCTACAGAGGAGGAGTGTGTCAGTCAGAGCACCAGCTATTTGATGAGACGTGCCTAGCCAATCATGTCCTTTTTACCATATACTCGTAATTAAGGTAATGTTTTTTATACATATTGAATTCAATTGGATGCGGTAATGTGAATTTGATTACTCAGCTTTGCCTCAATGTTAACACGTGTGAGTAGGGGTGTGCAAAAAATATGGTTAATTGGACCATATTGATAATTTGGATTGCACTGCACCACAATAAACCAAACCATTTAAAATGGTTCATGAATTGAACCACATATTCAAAACAATTCGGTTAACCAAACTTAATTCGAAACCAGTTTAACAATTTTAAAATTTTTATAACCTCAATTAAGATTTTTTTTCTAACAAAATTTTCAAAATTTATTTTTCTCGAAAAAAAGTATAAGAAATATCGAAACTTTTTTTTCGAAAAAATATTTAAATAATTTTTTTCTTGTAAAATTTTTGAGAAAAAAATCGAAAACATATTTTTTTTGAGAAAATTTTTACATCTATTTTTCTCGATAAAAAATTTTTGAAAAAAATCGAAAAGTTTTTGCCAAAAGAATTTCGAAATTATTTTTTCGAAACAAATTTTTATCAGAAAATTTTTACATTTATTTTTCTAGAAAAAAAATTGATATTTTTTATCAAAAGAATTTTCAAATATCTATTTTGAAATTAATTTTAACTAAAAATTTGTTCAAAATATTAAACTAGTTTATAATTATAAACCAGTTTTACACCGGTTTCAGAACTGCACTGAACTTGATTTAAAAGTGGTTTTCAATAACTGAACCAAACTACTAATGTGGTCCAATGCAGGTTTTTGAACCATGAACACCCCTACGTGTGAGTGGACAATTGCTTGTATAAGACACAAATTGTTTGTCATACATAAGTAAAATACATCAAGTCAAAAATAAATAAATAAAATTTCATTTAGTTAAAAAATACATAAAATAAAATATTTTTTATTTAATGATATGACTAAATTATTTTTCATTTAATTTTTATTATTTATGTGAGTGTTCAAATATTTTCATATGTCAGTCTTTAAATACTTTTATATGTGATTGTGTTTAAGTAAAATTTGTTTAATACGATTGTTATTATAAATGTAGATATTTTTTTGCCATCACAATTCTATATAATCATATGATCTCCATCATTTGGTAAATATAAAATAATTAAAATTTTAAAAATTGAAAATTTATTTTTGAATTTAAATCGTTTAATCATAGTCAAGATGTGTGTGCCCTAATTCTAATTGGTACTTTATTGATGAAGAACAACTATGAATATTACATATTTTATATTAGGTTAAATACCACCCGTGATGCCTAAACTTAATTTCGATTCACGATTTAGTCTTTTATCCTTTTTTTTTCTTCTCAATTTGGTACTTTATATTTTTAAATAATTTCAACGTTACCCTTTAAGTGGGGTTCCATTAAGAAAAAGTTAAAAAATCTCTCATCTAGATTATTGCATATGTTCATCAAACCTCTATAAACGATTGTCACTAATCTGAAGTGACGTCTATAGAGTATAAATACCCCATAGCTTCAGTTTTAACGAATCAATCCTACTACCAAACTTATAACAAACTTTGAACATTTTCTGAAATATTTCCAAAACATAAAGAGTAACTTTTTCTGAAAACGAATGAATAATTTTTTAACTTTTTCTTAACGGAAACCCACTTAAAAGGTAATGCTGAAATTATTTAAAAACATAAAGGATCAAATCGGAAAAAAAATAAAAATAAAGGACTAAATTATTAACTAAAATTAAGTTAAGAGACCACATATGGTTTTTAGCCTTCAAATTATTATTGATTGATGTATTAATTTATACACACTTATAGTTTTTTTTAACTAATTGGTTAATTAACATTTTCCTTTGATTCAATTGCTACTAAATATTTAATTTAATAGCATGTTAAATTGATCACTAAAATTACATACGGATTATCAAGTTGATACTTGAAATTGCATATTTAGTATTTATCCGGTCTATAAAATTATATACTTAATATCAATGAGATCTCTATGATTAGCAAATACAAAACAAAGGAATTAACTTTATAAATTTTATGCAAATTAAGAGATTAACTTAACATATGAAAATGGGGCCAAATTTATACACCATAGCAAAGTGAGTGACTAAGTTAGACATTCATTAATTTAAGTACTTAAGAGATACAACACCTAACATATTTTTGAGTTCTTCAAATTGTTCAAACCTCAATGACCTTGATTAGAATGTTAGTTGTCTGCACTTCATTGAGACAATAGCTGAATTTGTACTTCATTGAGACAATAGCCGAATTTGAGGTTTTGAGCCGACCCATACTTATTCTCTTAGAAATAGAACCTACTCCTAATGTGTTTTCTACTATCCTAAGACATGATTTTTAGCAATATCGATGGTTGATTTGTTGTCAACCATTAATGATACATACATGCACAATTCAATTTTCATTTTTCCGTTAATGATACAAACTATAATGTTTGACACACACCATAAATGATTGTAATGTATTGTGTTTTGCATTATGAAAAGACTTATTACTAGTTGTTTCTTTGAGTACCAATAAATTAGTGTTTCCATTAATTTGAATACATAGTTAGATGTACTTCTACTATCAATTATATCTTCACACCAATTGAATATAAGTATCCAAAAAAAACATTTTTTCTATATTAGCTTGTTCGAAAATAAGACGCCACATTACAAAGTGTCCAACAAGTATATCTCACAATCTTCTTTTGCAACTATTAAATGTGACCTCTTTAGAGCATTCATAAATCTACTAATTACTCAAACTCTAAAGCATGTGTCGAGCTAGCTGCTGCACAAGAATTGTAAAAAGACAACAATATGATTATAGTTTGAGATTAATGTAGTGGAATACATGAGAACTATATTCTAAAGTGTCTCAAGAAAATTCAAAAACATAATTTACTACGTTGAAACATATGTCTAATGGTCATCAAAAACATAATTTACTACATTGAAACATATGTCTAATGGTCATCAAAAACATAATTTACTACATTGAAACATACGTGCAAGTCTGTTGATGCTAAAATAATACAAGTGTAGGCATGCCGAAACTAAAAAATACAAGTGCAAGCTTGTTAATGCCAAAAAAAAATACAAATTGTGTTGTTAGCTGTGAATAGAAAATACAAGTGTAGCTATGCTGAGACTAAAAAAAATATAAGTATAAACTTGTTGATGCTATAAAAAATACAAATTGTATAGTTAGTTGTGAATAGACTTAGGAGTACAAAACATAAAACATTTTTGAAGCATTACATTGAAAATCCAACAACTATAAGAATTGCAATTGCTCACATTGATTGAATGAGTATATTTCTTATGTGTTTGATATCTATACCTATATTATTTACTTTGTCGCATAAATTTCTCACACAACACATACACATTCAAATTTATTTATTAAATATATTTTCATTATTAAGTGTATTTCTAAGCCTCTCACACTAGAGAAGATTCACTACCGATTTTTATGTTTTCAAGTTAGTATTGAGAAAAGTTTTATCAAGTGTAGGATTAAGTTTTTTTATTAAAAAAATGGTCACAATATAAAATTATAAAATATTTTTTATCTTTTTTATTTTGTGATTCGTAAATTAATATCACATACTCTAGCGTAAATTGACTCTGTAACTTTTTAAAATTTAGAACTTATAGTGGCAAATGATTTGAGTTTGTGTATATGTTAAAATTACTTTTTAATATATGTACGATTCTGATCTGACTTGGACTTAAGGTATCAATCGAAGTGGTAAAGAATAATTATCAAAGACGACTTTCTTCTTGAAGGTGGATGATTATTGCAAACACTTAACTAAAATTTAAGTAAACACAATGAGTAAACTAAAGTGTTATAGAAAAAAGTGTCTTGTAGTTATGGATTGTGTCTGTGATTGTATAAACTTATGGTTGATGATATTCGTCAAGACGAGACTTAAGTTTACTCTAAAACAAATTATAAACACAAAAAAATAATAAAAATGAGCTGAAATAGTAAAAAAAAAACCCACTCAGATACACAATGTAATATTAATATATATGACCGGATAATTTTAAAAGATCAATTATTTTTACGGGAATTAAAATTAAAATATTAAAATTTTATATGAATTAAAAATATATTTAATTTTTTTTAAAAGTATATTTAAACTATAAAAAGTTTTTTAGGAGTGTAATCCGCAAAATAAGGGATGTAAGCTGCTAAAATCAAAATAGGAGAGCCGTGTCTAGCCAAACGACATCCCTGTGCCTGTCGCCGTCGGAGTCCGGCCTTCAACGCCGCACCCAGTCAGAACTCAGCCGCATTGCCCTCTTTTACAGTTGGCGTCACCGGAATACATGAAGCACGGTAAATTACACTTGCCTGGCTTATTCACGTCTTATTAGTTTAATTACTTGTTTACCATCGATATTTTGCATGACACCAATTCTTTACAATGTGATTCTCGCTTTTAATGTTTTGTTATTCTTTTACTTAGTTTGTTGTTAGTATTAATGATGTTAAATTAGTTACAAGTTAGTTACTCTAGTAATATATTAGTTACAATTTAATTACTCTAGTTAGGAATTAACATGTTAGGAATTAGCATGTTACTAATTTTACGTCTCTAATAGTTAGTTTTGAGATTTAAATGTTTCTGAAGAGTTTTATTGTATTGCATTGTTTGTTGCACAAGATAGAGAAGTAGTCAAGTTCAAGTATGCAAGATCCTATTACCAAGAGTAAGAAAAAGAGGAAGAGGGTAGTAGAGAAACAAACCCCAAATTTGACTATTTGCAAAGACCAAGAGAAAGATGTTGACAAAGAAGGAATAGTCAATTCTCCACACAGTGTTTGTTCTTCTGCAATTTTCATCCTAGACCACGCTTCTCTAAAAAAGGGTCTTGTTAACAAGGTATATTGCAGGTTACTTACTATTAATAATGTAGTGAAGCATATTTTACTTTATTGCTAATGTTCTTTAAATTGTGAAGGAAACATACTTTTCTTAGCCTTTTTATTTGTTATTTATTTATTTATTTATTTATTTATTTATTTGTGGTTTAGAGCTGGAAAATTCTGAACTGAGACGAGGATGCACAGTTTTTGCTGGAGCAAAACAAGAATCTAAATGATTATCGGCCTGACATAATTCGCGAGGTTGGTTTTATCTCCTAAACTTGCATTTCAAGTGGTGTAAAATAATTTTTCTTCAACTCTAGTGAATGATTATGTAGATGATACTTATCAGGAAATTCGATCAAAAAAGCCAACTGTTTCATGATAATAGAGTATTGTTTACATAACAGTAGGACTGTTAAAGAAAATCTATAAACTGAACTGAACCATACCAAAGGGAATCTAACTGTGACAGATAGTTCATGAACTGAACTGGTGTTTTATTACACAGCTCACTATCTTTATAAAAACCCACCCGAACAACTGTATAAGCGATTTCCTACCGTGTGCCATTTTGCATGGTGAGGCCCTTTTTAGTTTTTATGATGTTTTGATCTTCCAGCATATTGTTTTACAAGAATAATGTGTGCCATTTTCCTACCACTATAGTACCAAATCCTGTTATTTGTTAATCAGTAAAAATTAAACTATTTTGTTAAACCAAACTATTGATAATTTTTGCTTTCAAATGGTGGAATAATTCCAAAATTCAGGTGCAAATAATTCAAATTTTGGAGTAGAAGTAAAAAATTACCAGTTAGTTCTTAAAACCTCGAAATCAGTTCAGAAAATAGCAACAGTTCGGTTAAAAAAAACATTTTGGATTTGAACATGTACTGTTCGGTGTAAAGGTTGGTTCGGTTCGGAAAAGCAAAACCCAGTGCACCGAATGTTTAGAATGGTTCGGTTCGAGACAAATCATAAATAGTTCAATTCAGTTCAATATTCTTTCCTGAACCAAACCATGAACAATTCTTCATACCAAGTCCATATTTTACGAATTACTACAAGTGATGTTGTCTCTTGTGAGCAACAACTAATGTTGGTTTTTATGCTATGCACATATGCATAAATTATTAAATTGTACAAATATCTTTCAGGATCAGAATTAATTGTTTGACTTATCCAGGCTGGCAGGCTCTCCGTTGCATTCTAGATAGCCCGCTTAATAAAGCTGGCATGGTAGGCGCTATATACGTTAAAATTGATCAAGGAGCATTGTTTGAAGTGAAGCCCCATGTTCGTATGCCGCGAATGTGAAAGTGATTTTGTGATGTCATAAGTAAACTTTCTTAAGATTCCCTCCTTTTATTTCCAACTATTCTATTGTTTTTTGTGTAGTATGTTTATGTATAATGAAACTTGTTCTTCTGCTGTACTATAGTGGAATTGCTTCAAAAATCTTCAGTCCGGGCAAAAGATACGAACGAAGTTCTAATGCGGGTTGTTGCGGAACCGGTTTCACGCTATTTGCCTGAGAACTCTCACATATAGGTGGGTTATACTGTTTGAAACTCTGATTTTTTTGTATTAGTTTTATTTTATCATGTTGGGGTTTTTGAAGTAAGCATGAATGCAGGTCTCTCTTATACCTCAGAAAAGTTGGTTGGCATAGAGGAATATGTCTGAGTTTGCAGCAATGATTTGAGTCCTGTTTGTGGTATGTTTCAATTTGTCAACATGACATAATTTGATATTGTTGGTTTCAAACATCCTGATAGTTTTTATGTGTTCTCAGGTGGGCGCAATGGTGAAAAATTGTTCTTTTTAATGTTTTGAATATCAGGAACTTATTTACTCGTTTGCATATTGATTATGCTGTTCAGAATAAAAATATGAGAGAAAGTGTGTGAAAGTTTGATGTTCCACTTCAAGGTTTATTCCAATGTATGGTAAGCAAATTGTGATTTATAATTTGGTAGGTGGCATTGTGCCAATGGCTAAAGCCCGGCTACAATAGCAGTTTAATTATCTATAGCTTTGTTAATAGAAACTACTGTTTATATTTTCTAAGCAATGCTCCAAATTTTGGTTCTGCCATTTTGGTGGGTTCATAGTTTATCCATCTTTTCCTCTTATTAAGTTACCTTCCTTAGAAGCAAAGGCCTTCTTCAAAGATAAGGATTTGTTTTATTTATCATTTATGGCACACAATAAGCTGATGCATGATAGAGGAAATACCATATATAACTCAGCACTTGAGTTTTTTTTTTTGTTTTTCATTTATCTTAGTACATACATCTAAAGTGCAAAGTCATCTGTTCTTACCTTTTAGTTGATCCAAATTTATGGAATTTTTGTTTGTTTGATGTGATATTGTCTAGCTTGGTATATTGTAGCAATGCCGGTGTTCCCATTTTTTATTTTTATCCTAATTTATATAGAAGCTATACTAATGTATGTTGTTACTGATGCAGTGTCTGAATATCCACTTTCTACTAAATATTGCCTAGGGCTGATCTGTGAAGCTTTGGAGATGAAATGGAAGATATATTGAATTTATATTATATATTGAAACGTGTATGAAAAGGAAAATAATTTTTTTCCAAGTATATAGATGTCATTCCAAGTAGAACTTATGTTTAGACTTTGGAGGATGTGGCTTTTCTGTTATTAGATTAGATTAGATTAGATCTTCTAGTGCCTGAACACCTATATCCTCCTCATGAATTTCTGGTTCCAAAATGAAATATTTGTTTCAACCTTTTTATTTATTAGCTCATTATTTTGTTTTCCTTGTTAAGAAGTTTTGAACTCTTTCAAATTCTTTTATAAACACTTAACTATCATTTTGTTTGAAACTATTGCAGCGCTCTTAATAATCAAATATGTGGATGTGGTGTATCGACCACCAATCAACTTGAAAATAAACACTTGCTATCTTTTTGCATCAATGAAATTATTGAGTCAAACAATGAATTAGAAGAAAACAATTTCAAAGGCAAATGAAAGCGACAAAATTATTATTTGCTAATATGGTAAGGTAAATAAAAGCATACAATTAACTTCCTCATTTGACTACAGTAATAGTAGAATAGACTAAACTTTATTTACCGGACCCTTATTCATGAAAAATTAGGGTAAAAATTAAAATATAAAAACAAAACAGAAGTTGGAATAGGTCGAATTATGATATATGTATCATTGACTTATATATTTTAATGCCGAAAAATAAAACATTATTTTCAAAAAAATTCTAGAAGATGAAAATGAATAATTAATTTATTATTATTAGTTTTTTCTGGTGTGGTTTTTTCGTCTTCCTGTTTTATCCTTGAGTGACAATTAATTTAATATAAAATCTTATTGCTTAACCCTTTTTCTCTTACACATTGATACTAAATCAATAATTGCATTTTCAAAAGAAAACATTCAATAACAGAAAAAATTTGTATATTAGTTAGTGCAATAAAAAAAAGGTTCACAGATAGGTAGGAGAGTATTCATTTGAATACTAATAAGAATAAAAAAAGTTAATAGATTTAAAAATTATTTAATCATTTATTAATCAAATTTAAATATAAGATTTAGATATATATATATATATATATTCTAAGAACAATATAGTGTGATTTAAATTGATGTATTTAATATGAGCCAATTTTTTTTATACATTCTCAATGCATTTTAATCACATTTTATTTAAACAATACGAGAGAGATTATCCAATAATATAAAATTATTTTGCATTGTTATTTAATAACTAATCATGTTACTGTTACATATAGTTATCAAATTAAAAAATATAATTATCAAATTCTTGATTTAAATTGGTTGTTAATGTAAAATGAGTTTACACAATTACACCTATAGTGTATATTCTATTTTCTCTTATTAAAAATTAATAAAATAAAAAATAAAAAGGACAATCCAATGAGATAAAGCTGTGATAAAGGCATATCCACGTGGTGAGTGAGATTATCAAACCCTAAGAAGAATCTTCTTCGATAGTTTACTTGGAAAGGAGGAAAACAGTGTGAACGAGTTCGCACGGTGTGCTACGAAATCGCCACCCATAAAAACCTCACCGACCTATTCCCTTTCCTTCTCAGGCGTCGTCGTTTATCATACTTTTCCTCCGCCGCCTCTTCTAGTTAGGGTTTCTCCTTCCAATTTTTAAACCTCATATTTGGAAACTCTAATCGAGGAAAAAAATACAATAATAAAAAAATTTGAGAGAAATAGGTAACGGTGTTACTTTTTTTGTGTGTGTGTGTGCGCGTGCGTGTTTACACTTTCAGTTTTCTCGATTCTATCTATATGATTTTCGGTGCGGATTTAATTAATCGTTCTTTATTATGAATTTGTCGGTGTTTGAAATTTTCGTGTATGTTGACTTCTACGTCGGGCTTGGATTTTTGTAGATCGGGGGTTTTTTCTGGCTGTTTTGTGTTTTCGTAACTATTATTTTGTTTTTCATCATTTTTTAGGGCTTAGTTTGCTATTGGAAGTGAATTGATATTTTTTTTTCTATTATTTTATTTTAAATTTGACCGTGTTTTGATGTGTTTATACGTTGATATCTTTGGCTTTGGCTTTGGCTGTTGATAGATATATGGTTTTGTTATTTTAATTTTGTTGAAAATCGTTAGCTTTGTTTGATTTGTATTTTTTTGTTTTGTGATCAGGAATATAGCTGTTTCAGAGAAAGAATGTACAGTATGAACGGTAACT
Source organism: Cicer chorassanicum (assembly GCA_037974735.1). Lineage (NCBI taxonomy): Eukaryota > Viridiplantae > Streptophyta > Magnoliopsida > Fabales > Fabaceae > Cicer > Cicer chorassanicum. The sequence goes on from JBBPBP010009780.1 coordinate 9,215,388, forward strand.
GCAGTGCTTGGTATGCATAAATTTTCTTTATATGCTTTTAGTTAATTTTGTGGTATTTCTTATCTTTTGATTGATATATGAATTTCTTGTTGTTTTAGTTTGGTTGTTGAAATGCTTGCTAACTTAAGTTACAAGTACAGAAAGAATAGGCCAAGATCTATTCCTCGTAAATTCTCTTTATGCAGTTTATTTTTAGATTTATTGGATCAATAGAATTTGTTAGTTTTTTTAGTTTCCTTTCTCCTCTCGTTGCTCTTATTTTCTGTTTATTGCATACATTTAAAACTATTTGATACTTTGTTAAATAACTTGAAATGAATGTATTATAAGTTTTTTTTTATATATAAGTAAATGTCGATTATACAACTTCATAGCTAAAGATGTCTAATTCATAAGAAGCTTTTGTTGTGTTCTTTAGCATTAATATAATATGAAAACAATTAATGGTTGATCATTAATATAACTTCAATATGAACACATAACAAGCTTTCGTTAGGATTGCAAGTACATTACTTTGCTTTTCATATTTTTTTCTTATTTCCTTTTTTGGACTACTGATAAGTGAGATACCAATTATTGCACTAAAAAATACTTATGTATTTTGTAAGTCTGGCAAACTTGAATTGTCTATGTAGGTTATGGACAGAAGATAAGTCTATGTCCGGCAAATGTTTAATTTCTAGAAGGGTCAACAGGCTGATGCAGGAGCATCTTTTATAATATTCTGTTTTTACATTGTCTGTTCTGTTTTTATTTTAAAATATTCACATTTTAAATAGTTGCACGATTAGCATGTGACCTTTTCATGAGATCTATAGACTTTAAGGCTTTGTTTGGGAGTTAGGAGGGAATGGGAGGGGAAGGAGGGCAAACGAGGGGAATCTGTCACCTTGTTGAGCGAGTGTTTTGGGAGGGGAGGAGAGGTCTTGTGACTAATATTTTCTGTTATATGATTTGATTTTTTTTCTTCTTTCAAATCATTCAAAAGTCCTCCGCTAATATATTTTTAGTTCATCATATTGGAGAGGTTTAGTTCTATGGAGATAAATAAACCCCCATGCCAGGTGGGATATTATTCTCCCTTCCCCTTTGTTCCTCCCTTTCTCCTCAAAGCCCTCCCTTCTGTTCCCCTACTAACTCCCAAATAAAGCCGAAGTTTATACCTGGTGTATGAAAGATTGGGGTGAGCTTAGTATATTAGTAACCCTGAATAATTGTTCTAGGGCTTATTGAACTATCAATTAAGTTGTTGTGTATCAGCTTATATAGCAGCACACACAGGGCTTGAAACTTAAAGAAAGCACCAGTCTTTCTTCTTCCTTATCATATATATATCATTATCAGCAATACTGAGCAAATGACTGACTAAAGACTTTTATGCTATACTATTTAAATGGAAATAAACAGATAAATTTTCTTTGGCATTAATATTTTTCTTATATTGTTGGAGATGGGATTTTTGCTAATTTCATCTGAAAGCCAAAATGTTTTGATTGATTGATTTGTCACGCATAGAATACTTCTATTGACTAATTTATTATTTGTTATGTCAACTTTATGATGATGTGTACATGATCCTTTACATTAGTTCCTTATACTCATATTTTTTAAATATTCAGGGAGTTCCAAGTTTTCTTGATGTCATGGTTCTCACCCGCACTGGCACAATTTTTTTAAAACTGCTGAAGTACTAGAATTCTATTTGACATTTCCGTCGGAGCTTTTATATTCCAACGTGTTTAATAAAGATATTGATCTAGTAGATAAAAATGGAAGCAAACACCGAAAAGGCATTGGGTAGGGATGTGCTCAATCTGAAGCGAAAGCGTGCTTCTCGGCATGCTACATGTCCAAATGAAGCTCTGCGACCAGTGTTACCTCAATGGACATCACTAATATCACCAACAAACAAGGTTGTCAAACGGATGAGATTGAACAGGTACGAAAGCAAGCCGGCATACTCAGGGACTCATATTGGACGGTCGTTGGTTAGGTATTACTTGAATTATAAGAAGAGCGGGCGGCCAGAACGCTTGATGGTCTATGAAAATGGTGGATGGATGGACTTTCCTCAGGATGTTGTTGACTTGGTTAGGAAAGATTTTGATGTAAAGAAAGCAGTTGTGGAGGTAGAGTTAAATGGCAATCATCTTGTGCTGAATTTTTTGCACATGTATCAGATGAATCTGAAAACTGGATTGCAGCAACCTATCGCTTGGATTGATGAGACAGGGTGCTGCTTTTTCCCTGAAAATTATGCTGATTCTGATGAAGGACCTTATGATCTTGGCAATCAGGAAACTGAAAAAAGTCATGAATCATTGTTCCAAGATCCCAATGAGTCTAATGAAATAAAATTACATTTAGAAATTGAAATTAATGGAGTGGATGCATCCAATTTGGGGGAGTGCAGTGGGGAGTCCAATGCTATAGTCAAGCATATTCAAATTGATGCAAAACAAGCCTGTAATCAAATTGATTTAGAAATTGAAGATAGCAGTAATAAAATGGGCAATGAAAATGATGGTGAAGCTGTTGAGCAAAATAAAAATGTAGGTTTTAATGCTTATAATGAAACTGTATATGAAAAGTTGGATTTGGATACTGTACAGAAGGTGTTCCTTAACGGAATGAGTAGTTTTGGTAGGGCTGACTTAGTTGAGATTTACCCTTTCTCAAGTACATTAATGCAATCGCGATTGGAGCTGTTTGAGAAGCAAGCTGAAATTACGAAACACTGTCATGGGGATGCTAATGTTCAATATGCTTGGCTTGCTTCTTCTAAAGGAGAACTATCTACTATGATGAAGTGTGGGCTTGGTCATTGTGGACTATCTGCATCTAAATGCACATATGGAATTGGTGTTCATCTTGCGGCTGCTACCTGTCCTTTTGCCAGGTTGAATTTCTAATCATCAACTTCAAACAATAAAATCTTTTAAATACTAATAACATTGATGAACTTATCCTAGGATTGAATTTGTCTAGTTAAAGCAAGATGATTAGAAATGTAGAAGCTTCATTCCTTTGATTTTAGACCAAGTATTTTATTTTAGGAATATATTATCTCTTCATGGTATATTTTTTTTTAATCACTATTATTTGTTTATTGTCAGTACATTTTTCCTTGCAGAGTATTATATTATAAATTTGATATTTTTGTTGCATGCTAATAACTTTTTTCCCCATATTTATTTATACATCAATGTCTTATTTTTACCATCTAGAGATAGTGCTTCATTATTTTGTTGAAATGGATAGAGAAGGATTCAAGTTTGGCTTATTTACAGTGCTAGTTATTGTGATGTTGACGAAAATGGGGTTCGGCACTTGGTCTTTTGTCGAGTAATAATGGGGAATATGGAGCTTCTCCGTCCTGGCACTAGACAGTTTCGTCCCAGTAGTAGTGACTATGATAGTGGGGTGGATGACATCCACAATCCAAGATACTATATAGTATGGAATATGAATGTGAACACCCACATCTATCCAGAATTTGTTGTTAGTTTCAAGGTTTCTGCTGATGTTGAAGGTGAAAAATTGTTCCTTTAGTTCTTTTATGTTTTCTATTTCTTTGCATTTTCCTTTCAAAAATAAGAACCTATCTATTTTCCTAGTATATTTTAAGTATATGATACTTAATGCGCTGATCAGAGGCTAACCAGTTGATATGTATGATTCGGTTCATTCCATTTGGTGGAGGGTTTCACCCCTAAATTGTTGATATCTCCTTGTGGTTGGGCACTTGATCTCCTTCATATTCGACAGACACTTCAAGTTTGATCAACGACATAGCCTTCTGATTCCACTGCTAAGCTGTATGAGTGCCATTCCTTTTGGAAACTTGTTTCTTCTTGATTGCTGATATATTATGCCTTTTTACAGGTCTTCTTTCTCGAAGTAAGAGCAAGAATAATATTTTTGGGGTTACTTCAGCTAGCCAAGGTCCTAAAAGCTTGTCACCTTCAGAGTCTTCGACAGTTGACACAGTAAGTTATTTGGTATTTTGAGTCTCTTAGCCATTACCTCGGATGCCAAATTTCCTTTGTGGGGAAGGCAATGTATTTTTTATATCTAACCACCATTTTACTTTTTTCATATATATATATATATATATATATATATATATATATATATATATATATATAATTTTGTTAAAACTTATCTCTTGATATTAAGATAACCAATGTGGTTGATCTTTAATAAAAGAATCAAATCAGCAGAGGCTTAAAGCCAGAATTCAGAATTCAATGAAGGTTTTCCTTGTCTTAGGTTGTCTTCTTGTTATAGAATAGTGATTAGGTCAAAACATGTTGCTTTAGCTTACAGTGCTATGAAAAAATGCTGCAAAAATGCTGTTTGAGCTCAGATCAGTTCTAGAGCTACCAGCATGAATTAGGGTTTTGAAAGGGTAAACAATTATTAAGATGAAACGGGGGTTAATTTAATTTATGAATACTTGCTTTGGTAAAAGGAATGGTGATGATAATGATGTGATAGCTAAGCATCACATGACATGTTCTGGTGAGATAGTCTTTTCTGAAATCATATTACCTGCTGCATAAAAATTTACGTTGATATAGAATTTTTTATTTCTAGAAGGATTTCTGATTCATCAAGGTTTTGGAGTTTCAAATTATACTATCTAATCAGTCTAGGGTTCTGGCAGATAAAAAAACATTAGTCCACTTGTGTGTGTGTTAGCATGTTATTTAATGCTAAATGTGCAGCACTTTCAGATTCTTTTAGATCTTGAATTTCCTATTGTAAAGATTTGTTGTTTGATTTAGAAAAATGCCCAATCGATTTTTGAATTGTGGGATACCTCAGGGAATATCAACTAGTTTGCCAAAAGCTCCAACATCCCCTTGGATGCCTTTTCCTATGCTTTTTGCTGCTATCACAAACAACGTTCCTGCCAAGGATATGGAGCTTATCAATATGCATTATCTTCACTTCAGGGTATGCAATGTAAACTAGCTTTAGTGGATGCCCCTTTCTGTCTTCATTGTTAAGACTTCTCTTAATGTAAATTTTGTTCTTGTTTTCTGGTTATCACCAGGCAAAAAAGATGACTCGCGATGATTTTGTGAAGAAGTTGAGGTTGATTGTTGGAGATACTCTCTTGAGAGCTACAATAACTGGTCTTCAACGCAAGGTACTTCTCCCAAGGCTTTGATTTTTTCTACATGGTCTTCTGCTGCGTTATTTATGTCTTCTTATGGCAATGCATGCTGTTAAGCCCATTAGACTGCCAGTTCGAATTTCCCCCCCTCAATTTAATGCTGGACTCTTGTGAATGGCTTATCTGCTATGTTGTTATACTTATGCCTCCAAATTGTTTAAATGGCTTCTTGCAGATACCATCCCAATCATCTTGTGTGATCAAAAAGGAAACCTGAGGCTACCTTATTATGTACGGGGAGGTGACTTTTACACTTCAAACTTTGCCGCCTTGACGCTGAACACTCTGAAAGAGCCAAAATGAACATGTGAATATTGTTTAGTTCTTGGGATAACTATCTGCTTTTAAATTTTCTTTTGATCGCATCCTCTTTTGGACCGGAACATTCTTGTTATTAGAATTTAGAACTTTATTTGAATTGTTTTTTATCAATGTGCGATCAGATGATCTGTGCAGCCAAATTGTTTAAACCTTAAGGTGGGGTTTTACGATAAAACTGTATTTGGATATTCCATATCGTTTTGTGCACTTCAAATTGAGCTGTCACTTTGTACTGTGGATTGTTGGATAGAAAATCTTAATTAATTGGTGGTTTGATGCATCTCTCTTCATTTGCCACTTCGATTGCTGCAGATTTTTCATATTGTTTGGATCGTATGTATGTATTCATGCAAACTTTATCGATGGTACTTTCCTGTCAATTCCTGGTTTATATATATCATTATTATGTTTCGCTGTTATTTAGTACTAGTAATATGCTATCTTCTAGAAGCAATTTGTTTGTAGTGTGTAGGGGTGGATTTTGCAGTTAATTTTTAAATACAAGCGTTATATTTATATTTTTCGTTGTGGGATTGAGTGCATCTTACTAGATTAAAAATAGTTTTGGTGTGGGTTTGTTTTCGTGTTCTGGTTGCTGGTTGTCCGCTCTGTTGCAAAACATTTTGGTACATCCTCTACCAATCTCTTCGCAGAATTGCAATAGATATTTATTTGACTTTGCTAAATAAAAATTGGAATTAGTCATCTACACATTCAAATTTATGTCAGTTTAATCTTTCAAGTTCACTTAATTTTGTAGCGTAAATGATTACGTGATATATGATGTGTCATTATTTTATTGCCATGTGTATAGTTGAGTAGGATTGTAAAAATAAAAGGAATACCCATATTTTTTTGTTAAAATATAAAATCTGAAATATATCTTCATTTTACCACATATTTCAGGCAGCTTTTTTTTTTCTACATCGTATGTTCTAAAAAATCTCTAAGATACATATTCGGATTTGTCAAGCCGAATGTGTTTTTTTGTTGTTGTTAAAATACACTTATAAAATGATCAATTAAGAGAGCATTGGAGGTGAGAAAAGAAAATCTATTTTATTATTCTTCTTCTATGGGAAAGAAGAAATTTTAGAATGAAGAATATAAAAGGTGATAAGATGAAAAAAGAAATTTCCATACAAATTTGTAACATATAAAAGGAAATCAAAATCTAATCCCTGATTTACTTTCCAGAGCTATGAAATTCATCCAGTAACTAATGCTTTGGGTTGATATAAACATTTGGATCGGCTTGGTTTGAGAAAAATTAGAGATGATGGGACAAAATTTTAAGTTAAGTGTTTTGAGAATAAACAAAAGTTAATTAATCACTAATTATGATTATATTGTTATTTAATTTGTGTTTTTGAGTGATTTTATTCAAATATAGGTGATCAAATATATTTATGTAAAGATTGCATGTCTCTCTGTGAAAGAAATCAAGAACATCACTGTCTTTTTCATGTCTTACAAATTATTTAAAGTTGTTCTTGAGAGAATCCTCAAAATCAATATCAAAATGTCCGGAGAATGATTAGAAGAACATTATAGATGTTTCCTATTAAAAATTGATAGATCATTGTCTACAATCCAAACCACAAGTTAAGGGTGTCAAAATTAATCAGTGGTCAAGTTGAGAACTGGAGTTGAAGGCTCAAATGAGAAAAACAACCTCCAGATTGATGTCCAGATTGATGAGTTGTGAGTAATGACAACAAGGACGCAAATACATTGTTGTTGCACTTTTTTGCAGAAGGCTCTGCTTATGATCTAAAGACTGACATATTACAACCTATTCACTCACTCATTTATGTTTTCCATGAAACTCAGAAATAAGAACGTTCTATATTTGTCAAAGAACAATATGGACAAAATAGAACATGTGCTTAATATACTTTAATTAAGACTAACAGTCGACAAAAGTTTTCTAACGACTATATTCAAACTAATACGAGTATTTCGAATCTCTCTTAATCTACAAAAGGAACATCAAAGAGAAAACAAATACAAGAGTTCTAAATGCAATCAATCTACACTTGATCATTCATACTCTAGTAACAAAAATCTCCTCTCAAGCAAAACTCTTTCTCGTTTGTCATATTCAAGGATCATTTTGTCAATTTTTTGTTGATAATCAATCTCAAATAAGTATTGAGAATGTTGAGAAGTTTCTAGATCATAAACACATTTATCGTATACATCATTTGTGTTTCAAGTCTATTTCTTAAGTTAGTTTGAGTGAGTTGTAAAAATTCTTTTAGTTATTGAAAGATATTTGTAAAAATCATTTCTGGACTAAAAGGTGACTGTAAAATTTCTTTCAAAGTTGAAAACTGAAAGCTGTAATTGATCAAGTGTGATTAAGAAAAATAGTGCTAAATCAAAACGTTCTGGTGTTAAGCATATTAGTGAAAAATCTCACAGATTGTGAGGATTGAACGTAGCTCACCTTAGGTGAACCAGGATATATCTTTGCGTGATCTTTTTATCCTTATCTATATTTATTTTTCACTCATCAATCATATATCACTTAAAATTAATTTGTTTTATTTACTTCTAACATATTCATAACGTTTTCTAGACATTTTATTTCAATCAAAATTGATCTTGAGTTAATTTAAATTAAGTACATGAATTAATATTTTAAAAGGGATCACAATTGAAATTCCATTCCTTGTATTGATATTGCTACTGCAATGTTGATTATGGGATAGTTTTCATACTTCCAAACACTACAAGGTGGTTATGGATGTGAGGATTGTTATATTAAACAAGATGACCTCAAAAGCCCTAGAAAGAGGAGTTGAATATAGTTCTAATTTTTTCAATGAGTTTTGCATTATTAAATATTTTTATCAAACATATAGAGCAAAATTTTTGTATTAGATATTTCACATAGAAAACATAGAGATATTGCAACCAATCAATTATTGATTATACATTTTAAACAAATAGATGTTGATCGATTGATTCACAATGATTTAATAAAAAAAACTGACATTTATATTTAATCTCGGATTAAATTGAATACAACTACTTGATAGAAAAATATGGCCAAATAAAAAATTCAATTCCAAAATCATTCATGATTATGGAGACATTTAAAAATAGATTTTAATAATAAGACTCAAAATCACGAGTAGATTCACAATAAAAAGTTTCTAAGTGTAAATTTTTATATCAGAAATAGAAAATAGTTATAAATACCTCCAAACACCAAGATTAAAATTAACATGAACAAAACCTATAAAAAGTAAAAAGATAAAGGAAAGAAAAGATCACTATTGATTTCTGTACTCGTTCTCGTTGTATAGAATACATCTAGTCCTCGTTCAACCTGAATGAAAGTTTATTTTTGTATTATGATATGAACATTTACAAGATTCATTAACAATTGATTACAAAGTTTGTAAAATCATTTTTTAAACGTTCATGAACTAGATTTTTTTTAACACACTTCAAGAACATTTTGAACCTCTATCTACAAGATAAAAACACCCTTTCAAACTTGCAAGATAGAATCACGCTACAACAATCACAACTCTTATACTGAAAATGTCCAATCTTTACACCATGAAGCCAATTGAACCTTAATCGTCATCGGTGAAATAATCATTCTATACAAAAGATATCACATCTTTGATGTTTTCTCTAAAATAAACTCAATCACACATAAATTGAATCAGAAAAAAAAAAGTGTTTAATCTTCATTATTTTCTTGAATTAATGAACAAAAAATTTAAACCTTTAGAATGAAGGAACAAATCAATATCTAAGGAAACATTGTTCGGTTATGAAAGAAAAAAGCAATATAACATAAATAATTTATTTGTATTGCCAAGACTGAATTTTGCAGGTCATGTGAGTCGATTTACAGTTGTATGAATTGATTCATAAGTTTTTAAGAACTCATGATTTCAGTTATGAGTTGCGAGAATCGACTTATGGCATGTGTAAGTAGACTTATCAACTTTCAAAAGTATTAATTTGGTAAATTGATTCACACTTCATGTAAGTCGATTTACTGGTTTCAAACACCTTGAAATGATTTCTATATGAAATATCTAATGCAAAGGTCACTTACAAAAGGTTTTTGATGTATTGTATTTTGTTCAATCATATTTCTAACTAGTTTATAAAATAATTTTTTTGATTCAAGAACTTTAGTAGATATTGAGAATTGAAGACTGCACACAAAATCATTCAACTAAAATTTAGTTTTGATGTACATCAAAACACTAAATTTTTTATAGGAAAAATTGCATTCACATCTCATGGAAAGTAAGAAGTTCTCAAACTTCTTCTTATTAGACGATTGACATAATTGGTTGTTAAATAATTTGACCAATCATACAAGAGTTATTGGGTTAAAGTGGAACTTGATTTGTGGTGTGGTGTTAGACACTATTTGGTTTTAGTAGAAACAAAGCAATTATAGTAATAATGCTAGCACTAGCAGTGAGTTGTCGAACAAAGTTATGAGAACAATTCCTGGTATTGATGTTGGTTGGTTGCATGACCAAGAGAGTTTGCGAATAATATTTTTGAAGTTGACTATGATCGTATTAAGTGGATTTATTTGATTTTAGGTACAATGACTCTAAATACTATTGGTGGTGCAGTTTAGTTTTCATTTGGCTTGGAAGTAATACTTTAGACACATAAATATATATTCTAACTTGCAAATGGTTTGCTCTTTCTTATTTGAAGGCTGTTGCCCCTCTCACGCTGCTTATGCTCTAATGACCAAAATTAATTGCACATTTATGATGGTGATGGCCATATAGATGTATCCACGTTTCAAGAGAAACTAACCAAGTGCTTAAGAGTGTTGACGTATAATCTAGCTTATAGTTTATTAAGCTAAGCTATAAGACTTGTTTGTTAACACTCGTTTGATTATAAGTTTATAATTTCTTTTGATAAGTTATTTTGAGTAACTTTTGAATTTATAGTATATCATATTTTATTATTAACTTTATCTTTATTGTTGTAACTATGACTATTTTTTACCTTTTATAATTTATTTAAAATAAATAAACTAGTTATATCAATAAATAATATTTTAAAGTAAATACTTTAAAAGAATTTATTTATTATAATTCAACATAAATAAATAAAAAATATATCATTATAATAATTAATTTATTTAC
>JBBPBP010009780.1:9226129-9246254 GCA_037974735.1 Cicer chorassanicum
ATTAAATTTATAAAAAATAATTTTTTAATTACTAATTTAAAAATATTTTAAACATCGATTAATACAAAAAATATTTTTAACAAAAATTATTCTTTTATATCATTTTATAATTAAAAGCTAATTTAAAACGTCAATTTTACCGAACACTTCGATAAATTTAAATACTATTAATCATAAATTATAAACCAATTTATCAGTTAACTCTCCATTATGAATTAATTTTTACCAAATCTAATCTTGACTTAACACGAGTTTTCATGCAACTCTAGTAACAACATTTATAAATTTTGTCCTCTTTTCTTATGCTCTGTTGAGGTACGTTGCTATTGATTCTTTTTTTAAGAGGTTTTTAATTTTTGTTGCTCTAATTATAGTATTTTCTCTTATGTTTTATCCATACACCTTTAACAACTTTAAAATGATACTTTATAAATTGAAGTGTTTTAAAATATTTGTTCTCTAAATTAATAAATTAATAATTATTTTTATAAATTTAAAAATTATTTGTCGAGTTTTGATTTTTTATATTTTATGTAAAAATATTCAATATTTACTATATAAGTAATTAAAATTTTAAAAAAATTAAATTTTATTTTACTTACACTTTTGATAAATAATATTTGATTATTGTAATTTTTTAAATAATAAAAAACAACTTTTTTTTAAAAAATTATTTATTTAACTGCTAATTTAAAAATCAAATATAATGATATTACGTAATTATGAATGAACTGTAAAATTCTATGTGATATGACAAAATGATAGTTTTTAAAAGACAAAAAAGAAAGAAAGAAGTGAGAAAATGAGAGTGGCAGTGAAGTAATATCGCTTTCCGCACATTGCTCATCTTCCTACTCTCTGCTAAGCATTTGGATCCATCCGATAAACACAAAAAACGGTTAAAATGTCACCAATTTCATGCACAAAGCTGACACTATTCACTATATCAGCACTCATCATCCAGTTAATCGGTTTCTCACTCTTCGTCTTCGGTTTCTTCCCCGTCAAACCACTTCTCTCCGGTCACAGGTAACACTTCAACTTCCAATATTTAATCATAACACTTCATATTTATCACATCTTTTCTTCACTCACTGATTATTTGATTTCCTTTTCGATTGTTAAGTGGCTCCGAGAGTTTCCGACGCCCTACCTGCGATGACGATGGAATTGCAAATCCGAACGAAGCGTCTCTGCCTCCAGATCGCCTTAGGTTTTTATATCAGGTTGTGCTGCTGAATTGCAATTTCCATTGCTTTTTGTGATCGATGATAAATTTTTGTGGTTTTAGAAGAGATGCACATAATATTCATATAAACGCTTAGTTTGATATTGGATCACATTAGACGGTATAATTAATTCATTTCTGTTTGTTACTAATTGGAGAGTTGTTAGGATTGTTATGTTGTGGTATTTTAGTGTTATAGGTGTAATAATGAATTTTTAGTATGAAGACTATGCTAACTGACTTGCGTCAGTAGAGGCTCCATTTTTTATTGTTTATTAATAATGGTTGAAGATAGACTAGACTGGACTATGGAGTTGTTTGTTATAGTTGGAACTAGGACTATATTTGAAAGTACATGATTAGTTATGAAGGACCGACACAAACACTGGACATGGGATTGACACAGACACCGTTAATAATTTGAAAAAATAGAAGTGATTGAATATAATCACATGTATCAGAGATCAGACACGCCTTAAATCTGAAGTGGTGGTAGGAATGTAGGATCATATGTTATGCGTTCACAAGTGTTGGTAGGATCATATGTTATTCAGTAAGTTTCGATATTGGAAAGAGTTCTTAGAGGCTCTGGTTTGCTCATAATAAATGGTGATCAGTTGATTTAATCCGACTCTCATTTCTGCTTCTAGTTTTGTTGTTACTGAAATGTTTGTAAAAATGTTCTATGTGTAGGAAGTATCTGAGATGCCTCCTTTGTATGATCGACTCATCTTAATGGTATATACAGCTGCTATAATTCCACATTTCCTGAGGTCTATGATTTGGTCATTTTATTTGTTTTCAGTTGTTCATGGAGTGAGGCATCATTGATATTAATTTGTCTCACAGAAGCAATTTCCTTTAGGTCATTGATGGTCTTCCAGCAGAATTTGTGCTTGGCAAGGAGGGTCGGCCACCAAGCAAAGCTTTTATGGAAGCTATGCCATACACCCAGTCATTGCTGGCAAATGGCATGGGTGTTGGATATCATGCGATAGCTGCAGCGCCAACTGTTACCATGCCTCGTTTGAAAGTTAGTGTCAATTCACCTTTCAAACATGGAAGTATGAAGAGAGCATATGATCTGAGTTTCTTTTTCTTTTTCCAACTTCTTATTTTATCTTTTGTGTTTGTTGATTCAGGCCATGGTTTCTGGAGCAATCGGGGGTTTCCTAGATGTGGCTTTGAACTTTAACTCCCAGGCTTATTCAGACGACAATCTTCTTGGTTAGTTGAGCATGTTGGAAAAATTGAACATATCATTTGAAGTTTCTATGGACTAGTATTGATGCCCTCATAACTTGTTGCAGCACAATTTTTTAAGACTGGATGGAAAATGGTTATGCATGGGGATGACACGTGGCTCAGGTTATTTCCTGGTTTCTTTGCAAGGCATGACGGAGTTAGCAGTTTTTTTGTAAGTCTTCAATATACATGTTAGCTTATAGACATGGTCTTGTGCCCCCATATAGGTCAGAGTACTCATTAGTTATCAGTAATCACTTAAATATGTTGTACATATTTTCTTCTTGAATAATGAGTTGTACTTGACCTCTCAAATCCCTTTGCTTTTCTCATTAATAATTTTTCATATCTCAAGGACAAGGCAGTTTGTTTCTCTACATAGCATGTTATTTCAATGGTTATAAGTGTGTGTGTGTGTGTATAATTTATGGTTGCTCTATTTTTTTACACTGTTTTTCTGAAGCTTCATGTCACTATAGGTTAAAGATACTGTACAAGTAGATCATAATGTTTCCCGACATCTTGGTGATGAACTTAGCAGCGATGACTGGAATTTTCTTGTAAGTAATTGCATAGCCACTTCATAATTTTGTTCTTACCTAATGTTATTTTAATAATGATTTTTCACTATTCAGACTTTTACACAGTTAATTTCTGGTTTAAAATATGATCTGTGCTTTATGTTTTTCTTTTTATTTTTCATTGTTTGTCTATAGAACCTGTTAGTTTTACTTTTTTTCTCCCTCTTATATTGATGTTCTTTTTCCGGCCAAAAAGGTGGAAGTTTTTGTAGTGATGTCATATTACCAATGGACATTGTTTCCATTTATTCTGTGGTATATTTCTGAGTTTTGGATATAAGAATCACTTTCTAGGGTGCATGCATATTAAAATTTGTTTATATTCCCTGCTTTTTTCGTTAAAAAAAACTATTTCCATACAAATCATTTCTTGAATGAGATTTCAATATGAATTTGTTGAAATATGTTGTTGGTAAGTTTTTGAAGATTAAAGATGACAGTCAGAGATTGTTATGCTGCTGTTTGGAACTTAAGCAATTTGATTACATGAAAACATTTTTCCTTCATTTCCTGCAATCCTAACTATATATCACTAGACCTTTTCTATGGATGCACATTGGGAAGATGGTTTGGTTCTATCATACCAAAGAAGCATGATTGGTTTTTTATCTGCTAAAAGTTGGTTTGGTATTACTTATATGATCACACCAAATAGGAAAAGTAACTGTTTTGTTTTTACCGATTAGTATTTACTACAAACACTAATGAATTTGCTGATTGGTAGATGATAGTAGTAGTACATTAGTTTTTGTATCTCTTATCAACAGAGTTCTTTCAACTCATGACTTCTGAGAATATATTAATTTACTTTCGCACTGAATTGTTGGTTTTCAATTTTCAGTGAAAGTTAAGATTTAAGATTAAGATCCATCTCCAGTAAAAAAAAAAGATTAAGGTTTAGACAATTTAACCCTATGTGCCAAATGTGGAGTTTTTGGGTCTAGTTCAGAATTGCAATTGCATGATGCTTTTCAATGAACATTTTATTTCATTTGTACACATTTTACTGAGTTTATTTTAGATACTTCATTATCTAGGCTTGGATCATGTTGGTCATATTGGTGGACGCAGCAGGTATTATCACTAACTCTCTGCTCTATACATGTAATTTCATTCTGTTCTCAAAGCTTCACTGGGAGATTTACTGTTTCAGTGCGTTGATGGCTTCAAAACTTTCTGAAATGGATGACGTAGTGAAGAAGATTCATTCTAATATCTTGCAAAATCTTGAAAAAGATCACGGGCGGACACTTCTGGTTTGTGACTATCTTGTGCACTACAAAATTCATGCGAGTTGTTTATTGTGGTGTGAACACATTAATAAGAACTGAAGAGTTCCCCCATTGAATTGTATCTATTTATGTTGCTAATGTATACGACTTCTATAAATTTCATATAGGATATATTTGCATGTGTGAGCCTGCACATATGCTTGTATAAGAAAACAAAACATATGTTGGAGTTCAACTTAAGTGCTTGCTTTAACTTTGAAGTTAATGATGAATGGTCCTTGGCTTTGAGCTAGTCATGCATCCATGGACCATGGTATATTTTCATGGCTTTTCAAATCACTACTTTTAGTTATAAGCATATCTGCAGTAATAATAATTTTAATCTGTGATCAACTGATCATATATATATATACCTGTGGTGTTATTTACTTTGAAGTGTATTTTATGTTTTCTCATTTTCTTTATGGATATTTTCAATTTATTATTGATTATTATTGTAACAACAAAGTCCATTAAAAAATTCAAAGTTTTAAAAAGCATCTGTTGGGAATTGCTAATAGGTCGTAGTCAGTGACCATGGAATGACAGAAAATGGTAATCATGGAGGTTCATCGTACGATGAAACAGACTCTCTAGCTCTATTCATTGGACCAAAAAACCATGCTTCTGACCACACATTTTCGAATCATGACACAATTTTTCAGGTAATTAAACTGTACTTCATGCTTCTAGGTTGTATCACAAGGACTAGCCAATTTTGATAATTTTCATATCTTCTCTTGAACTTGAATGTGTTGCTAAAACGGTTAGCAAACCATCTGAGAATCTTCTTGCATCGAGTGTATTAGCCAACTTTTGTTTGAATGCTTCCTAATGCAGAGAGCCTCTTATGTTTTAATGACTTTGTCACTGCCCCTGTTTTCTTGTTTGTCAATCTTGAACTTAACATGAAGTACCCCTTTTACTAAATATCCTGGGCAATGGGTGGTTAAATATGCATGCAATTTTCATCTTATTGTGCAACAGGTTGATATTGCGCCAACATTAGCTTTACTTTTTGGTGTGCCAATTCCCAAAAACAATATTGGTGTTTTGATCTCTCAAATGGTTGACTCTCTGACGGGTTAGTTCTCTTTCTCTCTGTCTATTTATCTGACAAACTAAACCAAATGTGATATGGCATTTTTCCCCACCAGTTTCCAATATTCTATTAAGCACATACAAAAACACAAACACAAATGCGGGACATGACACAGACAAAATTACAAATATGTCAGCACTGCTATGTCCAAAATATATATGACACCGACACTAATATATATATATATATATATATATAATTACATAAAATTAAAGGTGAAAATCATTTATAGAAGATATAAATTGAAAGTCAAGATGATCACCAAGACAAAATGAAGATGATGAGCATGACAGATCAAATAAGAGGCCTGAAAAGGGAAACCAAAAAGGGGAAATTGGGAAAGATGAAAACATGTGTATGCAGGATGATGTGGGAACATTTCAAATGTCTTTCAAAAACTATTATATGACTTTTGAAAGCTTTTTTGTTTCTATTAGATGTGTTCATTCTCACTGTAGTTGTATTAGAGGAGTGTCTGGGAAGAATAAAAAAATATCGGTCACTTGTCTGAGGTGTTTGACATGAGTCGTATGAGTGTCGTTGTTCGGTGATTGTCGGACATGCTGACACACGTAAACCCACATGTGTCGGTACTTCATAGTCAATGTTTATTTGAGCAATGGTTTATGTTGTAGCAGCAAAATTATGTAATTGCATCTTTCTTTTTTCATTCTTTGGTGAGCTAGATGACCAAAAGTTGAGGGCACTGCAGTTGAACACATGGCAGTTATTCAGATTACTTCAAGCACAGTTGCCTGGTTTGTCTTGTAGAAATGTTCCATGTGATGCTTTCATAACTAATACTGGACCCACACTTAGTGATTGCAAAGGTTGCAAGGAGAAGCTGTTTTGTTGTTTGTATTTAAACGCTGCTACTCTTCATGATGCCTGGAGGGCTGAAGTAGTCATCAAGTATGCGACAATTCTGTTGTGCCATGTTTTTAATAAATTCTACAAGAAATATTTGCGGACAATTTTTTTATTTGTCATATAACTTTTGTAGGTCTAATAATACAGAACGCTACAACACCATTGTTGCAGCATATCACAAGTTTCTTAGCAGTGCGAGCGAGTGGCTATCACACAAAGCAACTGATGTATGTGTGATCTTCTGTGTTTAGAGTTTTCTTGAGATTTATCTCTCTTTCTGTTCTTTATCCGTGATTCATGATAATTGTATTTGTTCAGAGACCAATTAGTTTACTTGCTTTTGGAGTTGCTGCTTTGATCACATCATGCTTGATACTGCTGAAACTCGTATTTGTCATCGACAGAGAAGTTCCTGCTCAGGAGACTCAAGATGTTGAGAATTATATGAAGCCCTGGAAGTTGGATGAAGTGTTCATTTTATTTGGCATCCTTATCCTTGTCATTAGTCTGGGATCAAGTTCCATGATTGAAGAAGAGCATTACATTTGGCATTTTTTAACATCCACAATTAACTTGTTATTTTTTCGGAAAGCATTACAATCTTTTGACCTTAACCAAGCAGTTGATGATCTCATTTCAGTAGAGAAAGGAAACTATACATCAGGATGCCAAATTATTTTATTATGCCTTAATCTTTTTTCTGGAAGAATTTTGAAAGGCTGGCATCAAGGTGGTGTGAATTGGACTAACCTTCCTGACATTTCTACCTGGCTTGAGCAGGCGGGCAGTGAATATATAAACCTGATTAAAATTGCATCGTGTGTCTTAATCATCATGTTGGGCACATTTGTATTATTCCTATTGCAGTCCAAAGCAAAAGTTGTAACGGTCATTAGGTTCAGCCTTTTAATGTCTGGTTTGTTGGTATTGCAACATTTTGTGAAACATCAGGACATGTCTTCCTCATACAATAAGGATGCCACCTTATCAGTTCAAATATTCTATGCCATTCTGGGAATCAGTACTGTTACAGTTGTATTGGTTTTGCCGTGGGTTATGCCTATGAAAACCCGTGAAATGTGCTCAAAATGGAACCTCTATATGTCTGCTTTTGTTCCTGTGAAAATCCAGAATATGACACCAATATTTGTATTAAAAGATTCCTTGTATGTTATGGGGTGCATGTACATAACATCCTGGGGTCTTCTGCAGTTGTTGCTTCAACGGCCGATTAATGCAATGCCTTTGTTGTTGCTCATTGTTCAAATCTTGGCTTACATGCTTGCTTTTTCTTCTAGTGGGTCGCATCATAAGCAGTGGGTTGAGGTTAGTTGTAAGATTCATATATAAATATTGGTTTTTATTTTATATTTTGATTTGATAACTGATTAATTTTGGGTTCTGGAGTGCAATGCTAACTTGAAAGTGATTGATTTCACCAGAATCTAACTAGACAAGGGTTCTGTTAGTTCTCTTTATGGAGTTTTGCTTTCTGTGTGTATTTTTATAAACTATAATGGTTTAGGTTCACCATTAGAATTGTGTTTCTCAAGCATTATTTCTTTTTACATTGGAGTTTTCATTAAATTTCAACCATTTATTGAGTATTTGATTAAAAAACTGATTTATAGGGTACAAACTATTCTGACTAATCAAGGGTAGTTATGTGCTTCATGTAATTTGAATAGGCTATTATATATTATCTGAAAAATTGAGGAATATGAAGATTTTATTTCCTGAATTGCTTGAGCTAAGGTTCCAATGCAGTCTTGGAAATTGGAAGTAGTTTCTTGTTTAATAATATGTTAATATTCCAACATCCCAGGTTTTCATTTTTGCTTCAAACTAAAATTCCTATTGTTTGTTCAACATATTATGGTGCATATGAAGAAGAGATAGAAATATTTATCTTTTAGTCTGGTGTAAATATTCTCCATAGCAATGTGAATTGATTAAATAATTTAATCTGGTAGTTTAAAATGTCTCTAGATTTTAAATTCTATATTATACTAGCATATTTCTGTCAGCTGTTGTAAGAAAGTGTATTTTGTAGAGCAAGACTAACCATCCATTTAATAGATGGTTATAAGGGTGTGTTTGGTTGGAGTGGTTTAGAGGGAGGGGAGGTAATATTTAAAAAAAAGTATGTTTGGTTCAAATTTTAAGAAGGGAGGGAAGGGGAGCAAAATTTTAAGTCATTTTGGTTCTACCTCCAGTTTGGGGGGATTTGGAGGGGAGGGAGCCAATATAACTTAAAAACCATTTAAAGTCCCTCCCCTCTCCTTGAACCAAACACAAAACCATTAAATATACATCCCATCTCCTCTTTTGAACCAGACATGTCTCAATTTCCCCTCCCTCCCCTCCCCTCTGTTGAACCAAACAGACCCTTAACTTCAAGCTCCATTTACCCACATAATTGTGACTTGTAGCTAAAAGCCTAAAATACTATTAATGCATTCATTTTAATACACCCTTTTATATTAAATTGTAGTATTGTCTTTTGCTTCTTTTGGATACACAGCTTCGCCGTTTGCTAATCTCATGTACATGTTTTTTTACCATGCACGAGTCTCTTTTTGCTACAACATCACACGTGTCATTTGTTGATCAATGGGTCATTTCTCTGCTATAGGATGCATAGGTTTCTAAAGTTAAAAACTCACACATAGCAAACCACACGTTGCTTTAGTCACATATCTTACTTGATGCCAGTTTCTGTTAACTGTTGCATTCTAACATTGCTCCGGTTGATTGTTCCCACTACCTATCTGCGGCTACAATAATAGGGAGGGGGGTTGTTAATAAAGCACTAGGCATGCACATTATGAAAAAAAAAACAGGTTTGTGAAAATTGTAGTTAGAGTATCTCTTTAGTAGTATTGGACTGTTGATGCTATTATATTTGACTATACATTCTACAAAAGTTAAATGGTTGTAAACTTGTAATATTTATTTTGAGTTGAAAATTTAGCAAACTGCACTATGACTGTGTTAATTACATCTCCTTGTTTCTATGTATCATGCAATTTCTTTTGATGCATAATGAGTATTTAAATGTGCTCAAAATGCAAATCATGTTCTGATTTGTGCATTTGCTAGATTGCTGTACTATACAATCTGGGAATGGCAGGCCATTTTGCTCTTGGGAACAGTAATACGCTAGCTACCATTGATGTGGCTGGAGCTTTTATTGTATGTCACCTATTCTTTTGCAATAAATTCCATTTGAGCACACTATTTTCTGCACTGCATTTCAGATTTAAATTCTCCATGAATATCTCTTTTCTCAGCAAGGTTATTACCTTTCGTTTGCAGGGAATTTCAAGTCACTCAACCTTCCTTTCTGGCGTTCTAATGTTCATCATTACCTATGCATCCCCAATGTTATTCTTTCTTTGTTTGGTGTTGTACATCTCTGTCAAGGTCACAGTCTGTCCACTAGTTGCTGAGAGTGGAAATTCTGGAGAAATTCTCAAGTCTCTTCTTGGATTTCCTTGCCTAGTACCATTGAGCATAAACTCCATTTTCTTGTCTGCAAACACGATAGTATTAATGTTGATGAGGAACCATTTATTTATTTGGAGCGTCTTTTCTCCCAAGTGAGTCTTCCTAGAATCTGGTGTTTAGAATTTAACGAATGACTGAACAAAAAATTATTCTGTGATTTATTGAATTTAATATTGAAGTAATAACTAATGAGGATTAATTCTGTTTTCTGACATTATGTTTATGAATATCATTTAACCTTGTAAATCAACTTGTTCTGTAGGTACCTTTATGTCTGTGCAGCAACTGCGTGTGTCTATATTGGGGTCTTCATTGTTGTTGCAACAGTGATTTATACATATATAGTGCTTTTCTGGCTGAGAAAGAGTTTCTCCATAACTAGCAAGGAAAACGGTATGTGATTACTTATGTGTTAATGAAAATTTATTATTACACTGTCAAAAGCAATTTTGACTCTTTTTAGTGCTTGGTTAGTTTCTGAATATTGTTTTTGAACATCTAGACTAAGTGCATTTATTTAGTGATAAACGAACCGGACTGCTAGTGTCACTAAACATTAATTTCACTGAACTGCACTAACAGCGTTACTCGCCACTGATTCACATCGCTGACTAAACAAAAATAGATGTCTCGACGTTGTGGTGTTGGGATCAGGGACATCTTCAAAGCATTTTCCTAGCCATCTTCCTCTATCAGCTCAAAGATGGTCTTCATTCCACTAAAATGAAAATGAGGCCTTTTGAGTTTCAACGTGTCAATATTAATTATCTTCTCTGATTTCTTCACTTTGGTGATTTCATTGATCAGTATACGTCCAATCTAATTCTTTACCTCGGTTGCGTTGGTATAATGTTTATCAATAGTAATTCTTATTACAGGATTGTGATGTATTTTTGCCGTTTCATTCATCATGTTCAAATTTCCCTCCAGTTATTTGCAATATCATATTCGAGTAAATATAAAATTCTAGCAATTTATTAAAGACAATTTTAGAGCAATATAAAAGTTATGACGTCGACAATGCCATTGCTCATTGGTGCTGGATATGTTTTTTCAACTAGTTACAGGCACCAGTTCTTCAACTATTTAAGATCAATTCAGAGACAAGTTCTTACAAAACCAGTTTGTTTCAAAAATTGAAACCAGTGTACTGAACAAAAGAATCAATTCAGTTGCATTCAGACAGAATCAAAACCAGTTCAGTTTGTTGAACTGCTTTCTAGTTCGGTATGGTTTTCCACCGTGAACGGAACCATGAAAAAACATTGAAAATTCTAAATCCAAATGTCTCCATGGAGGATAAATATAATTTTGGACTTGGTTAAAAGAAAACCACTGTTTTGATTCAAAAGTGAGCAAGTGCATTCAAATATAAATTAATAACCAAAATAAAATTGTCATTGGAAAACCAAGCAAGTGCATTCAAATATAAATTACAAACCAAAATAAAATTTTCATTGGAAAACCAAACACTCAATCCTAACCTTAAATGGTTATGTAAACGTATGAACATGTCAAAACATGGTTAATGTGATGTTAAGGTGATTCTTCTACTAAACGAAATATTTTTATCATAAAATTGAAAGAATTCATTCTTCTTGAATCTAACATGTTTTGTGCTTTTCAAAATTCGTTTTCTCTAACTCAAAAATTAATGGAAAGCCTCTCCTTTTGTCCTCTATGTTATCACAAGTTCTCATTTTTATGAATTTATTTAATCAGCCAATCTGCACGTGATTTGTTGGATTGGCTGATCTATATGTTTTAAAGTTTTTTTTTAATGAATTTTGTACCTCCGTGTTGGCCAATCTGGATTGTTTGGATTGACAAATTCAAATATGTATTTTATAAAATACCAACTTTAATTTTTTCAAATTTTTCATGAATTTTGTACCTTTGGATGAGAGATTGGATCCGTTTATTTTCATTGCATATGAAAATTCATTTTTGCAATATTGTTCTTCATGCTCTCAAATATTTCTTTTGCTTGTTCAACCATAAGTCACTCAGTATAAAATTCTCAAATAATAACAGCAGGCTGCACAACATATCCAATCTCTCGTTGTATAACGCTTCTGCTGTATGTAGTTGGCCCAAATATCATATAAGTTTGAGAATTGTTTATCCCCACGAGTCTCTCAAACCCCCCAAAAATTCAAATTACCCCATTACCGATTGGACTCGCGTATCCGGTAGTTAAATTTTCTTGAAAATACACTATCGGATTTATGCATTTGGTAATTAATTTGCATAAACATATACTACTTAATTCTCCCATTCGATAGTGTATTTTACTTGGAAAAAATACCTCAGTATACTACTAAATTTACACATTCGATAGTTATTTTTTGTAAGAATACACTGCCAAATTCCAGGACATGGTAGTGTATTGGATAGGAAATTGTAGTAAACCGCAATATGCAGCGCTACAAAGGACATAATCAATATATATGTAAAATTTGGTTTAAACATTTCATTATACTCATAATTGTCATATACATTTAATAACATCCTAGTGTGGTTTAATAGTCTTATACATATTAACTAATCTATTCTAAGGTCACGACATCATCTTCGTATGTCACTTAAATCGAGTTGTCAGCGTTTGATTTTTTCGGTGGTTGGACACCTTTTTCAATTTTCATGAGTTCATCAAATAAATACATCTTTTCTGCAAATGGATTTTTTTTCCATGATTTTGATTCTAGTTTGTGGTGCACTCTCCATTCTATAGATGTCAGAGGTATTGGACAATTTTCCTTCAAGTATACATGAACAAAATGATTTTGATTTACTTATCAAGTGCATAAAATACATGAAGTTGGATATGGATGTGGACGACCTCGTAATGGGAGAAAAGTTTCAGAAACTCCATCTTGAAATATCGTCAACTCAATTACAACTATTGTATTGAGTTGCAACAAGATGTCCCATTTTTAGAAACAACATCCACCTTTTTGTAGGTGTCTTATAAAACTTTCCAAGATACATAACATATTTGATAACATTTAATTGTTTCTCTGACGAATACAATTTGACATAATCTGACTTGTGCTTATTTATTTATCTATTGAGATCATGTCAAACAATTGCATGATTCTCCTCACTCTTACCAAGATGTGCAGCGACAATCCGAAATCCAAAATTCCCATCACCAGTAACATCTACAATTTTGTCAATATACACATGCATAAAAAGAGCGATATGATCAATAAAGGGAATTTTTGGTTTTGGGAATTGATTAGGTGAGAGACTAATACATGCACTCTTATTTCTTGGACATGATAACTTCAATTCAGAAAATAGATTGATCGGACGTAGTGAATCAACAGGCTCCCATAAAGACGACGAGCGTTTAGTTGACTCATCTGTTGGCGTACACCTAACCTTCTTTGGCGCACTCTTGGTTTTCACCTTCTCGCTAGGTGGATTTAACGTCGTTTTTGGGAAAACTATTTCACAAATTTGGTCCGTGATAAGTAGTTTCATATTGTAATCCGTTTTGTCAAACCGTTCCTGAAATACAAACGTGTGCCTAAATTTTATATACTATCACATAAAGTCACTAAATTAACAAATTATTTAATTTAATTAATTAAAACATACGTGAATCGCTTTCAACTCTATCAAAATAGAAACATCAAAAACTTCTTCTTTTACGATAACATCATCATAAAACCCTAGTCTCTTCCAATGAATGTATACCTTATCAAATCGAATAGATGTGTCATGCGTTACTTTCTTAACAATGATACAAACACATGGAAAATTGTAAGTTTTTCTTATTACACAACTACATTTTCTATTGTCCATATCGCATTCTTTTGCTCGTGCTCCTTTGCAATGAATGAAATTTAATCTAGCTCTTGAAATTGTAAACACCTAATTCGAATACAAAACCTTTTCTTTGTATTTGTATCTCAGTGAACTGTGTTTGCAACATATTGTTCATCGCTTCCCAACCATTCACCAAATCACCTTTACTATCCAACAAATAGATTTTAAACCTACCGTGAGTAGAGTCAACTATTTTTGTGGTTGTGTTGCCAAAGTGCAACACATGGTTTATCGATGCTCTTACAACTTTATCCTTCGCCACATCCAATATGGTGCTTTCGACATATTTGAGGAATTTTGGAAATTGTTCACATGTTTTTGAACTCGACAACGACACCAATATATACATCATGTCAAGGAGATTCCATTACGAAGTCCCAAGCCCCTATAATGTTGTCGGTTTGACCTGATTGGCATTCGCATCTACATGTTTCGCAACTTCTACCTTCACATCTAACTTGCATCTAGCTCTTACATTTTTGAAATATGACAACGACACAGTGAAACAGTAGTAGTTGAAAAAATCTTTGCAACAACATTCATCAATACAGTATATCTGTCAGTCACAATTACCTTGAAAATCTTGTCATCAGACTTCAACAAATTATGACACATCTCTAGAACCCAAATGAAGTTATCCTCCTTTTCAAATATGGGAAAAGCAAACCCAACTGAATATGTTATCTCTGTAAAAGTCACACCAACAATCTCAAACAACGATATTTCATATTGATTTGTTTTATAAGTTGAATCCGTCAACAACACAGTCGGAAGAGTGTTAAACAACTTGACTGATTCAGGATGAGCCCAAAAGATATCCTAAATTTTAGTTTCATACTTATTAATTGTTCTATATCTGTATACATATTTGTGATCGTCCAAGCATTTCAACAAATGTTGCGTTTCTGATCTCAGACTCATTATAGTCTTCTTGTATATTTGACGCACATTACAAATTTGCTTCATTGTAGTATCACTTTCAAGTATTTCGTCTTTCAAAGTCATTAGAATATTTTTTGGTGGGATCATGTTTCTTGTCATCTCACGAACAAATTCATTCTCTTTCTCATTTAAACGACCAATAATGAGATGACTTTTTAAACGACCAACAATGATTCTTTGGTAACCATCCAACCTCAATGGACATTCACATTTCGTAGATCATGTGTCTTCGTGTTTCAACTTTTTATTGGTTCCTTTATACACACCACCCATTTCGCAAATCCAATACAAAAAATTGTTTTCTTCTATCAAACTCATGATCAGATTTTATAATTACCAATGAAAATCCCAACTTAACTGTCTGACAACGAATCCAAACAATCAAATCATCTCGACAACTATATTTATCATCAGTAATAAAGTTTATCCCAACATCAATGTTAATAACCAATGGCTTTGCAATATTCATATTCAAATCAGTTGCTTCCTTCGATTTCAAGTCAAGTACGAACTCTGGTATTTCTTCACCTACAGGCTTAGGTTTTGGTCCAATTGTAGCCTTAGGTTTTGGTTCAGCTATTGGCTCAGGTTTCAAATCGGGTGTCGGCGAATGTTTGGATTCAGATTTAGGCTCAACCATAAACTAACTACGAACATTTAGCACAAATTAAAACTCAATTATGCAGAAAATAACTTATTCTAGATTGCATTAACACCTATCTGGTGCGTGAATCTGGTAGTTTTACGTTTTTGAAAAACACATTATCGGATGCGTGAATTTGGTGTATGAAGTTTTTAAAATACTACCTACCAGATCCCAGAATCTGGCACCAATCAGTACAAAACATCAAAAAGTTTAACAACCAAAATGACAATGAGGAGTGTTTTAGGGCTACATTACCTTTGCAATGAAGAAAAATAGTTGATGATGCCAATGGATAGAAGAATGGGTTTTTGAACTTCAAAAATGTGAAAGTAGGTGAAGGATTTGAGGTTGACTGTTGAAGAAGAAATGTTTGGCGAGAAGACTGACATATTTATGTACTGGTGCCTATCGGATGTGTGAATCCAGTAACTTAAGTTACCAGATTCATGCATTCGGGAATTTACCATACCAGAAGCTAGAATGATAGAATTCGGTTAGGGGTAAACTTGGTAAAACGACGGGCCTCTGGACAATAGTGGGGGAACTGTAGTGGTAACTTTTTTTTGTCTGTGATGATATAAATACCACCAGAAAACTCACATCAACAGTAAAGTTCCGTGTTTAAATCTGAGACATAATATTCAACATAACAATATAGATATTTTACCAGTTGAGTTAAGACTTAAACACAATTGTAGTTGCATTCATTTGCAACGATACCTAAATTTCTCCATACAATAATCAAATCAATTAGTTGACATGCTTTATCGTAGCATTTATATATCTTATAAGCCTTAATCATTACATAAAATCCTGTCCGAACAAGGGTAAATTTCGGAAGAAAAGAATTAAGTGTGTAGAATTTTGAGAACAAGGATTGGAAGAATAAATTCTCAAATTAATGACCCAATTTTATTCTTCGTTCTTTGAGCACTGTTTAATAGTGTTCTTATCTTTGTAATACAAGTCTAACATGGTTTTAATCTCAGCAATGTCTTTTTAATTTTATCTCTATAATTTATTATTCATTTATTTTAGTCCTTAGTTGTATTTATATATAAAAGAATTGATGATGATAAATAGAGTCGTTAAATTTTAGTGACGTGGTATCTATACTTATCTAAGTCACCGTATATTGATAAAATAATTAAATTAAAACATAAATAGATATTAAATTAATTTAAATTTGTTTATAAAAATTGAAAATTAAAAATAAAAATAAAAAAAGAAATAAAACTGTGTTTTGACTCTTTTGCACTCTTTTGTCGTATCAAAGGGACACGTTAATATTTCGGCAAAGCCAAGTTTCACGAATGACTAAAAATCGGAAAATTTTAAATGACTTAGTTTAAATAGAAAAATACTTTTGCAAGGACTACAACTAGATTAGACGCATATCACAAGAACCAAAACACAGTATGCAAAGTCATGTTCTTTAATATTTGGTCTCCAAAGTTAAGGCTTTGTTCAAAATAGCTAATTGATCTTTGAGTCATCGTTTTAGTGATTTGGCACTCAGTTGGTATCGTTGAATCGACTTGAATAATGTAAAAAAAAGTTATAAGAAAAAATAAAAAAAGATAGGATTCAATTATCATTAAAAAAAGATATGATTCATCTATAGTTAAGAGTTAAGACTTTAGACTTCATTAAATTCTTTCGAGATAAAAAAATCAATTTTTTTATTTTTTTTGAAGTAATTAATGTTTATAATTAATTGTTAATTTTTGTTAGAAGAAGAAGTTGAACATAACTTCTTTGTCACTCCAATTCTCCTAATAAGCTAAAGCACCTTATGAATCCCAAAAAATGATCTTATTAACTTAGAACATTTCTACTTTTGATTCTAAAAAAATCTATCTTGGCTGAGAAATCTCCACCATCTTCTAAATCTAAAAACCACTGCCCTCCCCTTCAACATCTCTCCAATCACCCAATCTTACACCCTAATGCTCCAAATCGGGCGAAGAACACGAAATCAATAATAGTAAGGCCGAAAAAAGAAAAACAAATCACAATAGCTACAACATTATCCCAGCAACGAGCAATATTACCCACTATGTTGACTCGTTGAATATTGAATGAGAAAAACAACCATCGAATTGAAACACCCATCGTTCTCCTCCACCCATCCCTTCCCTCCCTATCAATGACAACCTCATAGTTTTATCAAACCCATTAACCCTCAAATGTAAATCATATCTCACTTATCATTTGCAAACCTAGCTTTGGTTAAGCAACTCCATTGCCATTCCACTACAATTCTAACTCTCCCCTAACCCATCTCAAGCCCCTCCTTGAACCCTATAGCTACCTGAATCAAACATAAAAAACAACCAATCTCACCCTAAACATTAAACACAACTGGCCAACAAATGCTAATAAGAAATCAGAAAACACATGTGACTACTATGTCATGAAGAAATAAGAAATAAGAATATGGCATGATGATTTGTTAAACATGGCAAATGTATGAGTGTGACTACTATGTCATGTTACATATGTTGAACATTGTAAAAGAGTTGATCCATGGATGCAGGTACGTAGTTTTTTACAAGTTGTTATTGATTGTGTTTGTTTATTTTATATTTTATATTCGTATGATAAAAAATGATAAGTGGTTATTGATTGTATTTTTTAATGTTCTTATGATAAAAAATTAGGATTCAACCGATATTGATTGTGTTTTATTTTTTGTTCAGATAATTGATGACTCGAGATCATTTCATCCAGATCAAATTAAAGAAGTTCGAAGACGTTGTGTTGATTTTATTTTGGAATTAATTGAAGGAAAATGACAATGTTAATATATGTCTATTGAATATTTGTTACATTGTGAATTTGTAATTTTGTTAATGGACATCTAAGTTTTGTTCCTTCTTGTCAAGATTAGTCAGAAATGGGAGACATCTTCTTTGTACTCTATATTTTTTTTTTAATGAACGCATGATGTTGTATATTTGGTTATTAGATGGTTATATAAAATTATTGTTGCAATATAAAACTCTAATTTGAAATTTAATAAGAAATATTGTATATATGTATAGATCAAGAGCATAAAAACAAAATGAGAAATTTATTAAAAAAAATAATCATTTTAACTTTATCTATTAAGTCGGTTGATCAAAAGATCCAACTTAAAAAAATGATTTGTTGAACTGAGTTTAAGTCGGTTAAGCTGAATCGACTTAATAGGACGAAACTCTATTAAGTCGGGTCATGAAACGAGTTAAAAAACAACATGTTTTTTAAGTCGTTTGCTATTAACTCGGACATGGAACCGACTTAAAATGTATATTTTAACCGACTTAAAAAAGTAAAATTCTACTAGTGACAGTTGAATATTATCACGCCTACTTAGAGTCCTCACTTCCTCTTCGTCTTCGATATACCATCTTGTTCCTTGTAAGTAATGCCAATTGTTGTCACTCCAACGAATAGTGGAGCAGAAAGAGTTTGGGTGAGAAAGGAGAGAATGGAGAATGAGTTTGTTGTAGAAATTGAGGAAGGGAGTTGATGTAGGGATGCATACAAAGTGTCAATAAAGCTCAAAATTCAAAGCTTCTTTTGAAAAATTTTATACTAAACTCTTAATATTATGTTCACTGTTGAAATAATTTTTTTTAAGTTCTGGTCTATTATTTTATTATCTTTTCTGAAAATTTTTGAAAATTATTTTTTCAAAAATATATCGAAAAAACTTCTAAAAAAATCTAGAATATTTTTTTTAGAAAAATTTTTAAATCGTTTTTTTTTTAGAAAAATTTTGTGAGCAAAATCAAAGAATTATTTTTCTTGAAAGAAATCGAATTTTTTTTCCTCGAATCGAAAAATTTCAAGAAAAATAAAAAAAAATTGTAAATCTTATTTTATCGGAAAATTTTAAGAAAAAAAATTAAAAATTTTATTTCTTGGAAAAAAATTTAGAAAAATTAAAATTTATTTTTTAAAATAATATCGATTTCTCTTTTTTTCTTTTAAAAAGTTGCTGACTCACTAAGCCTACAAAATTTTAGGGACTTTTTGATCGAGGACTTTCTTTTTTAGATTCTTTTAAATTATGAAATTTTTTTGTCCTTTCAACATGTAGACTAGGGCCAATAATTAGTGAGTTTGTAAAATTGACATCTTTGTGCATACCTATTGCAACTTTAGAATTATTTTTAATAAAAGAGAGCTAATCCTCCTTAATTTGATGCGTTGGAGTATTCTAACCCATCTTGTCCAATTTGGCTTGTTTGGTGAAGTTATTTGTTGGGTTTAACCTAGGTAGTCAATAGCGCCGGTTCACGGCGGGATCGCGCCGGAGCGAAGCGGCGAAGGACATGGCCGCGTCGGCGTAGTGCGGCGCGGGGAGGAGAGAGATCGCGCGCGACCTGGGCGCGTTCGCGGGCCACGGGTCACGTTTCGGGTCGTGGGTTTGAAAACCCTAAAAAAAACGTGATTTTTTCAGAAAAACTTTTTTTTTCTTCATAAAAAACCAATTTTACCCCTAAATTTTAAAACGTTTTAGGAGTAATTTTGGTATTCTGCTCTTCAAATTTTAGAGATCCCTTCTTCCTCTTCGTCACTGCCATTCTCGTTCCTCTTCGTCACTGTCGTTCTCGTTCCTCTTTGTCACTACCGTTCTCGTTCCTCTTCCCTTCTTCCTCTGCGCCGTTTCTTTTCACTGTGACTTCCTCTCATCTCAAGTTCGTAATCTTTTTATTACTTATTTCTCTGTTTTTTTTTATTTTAATTTTATTATTTCTTTCTCTGTTTTTTTTCTTCTAATTTTAATTTTATTACTTCTTCTTCTCATGTCATCTCAGTGTCCATCTTAATCTTTATTACTTCTTCCTCTACTGCGCCGTTTAATTTTTAACTTTTTTTTCCTTTTTTGTTGTTGTTTTT
>JBBPBP010009780.1:9246487-9293543 GCA_037974735.1 Cicer chorassanicum
AATTTAATTTTTTTTGTTACTTCATTCTTTTGTTTTACTTCTTTTTTCTTATGTTTTCATTCTGTTTCTTTTTTCTTTCTTTTTGTTTTTACTTCTTTTTTTCTTTTTGTTTTCTTTTGTTAATTTAATTTAATTTTTTTTGGGTACTTTTCTATGTTATTTTCTACTTCCCTTATGTTGAAGATGATGATGATGATGAGGAGAACGAAGAATACATTGAAGTTGATGGAGAAGAGCAGGAGGAAGAAGAGGAAGAAGACTATGTTGAAGATGATGATGATCTTTGATTCCTATAACATGCATTTTAGTTTTAATATTTTGTTATTTTATTACTCTACTATGTTGAAGAAGAAGATGATATTTGCTATCTAAATCTATATTTTGATTAAGACTATTTAATATCTAAATGTATGTTTTGATTAAGACTATGAGTTTGAGACATTGTTTAATTATGTATGTTTATATAGTATTATTCAGGTTGGGGTCATCCCGGTATCCCGCAACCCGCTATCCCAATTTTCAGAGTTGGCCGCGACGCGCCGCTATCTGGGATTAACTACCTAGGCTTTAACCTACTTGAATATCCTAATTCTCTCCTTTCATTGAGGTTCTTCTATTATTAAACAACTTTTTTAGAAGACAAAATAATGAGTGTTTAGGTTTTACTAGCACTAGCCAAGAAAAAGAATGTGTATTTCACTATTTTGCTATTGAAATTTTTTATAACAAGAAAATTATATTATTACATAGAGACATTAAATGAGGCATACTAGCACATTTTCTATGATTAACAAAGTTATTAGACTCAAGTAATTAATAAATTTTAGTTAAAGACGAATAATTTGAGAGAATTTGAGTTCGAATATAGAGTTAAAATGTATCTTAAGAGGTGTTTGAAAACTAATTAAAATGTGTTTAGAACCACCATTAATGCTCATTCAGCACATAATACCACGGTGACACTTTCAAACACATTATTTAAATACTGTCTTTTAGGGCGAGTAAGTGTGTAATACAGTCCCAAAGAGGAAAAACTGTCATTAACAAGGAAATATGCAAGACATGGATAGCTGAGGAATTCTGATAAAAAATTTAAGGTTTAATTGCAGTTTTAGTCCCCCTGTTTATACTGATTCACGAAATTGGTTCCCCTATTTTAAAAGTCGACTGTTTTGGTCCCTCCCTATGATATTTTAGCTAAAAAATGATGACGTGAAATGTTTTGAATAATAACATGACATGTGATATGATGACGTAGAGTGATTAACACCCATGAAAATTGAAATAAAACGTCGTAAAAATTTAATTTTCAACTTCAATTTTTTTTTGTATTTTTAATTTAATTAATGACATATGAATAATTAATGGATCTAGATGATTTTATATTATAGAATTGTATGTCACATCGTTTAAAATATATCAAATCGTCTTTTTTTTAGTTTAAAAATCTGAGGAAAAGACCAAAACTGTCGACTTTTAAAATATGAAGAACAATTTCATAAATCGGTAAACTAAAAGTGCAATTAAGTTAAAAATTAAAAAATGATTTTTTTTTTTTAAGAAAGGAACTATGTGAGAGACATTCATATGATTAATTAATTAATGGAGAAAAAACAAACCGAAACAGAATCAAATCAAATCAGAAACAAATCGTTAAAATGACGAAACCACCCTTAGTCACAGTCTCAATATTTTGTCATTCCAAATCCCTTGATTCTCTTTAACCCTTCTTCACCCTCACACATCACACTAAAACCAAATTCAAATGGATCCTTTCACATCCAACTCCGAATACCCGATCTCCACATGCATCTCTCTCCTCTCCAACCGCAACTTCACCGCCTGCACCGACTTCGCCCGCCGCTTACCACTCTCCGATTCCATTGGCCGAATCCTCACCATCGCTGACGTCCTCTCCGCCCCCGACCTCTACTCCGTCCTCCGTCTCCGCCGCTCCGACCCCGTCAACCGTGACCTAGCCCGTCAGCATTACGCCAAGTTCGCAATCCTCTTAGACCCCACAAGCATCGAAAAATTCCCCTTTCAAGATGAAGCCCTAGCACGTGTCCGTGAAGCCTGGCACGTGCTTTCTGACCCCAAAAGGCGCGACCTTTACGACCACGACTTCAAATGCCGCGGTGTCTCCGACCCAACTGCCACGTTTTGGACAGCGTGTCCGTACTGTTGGAACCTTTACATGTACGAGAAGAAATACGAGGGTTGCTCGTTGATGTGTCAGAGTTGTCTTAAATCCTTTCACGGCGTGGCTATTAAGCCGCCGGTGAAAGTGGGTGGTTCTGTGGTGGAAGGGGTGGAGCGGCGGCAGTATTATAAGTGTCGCGCTAGAGTTCCTTTGAAGTTTTATGAGGTGAAGGAAAGTGGTAATGGCAGCATGATGGGTGAAAATTCAACTGAGTATGTTTATGTTTCTGATGATGATGATGATGATGATTGGGAGAAAGGTTGGAGGAATGTGGGTGATGGGTGTGTGAGAAATGATGGGTTTGAGAAAGTGATTCAAGGGAATCAAACAGTGGAAATTAAAGGGAATCAGAAAAGGAAAATGAGGGTGAAGACAGTGGCAAGGAAGAGTATGGTGAAGAGAATGACAAGATGCGTTGATCTTGATGGTGATTTGGGTTTGGATGCTAAGGATTGTGAATTGGAGTTCACTGATGGAGATGGTGATGTCTTTGTTGGGGTACGGTTTAATGAATGATACAATGTTGAAGGATAATTTTTTTCTTTTTCTTTGGGTAGTGCTAGCAGCAAATGAAATAGGCAGGCAAGTGTGTAGTGTTTTGCATAGATTATTATTGATTTTGGGAGCAGAAAAATGACTGAGAATTGGAACTTGATAGTTTAGTTGTTGATTACTTGCATCTTTATTTTAGTAGAGAGGCATTGCATTGTTTATATCTCACCATTTTTGTAATGCCTTTTTTCCTTGACTTTCTGAAATTGAAAAGAATATATTTGATCTCGTTCCAGATTATGTGTCATAATACATGTTCGATTTTCCACATGGAAATAACGCCACTGCACTTTAATGTTAAAGCTACAACTTGTAGCTTCTGTAAAATCGCCAACAATTTCATATCTTAGTTAACATGTTCATGCTCTGAGTGAATTGGTTTTTATGTGTGATAGTTTTTTCTGGAAGCAAGACTAGAGATCTTCTTTGTCTCTTGTTAATATAATTAAAAGACTAAAGAAGCCGAATTGAGTTTTCTTCACTTTTGTGGGACCACAAATTTAGTTATTGATCAAAATAAGTTTTTCTCTTTTAAAATTTGTAAAAGTTAATAACAGTTGTTACTTGTTAGAAAGAGAAATCAAATACCCTCCAAAAAAGGCCTTAAACTAGTTAATTAATTCTTGTTATATTGTTCTATAATCTAACAAAAAACCATTACTACTGCGAAGGCAAGAAATATTTTATTTGTCTTTGGTGCAGCTATTTGTCTACTTTATAAGAAGGGAATAGATATTCGTATTCCTTAATGAAGATAAATAAAGTATGTAATTACATATCCAAAAAATATTTTTGTAAATCAATAAGATTACGAAATTTTGCCAGCCAAACATAGCAATATCAGAAGATAATAATATCATTATCAACATTAAATATAGGCATGACCTCAAAATTAATTTCAAAATCTTTATCATAAAATCGATGATTTACTAATCCTTTTTATAAAGTAATGGAGTAGTTGCCAAACATCTCAAATCTTCCTTGCTTTGCCCGTAATTGCATCTCACTTGCCTCTTTTAGCACAAAGGTTGCTATAGGAAGCAAAATGGTTCTACTTCGACAGGTAATTATTTCAAGTTGCTTTGTTTCATGTTAAATGCAAACTTGTTTCCTTTCTTGTGTTTTACTAACATAGTTAGATCAGGGTATGCAACATGTTCGAAATTACTATAACTCCGAAGCTCAAATGATCCGAAGCAACTTTCCGCGACCATTCATCTCACAAACTTACAAAAGCAGTTTCTCAAAGCAAAAATCAAAGGTAGAGAACAAATTACTGGCAGCTAAGAAACATAGTGAAGCAGAAAAGAGACGTAGAATGCGAATCAACGGTCAATATGAGACCCTCCGCAGTATCCTCCCCAACTTGATCAAAGTTAGTATGATTCCTTCAAAATGAAACCAATTTCGCAAAAACAAAGTTTCTGATATTTTTGTGTCTATTTCAAGGTTTTAAAGTGTTGTGGATGTTGTGATCATCATTATTGTAAAAAGGAGCGGTTAAATATGATTGATGTGGCTGCAATAACTAAATTAAGAATTTTTTATTGATTTACAGAAGGACAAAGCATCAATACTAGTGGAGACTATCAAGCAAGTGAAGGAGCTGAAGAAAAAAGCATCAAATCTGGAAGAACAAAATCGTGGTACCTTAAAGGAGGTCAAGTTTCCTAGTGGGGGAGACAAATTGAATTTGGAAAAGTGTAATGATGAAGAGGGTTTAGTGAAGGCTACATTGAGTTGTGAGGATAGGCCAGGATTGATGTCATCTATAGCAAGAGCAATAGGGTCAATGAAAGCCAAAGTTGTGAAGACTGAGATGGTGACAGTGGGTGGAAGAACCAGAAGTGTGTTGTGGGTGCAAGGTATTGAAAATGAAAGTATGGGGATGCTCAAGAGTACATTGAAAGTTGTAATGCATAAGCCAAGCTTTAAGATGCGGCGGTTTTCTCAGTAATAGGAGACCATTGTAATTCTGACAAACTCACTATTAATCCAAATATAAACAGTGTGTTGTAGGATTAAGTGCTGACTTAGGAACCATTACGTGTAAAGCTAATTACATGTTTTTTTTCTAGGTTTGACTAATACATAATAATGACTTTAAGGCCTTTGTACAACTGAAGCTCTACCCAAATGTTTCCAGCAGCTTTGTTACACTTATTGCTTATGTTTCCTTTTGGAAGAAACATTCAGCTTTTACTTTATATATGAATATAATGTTCAATTCCTGATATGAAATATGAAATTACGTGACTGATTAATGTGTAAGTTGCCTGTGTGAAACAAGATTGAAGACCGTAAGCAGAGCTCCAGTTTTAGAAAGCAAGAAAGGTAAAAAAAAATCTTTAAATTGTAAAAATATATGATTTGAAAATCCACATTATATACCCCCATGAAGGGCTCCCATGGCAGATTGTAATTTATTATAGTGATTACCTAGCAAACTTGATTATAAATAAGGAATTATCACTCATTTTATTTTATTAGTAATTACTTTATAAATTAACAAATTCAATATTACATAGAGAATGAAAATCAAATAAGTAGTGAAGCACTTAATGATATTCACTGTACCAAAAATTATTGGAGATGATTGTTGTCTTATCTCAAACTGAACAAAACGTTTGAGCTGCTACACCTCAATTCGTTATTCTTACTTGTACACGAGAATTCTTGAACAAAGGATGAACCTCAACACAAGAATCCTCATTCTACTCATATTAGCGAAATGTTAATTTTCACTATACCAAAAATATCCCAGATCATTGATTCTATCTCTACTCAAACTCAATAAAATGTTGGAGCTGATGAATCTGTACTTGTTCTTCTCACATTTACAACGGAATTTTTGTCATGATTTTTAGCAGTGACGTATCTTTTAAGATCAATTCCCCATCTACTACTATGAATTTTGTTTTTGTTAGCAATTGCTTTATCTTCTGAGTCATGTTGGAGCCTCCTATTAGCATTACTGTCCATTGATAAATTTGTATGCAAGTTATCATAGGAAGACGATGCTGCCGAGTTAGATGAAATACCATAGTGTCCATACCAATTGGATCCTGCCTCACCAAATATGTAATCTGAAAAGTCGGCAGTACTAGCCGAGTCCTTGGTACTTGCAGTACTACAAGAACTTGCATCAGAAGAGCTAAAAAGTGAACTTTCGCTAGAAGAATCCACCATAGTATTTCTTCTCCCGTCGTGAAATCTCCACTCTTCTGGATATACAAATTCATTGCTATAGGAATCATCGAGAGCATTCCATTGAGAATGCTTGCCTTGCTTCGGCTGTAGTGAGGGAGAACCAGCACTTGTAACCATGGAATTTGATCGCGTCTTAGAAACAGCAGGAATAGCTTCCAAGTTCCTCCTCTTGAACTTTCCAGTTGAAAAGCCTGCACTGCTACTTACTGAACCCAAGGACTTTGGAGAGTGCCTGAAATTATTCAAATCAGCATTAAACAATGCTATTATTGCAGCTGAGACACCATAAAATTAATAGACATATATCCAGTCAATAAGTATACATCAACCTCTGCAGCATTATTACCTTGAATAAAGAAGCATGTATGCCCTTTCTGATAAGACTCTTGACAATTCAACAGGTTCTACCTGATGAGAAAGTACATAATGCCATCCTCAATTTACATAATGAAATATGTATTTTCAACATTGTCAGGGTTTTACAAAAGGCCTATTAAAACGTTAATGACACAAAATGCAAGGCCTATTAGAACAGTAGAAGGCGTCTACAACAGCATGAATTATATAATTCAATTTTGGGGGAGGACTTCAGACACAAGAAAAATATGTTCAAAAGTTTTCACCTTGCTGTCATCAGTCCGGAACCATTCTCCTCGATTGTTCTTCACATAACAGACATAATGGCCTGAAAATGCAGCATTCATGATATCCAAATGGACAACTACTGCATAAAGACTGTACAATGGAGATTTATCCTTTGTTCCGCTCATATAAGGAGCCATATTCAAGACTTCAGGGAATTGAACTGACTTATTCAACTTCTCAAAGTTACTAGACTGCCAAAATTAACAACAGAACATGCATGAGAATACCTAATATAAAAGCAAAATTACAAATCAACGAACAAAGTACATAGACAAGAAAAACACCAAAATAATGGACATGCACCTGAAATCGTTTTAGTACAATTGTAAGAATATTCGGTGCCTCCAATACTGTCAACTTCTTCTTGGCTTTCTCATACGATTTACATCTAGATAGCAAGGAATTTTTTTTCAATAAAGACAGTGTGTCCCATAGGAAAGAAAAGTTAAACATAAAAATCTAGGAATTTAAATCACAAGCTCATAAATACTCTCTCTAGCCCTATTTATAAGAGACAATTAGGTTAATTTTTTTGTCTTAAATATAAACATAAACACTTTTTAAGTGTATAAATTATTAAAATTCCTTTATACTCTTATTTTTTTGAGTTTTATAGAAGTCCATCTTCCCTATGCAGGTGGGTTTCATTAAACGAGTGTTAGAGTTATTTTTGGGGAAAAAGTTAGCATTAACTACTTTGAACGTGCTTCCTTAGCCTTTGTGATTTAGCATTTTGCTTCATATAAATAGGACCATAGGGAGTAATAAAGAACCATTTGTTTCCCCTCTAAACATTTGTAGCACTACTTCAATGTTCATAAATCAGAATAAACAAAGTCAGCTTAAAGTCATAAAACCCATGGGACAGAATTGCCTTTATGCTTGTACTTCAAGCTCTAGTTTAATGTAATTGCATTAGATGAACCAAAAGCAATTAATTGTGAAGGAAGTCAAAAGATGTTCATAGCACTAGCATTACTTCTCATTCTTCTGACTACAATGGGTTCTCTTTAAAAAATGTACTTTAAATCCTACCTTGTCTTGAATAATAGTTTAAAATCTACCTATAATTTCCATATACCATTTGAAAAAAGGAAATAAATTTAATTACTGCATAACATGACTACAATAGCAGCAATGTATTATAAAAGAAAACCAAGCATAGGAACATTACAACTTAAAAAATGATAGGAAAGACTTAAGCAAATGTGACATGTAGCGAAAAGTGACAAACCTGCCACAATTATATTTATTATCTTTATCCAAGATTTCTGGCGCTGTAAATTGTCCAAGAGCCTCCTCCAAAGTTTCAATATCCCCATCAATCTCAACAGTAAGATCCATCATTCTCTCATACCTCTCAGATTTCCCCAGGCACCTTAAGCACTTTATCTGTATTTTGCAGCAAAATATTTTCAATGTGTATGAAAGCTATTATTTTCCATCCCTTTCCTGCTCAGAAAAAGTTGAAAGCACAAAGCACCATAAAATAGATTGTCAGATTGAAAACTACCTTTGACCGTAGATAACCTCCAAAAGTGTACCCTATGAGAGTTGTTTCTTCAGTCAAAGGACTCGAAACACCGGCTTCCTTGAGGCAAATAGATTGCATTGTATCAACTGCACCCCTGTCGGTAAACCAATTTCTCATATACACAATGCATAATTTTTTATTTTTTATTTTGAGGTGGCAGCTGAGGAAGCAATAGGATTGACAAAGAATCGGCATCGACAATTGTTTGGCTCACCTCAAAAATTCATGCGCATCTTCCTCTCTCCCATGTCCAAGATGACTTCCAATCTTGTGTATCTTAGATAATATCCCAATTGGAGAAAGTGGAGAATTCCCTTCTTTTGCCTTCTGAAATAGATATTCAAACTCACAGATAAAACACCATCCCTTCTTCTGACCTAGTGAGAACATTGTGAAGATTCAATTAATTAAGGTCCAAATAATTGAACAAGTTAAATCATGAAGACAATATTAAGAGGAACTTGCATCGTCTCGAATGGAACCCTTGCAAAAGATATGATGTTAGAGGTCGAGTATATGCCAAGCACTGGAGAACTGCATTAGCGTAACAGCTGCGGTAGAGGCATCTCATTAGCAAGAGGGTATGTAGTTATGAATCAAAGAAACAAAAATAATTGCTACGCAGACAAGCACTTGATGTATCTCTCTTGAACTTCACAAAACACGAAATTGAAACAAGTATTGAATACCAGTAAGAAAGTTCAACCAGCCAACAACTAGAATGTTCCCTTAAATTCAAAAGTTTCCTCAAGGCATACTCTGGTTCGCAAATATTTCGTCCACCGCAAGTATTATACTCTAATCTTATAATTTTAAGAAAACAATGAAACATAAAGCTTTTAAAAAAGGTATCAGACTCCTCATTGTCTCTTTCCTAATCTCTCATCCCTCTCACGTAAAACAAATTATACCAATTTAAAGCAACAAGAGCTCTAAAGTACCTGTTCCCACAGTTTGTAAGGCCAAAGGGAATTAGTTTCACCTTGTCATAGCAATAAAGTTCCACGAAGAGTTCATAAGGAAAGCCCAACTGCCACAACATACAAATGGTAAATCAACAATGAAAGTAATAATAGTTAATTTATAAAGAAATATGTATAATATATTAACAACCTCATTTTCACTAGACATTGGATTGGATTTTGACTCTTTTGAGCTTCTAAACTGCTGGACAACTTTCTGCATTGATGTTTTCAAACCATTACGAACATTTTGTGGAAGATTTGGAACGACGCTAACTTTTGAGGGCAAGGTATGATAATTGTCAGTTTTTGTAGACTTGGAAAGTGAAATCAAATCCTCTTTAGTAGTTGAGCATAGTCGATCACGAGAACTAGATGATGATCGTCGTGCTTCTTTGTACCTGGACAAAGGCGATTCTTCCACATCATCAGCTACAATATCTACACTTGAACTGCTCAAGGAAGGTACAGTCCTGCCATTAGAGGTATCTGTTATTGGTTTTTCAACTGATGCAACTTTTCTTCCGTGTTCATGGCCACCGAAATTTGATGCCGCGTCATGAGATGCGTCAGATTTGACTTTTGGAACTTTTGATTTAAATCCGGTCTCATCAGTAGTGTTACTGGATTTTTTCTTGCTTCTTCTACTTGAACTAGAATTCTTAACTTCAATATTGACAAGATTTTTAGTTTTCAAGGGAAGTGAGGGTGGCAACATGCTCCCATCGCAATCATTGGAAGCTACACGTGTATCATCAGCAGTATTATCACATACAGGTTTCACAAATGTGTCATGACAGTTTTCGTCAAACGATTTTCTTGCAGCAACAGAAGGACTAAGGCTGGAACATGAGTCATTGTAAGATCCACCACCAACATGTTTTCCTTTGAATTCTGCAGAGAACCTAACTAAATTATATACCATATATAATATATGACTTTTGAAACAACATAACGAGATTTCTAATCGAAACCATTACCATGAACACGATCAAACTTTGTTTCTGATACCGATTCCCTACAGGTAATATTTTCATCTTTGACCTCCCGGTTGGTGGTATTCGAAGGACAACATTCGTCCTTGTGACCTTGCCTCCAGTGACTAATTTGACACTTACCCGAACTACAAGAAAGCATGCTTGTGTAAATGAATAACAACTAGAGATGTCTGGAGACATGTAACTGAAGAGAGAAAAAGACATGGGCAGAAAAAAAAACTAGATATGTTCAGGAATGCAGCAATGTCAAATGATTACTAAAACTACATACTATAACAACTAAAAAAGCTAAAAGATAATCAGATAAATTTCAACAACAAACACGCAAACAACAAACACCAAGGGTCTGTTTACTTTGCGAAAGGTATAAAAGACTCTTGAAGTGAACAATTGTCTGCATTTTCGAAAGCAATAAAAATGTCAAAAGAATTATTTCCAAAAATGCATCTTCCTTGACTAACATTTCATTGTCTCTCCATCACAATAGCTTACTTCAAAAATCTCACATCTTCTTATTATTAAGTTAAAATTAACACATCTTTAAAAAAAACGAAAATAAAAAATGTTTTCACAAACTTAACAGCCCTAATTTTGTACCCCTCAAAAAGTTCCAAAATTTCTATGTGCCTAACTTAATGGTACCACACCCATTTAACCAATTGAAACAAAAACACATGCATTGCAGCAAAAAGAAGACATTTTTCAATTCAAAAACTTTGAGAAAACAAACCAGTATCTAACAGCTTTGCAGCGAGAGCAACGCATGGTAGTAGGAGAATAACAAACCGCACATTGATACCATTGAGAAACCGAAACAGGAACCGAATTCGAAGGTGAAATTGAAGCTGAAACTGAATT
This sequence comes from Cicer chorassanicum, assembly GCA_037974735.1. NCBI lineage: Eukaryota > Viridiplantae > Streptophyta > Magnoliopsida > Fabales > Fabaceae > Cicer > Cicer chorassanicum. Next base: position 9,257,450 of record JBBPBP010009780.1, read on the forward strand.
TGAAGCTGAATTTGAATTTGAATTTGAATTTGAAGCTAAAGCAGCAGCTTCCATTTCAGCCATTGCAGCAGTATCTTGCACCAACCTCATAATCTCTTCCTTTTTCGCTTCTGCATTTCTCCAAATTTGACGAATTACCAAAAACCCCAAAACCAACAACAAATAAACCAAACCCTGAAACCCTAAAATTTCAACCACCACCATTTCTCTCTCGATTTCTTATCCTGGTCCCCAACACAGGATCCACGGAATACTCACTTTGCTACGCATAGAGAACAGGGTTTCCGGCAAGGGTAAAATAGGAAATTCACGTTTCAGATAGTAAGAAGAGAGCAACACACTAGAACTAGAAGAAGCATAACCATCTATCTATCTTCATTTTTTTTTTTGGTGTTAATTTGTCTTTTTCTGTCTTCGATTTTTTTTCTTCAATTTTTTTGCTTTTGAGTTTTGTTTGTTATCGAAATGCGAATATGCGACACAGTGTTCTGTTTGTCGTTTTTTTTCTACTGTCTTTCTTTCAACACTAGCAAAGTTTGCTAACATCATTTCTAATTCTAACACTAGCAAAGTTTTAAATACTTAAAAAAAAATTAAGTTAATTAATTTTATATTGTCTCTGTTCTAAAATAATTAATCTATCCGAACTTGTTCTAAATTAATTTACTATTTTAATTTAAATATATTTTTTTTATTGTACACTTTAATTAATATAATTTATATTATTTTTAATACAATATATTTTACTATCTATTTATAACATTGATAATATATTATATTTAATAAAAATAATTAGTTAAAAGTAATTTTTTTTATTTATACAATTTTTTAATAAATATAAATGATCAATTATTTTAAGATGAAAAAAGTAATATTTTTATTTATTTGAAAAATATTTAGTTACTTATATTTGACGGGTTGTTCTCTCATTCTCAATAATATTGAAGGTTTTGAGAATATACTTATCTACTTTTTGGGCTTTGATGAGTTTGTAGCTACTTCTACTGTTGTTGAAGCTACCATTAATGGCCTTGAAGATTTTTTGAGTTAGTAGAATAGAATCTTTGTACTTTACGAGAGAAACCGTGGAATCTCGAATGCGTTAATCTGCTCTTTCTTTGCATCCAGTTAGTAAATGTAAAATCACAATACTATTATCACCGTGGCAGGTGAGTGTTTCAATATTATTATTATTATTATTATTACTAGGTTGCTTCAATATCAAAGCAAATTCATAGTAAGGTTCCTTTTTATTGTTAGGATACGATAAGATATTGTTTTGACCGAAGGATAAGAGAAAATATATGAACATGATCTTTTATCCTATTGTATATTTGATGTCTATTGATAACAAACTAAATAAAATTATATATTATTTTTGTTTTCTAAATATAATTTAAATAGTAAAAAGTTGTGGATATATTTATATATCAAATTACTTGTTTGAATTTAAATTACATCATTTACAATAAGAGACGATGTGTGTCTTTTTTATCGATACATAGAATTATTATAACTTAAATTTTTTACTTTTTATTTTTACATTGTTCCTTTTGTCACGATGGGTAAGCCTCATTTGTGCAATTTAAGTTGGTCTATTGGAAGAGACAAATATAATTCTTTTTAAATTATAAGATCTTCTTTATCTTAGATTATATTAGACAAGAGTAAATATCAACATCTTATATTAATTATCTTTGAGTTTTTCTAAACTGTTTAACATTATTCAACATAAACTATCTTATTAATTAATCTTTTTTTGAAAAATGATTTTTTTTTTCTCTCATATTAACCATTTTATATAATGTATCTTGTGAAAAACTATGAAATAAGAAAATTAAAAAGTCATTTTCTAAATACAACCTCATTGTAACTAGTCTTTTTTTTTTTTCTATCACACTTCTTTCTCCTTCAACATTGGAAAATTTTGTCAAGGATATGGCAAGTGAACAAGACCCATCCATTTGTTCTCATATGGTCACTATACCACAATAAGTTAGAAATACTTTTACTTTTCTTTCAATTTCTTTCATGTTTTTATTTTTTGACAACATTTGGTACGTTTTTCTTTTCTTAATTTTTTAATTTAATGTACATTTATCATTCTTTATAAATATTTAACCACTCATCTCCTCTTTACACTACTAGAAATTTGGAGGTTTCTGTCCGATCTCATTGCTCATGTTGTGGCCAAAATTTATTGTTAGGGTTAGGGTTTTGAATTTGGGGGAAATTGTAACATAGGGATTTTGATTTGTGTGGACAGTAACATCTGAAAATCGGCGCTTGTTTTAATTTTTAACTTTGGTTTGGTTTATGAGATTTTATTCTGAGTTCTCATAAAATTGAATTTTGATTCTATGTATGAGACACAAACCCTGCATGTTATTTTGTTAGTGATGAAGTAGATACGATTTTTTTTTCTTTACAGCAATATCTTTTAATAAAAGATTTTTTTAATACAATATCTTTTAATAAAAGATTTTTTATTTTTACAACAGCATTTAATTCTTTTGGGCACTATTATAGCATATAATTAAAAATATTGTTTGAATTTAGTCAAAGAGAAATCTATTTTTTAATTTTGAAACTAAATTTTTAAAATAAAAGATGTTGGTTTAAAATATAGTTGAAATAGTTTTTTTAACTTCTGAAACCGTTTTGTGTTTAAAAAGAAAAGTCGTATGAATAGATTTCTTGTCTCTTGTTTTCTTTAACCTTTCACTTGTAACCTTTCACCAAAAACTCCAAAATCATTCTCATTTTACCATCAGCCAAGACAACCATTCTAATTTTGCCATCAATCAAGACCACTGATCATCCACCTTTCGGTAGTGTTTTCCAACAACTTGACACCGTCTTTTCTTCTTTCTCAACTGTTTAATTTTGATTCGTTTCTATTCATACTTACCAAATTTTTTCTCTTATTTATTCTTCTTTTATGTTTCAATACTTGTTTTGATTCTTATTTTAAACATTTTAGTTTTGTTTTAATTGTTATTTTGGTGTATTGTTTCATTGAATTATTGTTCTTTCATTATGTTGATTTTTTTTCAAACGCTATAAAAATAAAAATCATTTCCTTGTATTCCTTGTATTTTTATTCATCATTACTTTAAAAGACTTGATTCTCTACTGTGTTTTCATAGGATGAAGACCCCTTTCATGATGTGACATAAATTATTTTAATTGATTATCTATATTAAAAAATTTTAAAATATATGCTTTTAAGACTTGGGAAAATTGTCATTAACGAAAGGTGTCTAATAGTTTTAAAACCGACGTTATATTTCTTGAATCCCAATTTTCTATTTCTTTATATATCCCTTTCAATCTCATCCCAAATGGAAAATCACAATGGAATTTTAATTTTGTTTTCTTATTAGACTCTCTGTTTTGAACTGAAATTACTTCGTCAACACGCAAAAGTTTCATTTGTTAGGTTGCACTGGAAACAACTTTCACTTTCTTAGAAAAAATTATTTCATATAATTTCGATATACAAATATATATATATATATATATATATATATATATATATATATATATATATATATATATATATATATATATTAGTTATGTGTCTTATTTATATTTATTTTTAATGTGTGTAACCTGAAAAATAATTTAACTTTTTTGTGTAATTATGTTTGTGAATGTGTGAAGCACAATCATAGAATTTAATCCTCTAACTTGTTATCATGTTATAATTTGGTTAATTTAATTAGATTTGTGTTTGACACAGTATAATAATCTTCACTTGTGGAACTTCAAACTAAAAGTGTGGTAAAATTTCTCAAATGGTTCATTGGGTTCATCTTGTTATTCTTCTTTTGGTATCTTTCTCATTAAGATGTGAATCATGGGGATGGTTTTCATCATCATCCAATGAAAATTCTTATGACAACAAAGGAAATTTTAGAGGCTCAAGTGCTGAATTCTCAATTGAGCCATTCAATGACCCAAAGGGAATGAAACTAATAGAAAATGCTAAGAACAAAATGGTTGGTTCAAATTCATGTTGGCAAAATGCTTATCAACATCTTTTTGCTGGTTGTAAAGAGATTTTGGCTGTTGATGACAAAAGGTCAAGATTAGCTTGGCATTTAAGTGATTGTTTTCAAAGGGATTCTGGAAGGGCTTCTTTTCCTCATTGTGACTCAAAAACATCAATTGCTTCATGCTTAAAAAATTTGGATGATCTTGCTCATAAGGTTTACCTTGAATTCTACCTTGAAACCAACTCCATTTGTTACCAATTACAGTTAAGTGCAATTCCTTTTATACACCTTTTGTCAATTCTTTGTTTGACCTTTTTATGTTTTAGTTGAGTTAGTACTGCATTAATTTAAAAATTCAAGATCAATCATTATTTTACACCGAGAATCACATTGACAACATATCAAACAAAAATTTGAAAAGAAAAGTTATGCATATATTTGATGTGTTTAACTATGATTGGTTGTCGGTGTAAAATAATTTTACACTAATAAAAGCATATCCTTTAATCTCAATATATATAATTTTTTATGTTTTTAGTTCATGTAAAATATTTTTTTATTATGAAACCCTACAAAAGTACTTTTTTTTTGTTGGTCTTTGATTGTTTTTAATCCTTGCAAAATAAAATTTATTCATTTTTGAATGATCCTTGTAATATGTAGAATATTTAATTTTAATCTCTCTTGATAAGGACTAAAATGAATATTTACAAATCCTAAGAATAAAATGCGATATATTTGTAGGGATTAAAAATCAAATACTGAGTATCAAAAATTTTCATATGCTAAATAGAAAAATAATTTGTTTGCAAAGACTAGAATAAAAAATGATATATTTAGTTACTAAAAACATATAAACATGAAGTGGTGTTTTTGTCTCAATTATAACAAAGTTTCGTGCACATTTTACAGAACACATGCATTCAAACATGAAACAGAGAGACTTGTGACTGAACTAAAAAGTTCTGCTCAATATGTTGAGGACAAATTAGACAGCATTGAAGAGAAATCACAACATCTATTACAAGACTCAAAACATATATCAGATTCTCTTGAAACAGTTACTAGTCACACACAACTAGTAGCTCAAACAGTTAAGAATGTAGAAGGTCACATTGATGTAGTATTAAGACATTCCCAAAGTGTTTATGAGCAAACTACACAAATTGCAGCATCACAATCACAGTTAAAAGAAGGACAAGAGGTCATGAAGAGGAATTTAGAGGATGGTGTGGCATTGCTCAAAGAATCTTATAGTTATTTGGGAAAAGAAATTGAGAAGTTGAGAGATGAAGCTATTGAGATTGAGAATGAGGTTATTAAAGTTGGAGATGCTATGTCATCAAAGATGAATACTTTGCAAAGTAAAGCTGAAGATATTGGGAATATGGCTGGGATTTCTTTGGATAAACAACAACTACTTTTAGATGGACAATCCACAGCACTTAAGGGATTGGATTCATTGAATGAGGTTCAATTCAAAGCACTAGAAGAAAGCAGGTAAGATTTTTTGATTGATATAAATTTGTTGTTTATTTGGATGGATTTAATTCATATGCACTTATATTGTCGGTCTGATAATTATAATTTTTCAATGTTTAAAATAGTTTGACTTTCATTTTATTTAACTTTGAAGTCATGCAAACAGGTGTTTGTGATTGGTTGATAGTGTAAAAAATTTTACCTCGTCAGTATATAAAAATTATTCTCTTTATAAATTGCATTTGTCGAAATATTAACCTAATAATTTATAAAATATAGGAAAAGTCTCCAATACTTTGCTGAATATGGACATAGACAACAAGAGGAGCTTCTGCGACGAGAGGAAGAGATGCAAGGACTTCACCATCGATTAATGGAAAATTCAAAAACAATATTGTCTGCTCAGGTTTGCAATGTCTTATGGTTTATTTTTTGAGATTAAAGACTATATACACTATCTGTGTAAAGTTCGCAATTTGTCAAAACATCAAACAATTGTGTAACTTTCTTTTCGAATTTTATATAAAATAACTTTTCTTCAATTTCTATTTTTTTGGGTGTTAATTCCTTGTACACATGATCAAGAATCTCAATTTGTAATATGTAGGAATCTTTTGAAGCAAAGCAAGCTACTATGTTGCATTGGATAAACTTTTTGCTTTGCAAAATGCCATGTTGCTTGAATCAAGAGTGATCAAAGCTTTCTTCATTTATGCCATCTCAATCTTTGTCATCTTTATGTTGACTAGCACAAAACAAACCTACAATGTCAGGCCCTTTCTTTACATAGGTAAGTATACCAACTAGTGCTTTGAGTTTCTAAACAACAAAATAATTATTGGTTAAACATAACATGTTATGGATTGTTTATTTATAGAGCTTTGTGCTGCTCTCTTTGTGGAAGTTTTCATTATTCGTTTAACTGGTGATAACATGGAGCAACAGACATGGATAATAAACAAGGTCCGATTATTTTTTATGGGAGCTGTTTCAGTTCAACTTCTGTATGCAATTTGCACATTCAGGTATAAGTTTATAAAAAGTAAAAGTTTGCTATTTATTATAGTTTAATGGACATCCACGGTCAATAAAAATTATTTTGCAATGACATTCAATCAGAGACCGCAATATATATTCATGTCAAATCATTAATTTCAAACTACCTTTACAAAAGTAAAGTGATGTTGTGAAATAGTGAATTTTCATCGGATGTTTCAAATCTTGGGTGAACACTCTTGTGTTCGACATCTGATCAATCGACGGCACAACTTTAAATTTTAAGTTAATTGTGTCTTATGAATACTCATACCCAATTTTTTTCATGAATATAAATATTATAGGTTTAAATATGATTTAAGTCGCTATGCAATTATAGCGTTTTTTAGTTTTAGTTCTTGTAAGTTCTTTTGTTTGCAAATTCAAAAAGTTGTTACTTTTAGTATCAGAAGTCATCTTATTGTGCCACGTGGCATGATTTTATTAGACTATGTAGGACTAAAAGCAACAACTTTTGAATTTTCAAGCCAAAAAATCTAGGGAGATAAAAAAAAAAACTTTATATTTAAATCTAAAACTTATTATTTTATTATATGTTGATATTAATCTAATATAGAGAATTTCCAAGATCGATTCACTTCAAATCTTGATTATAAAAATATAATAAATAATTGGTTTTTAATAATAATGCAGGGACTATGAAAGGTTGAACCATCAAATGTTGCTAACACTAGTCAACAAGGTTAACAACATGCAAAAGATAAATGAGTCATCTTGGGACTTAGAAACTACTGATTATGAGGATTGGTCTCAATGGATAGATGCAGATTTACTTGATGATCTGAATTGCCTTGATGATCCTGATTTTATAATTCCAGAAGAAGTTTCAGAGAATTCAATCACAACCACTTCAGTAACAAAAAATTATAATCTACGCTTGCGCAATCGACATTAATATTTCCACTACCACAAATACACAACTATTTTTGTAGTAGTTAGAACTTTGAAGTCATCTATGTACAATACTTACTCTAATTGTTTTTGATAATTTATTTTATGGATTATATACTAGAGTATATGTGATTGTGAAGGTTGATATGTGAATATATATATATGAACTTTTTTCGGAAATTTTGTACAATTAATGCGGTCAAGTTTGAATTATTTCAATGATCCTTGCACCAAATTCTAGTTTTTGCTCTATATCTATATTAAATATATATGACTTATATGTATGGTAACCACATGTAAAGTAATCGACATTAGTGGTTATGAAAATAAGTGATATTAACAATTGATGATCAAATGAATGAATGATATTATGTGTACATAAATAATCAAATCACGAGTGCTAATATCAATAATTGATTCATTCATTTTACCAATTTTTCACTTAAATGAATCAAATTCAAATATTTTACATTTTCAGTCCATGCAAATTAAACTCTATATCTATTGTGATTATTACAGAAGTTTTTTTTTTGTTGTTAAATGTAATAACAGGAGTTGACTTCTCATAGTTTGCAAGAATTATATTTCTTTAAACAAAACTTTGTGTTGGAGTTCAAGATCTTTTGAAATTTAACTAAATTAGTTTGTGACTCGCGCGTTGCGCGGTAGGTGTTGATATGTTTTTATATATGTATATATAAATTTTGTATTAAAATATATAATTACTTTTCACTACAAAAATAGATAAAATAAAGATATAAAAGTTTTGTATAACTAACTATACAATTAATTGTAACCTTAAAAATTTAAGAGAATGTTAAAATTTTAAATATATCAACGTAAAATGAAAATGACTTTATTTTTTTCATAAACATCATTTATTTATTTACACACTTTAAATTTTGGTTTACTTGCACCATTGTTGCACCTCAATGATTTTAGTTGAAGAATTAACCATAATTGTTTTTGTTGAAGCATCATTGAACATTTGTCACTAACAATGTTATATCGTTTGTTGATGTAATACAATCAAATGTATTTTAAACTTGAAATTTGGGAGTTGGGATTGAATAACATTTTTTAAAACAAAATTGAAAGTACAAAGACACCATCGTGATTAATTGACATCTCAATTGTATTGACACTTCCATTTACCTATAAATATATAGGCACCCTAAAAATATTATTAATAAAATAAAATGACTGATAACAAAAAAATAGAGGGGGAAAAGAACTAGAATCATCTAAGATCGAATAATCTATTTATTTATATTGCTAAAATGAAGTTAATTTATAAATAGCAAGAGATTGAATCATTATAATAATATTTTTTTAAATATAATTAATTAAGTTGTAAGCTTTTCTTTGCCGACATATGTTAGCATTAACACATCAAAAAACTAAAAATAGTCTATTTAAATTGTAAATATGGAAATGTGTTATAGTATATATTTCTTTTTATGGGAATACAATAATGTTAAATCTTTAGAGGGAGAGTTTTGTCGTCTATTGTGGTTCAACTTGGTTCGAGAGATTAATCTTGCAATTGTGCGCGGAGGATATCATATTCACATGATAAAAGATATTGCTTTTGAATGATAGGTGTATGATTTATTAAATGTATCATACACAACCACTTTAAAAAACGACTTGGACTTTTGATGAAGCTAAAATCACTAGAAGAGGGGTTGAATAGGGATTTTGAGGTTTAAAAATTATTTTCAAAGTGTATGAGTTTCTGTCCTCTCAGTGAGGATGCGAACTGAAAATTGGTTTTTTAAACTTTTCAAGAAAACTCAGAATAAGTGCAAGGAAATGTAAAGAGATAGACACACAAATTTTATCCTGGTTCACCCAATGATGGCTACGTCCAGTCCTCACAACCTTGTGAGATTTTCACTAAAGATCAACAGATCAACCTCTTGCAGAGGATGATTACACCTTGTGTATTCTCAAGCTTCACCAAGCTTACAATCAACTTTCAAATGATTTCAAGTTCAACTAACTTGAAAATTTACAGAGTAATATGAGTATGATTTGATTTCTCTCAACTTAAACACTTTCTAAAAGATTTTTCAAAAGATCTAATGTATGAATAGAGAAAGTGTGAAGAGAGGATGAATATTGCTTAAGATGAATGATATGATTCTTGATCTTTTTTCTGCAATATTGGTGTGTGTTGTAATGAAGAGCTTCCTGCCCTTTTTATAGAGTCCTTGATAGCTCTTTCATGAGTTAAAAACATCATGACCGTTGAGGAGGATGCAGAATTTTGTCCAATGGTCTTTGTGCTGAAATTACAACATTGCCATCCAGCTATCCTTGGACCTAACAGTCCATCCTCTGCGTAGCCTTTACTCTTGGTCTTGTGTAGCCTTTTTATTTTTTCATTCTTCAAGACTTGTGACTTCTATTTTGAGCTTGTTTGCAGTTGCATTTCAATATCTTGACTTTGCTTTATTTTTCCAATCACTCAAGAGTGAAATATAGGGCTGCCCTTAGCCTTTTCACATGGCATGTAGACTTGCAAACATGTCACTTCTTGAATCCCAAAGCTACAAGCTATCCTTGGACCTTGTATAGCTAGCCTTGTGATTTCTTTTGATCAAATGCTTCATATTATTGCTTATTCATGCTAATTTGATCTCTGTTGATGGATTAAAAACGTTATTCCCGCGAGGATGGAAAATCTCAACTTGAAGACCCATCCTCTCAAGGTTCTGGCCATCCTCCAGCTTGAAACCTTAATGAATTAATCCAGAATTTTCTTCCTTTTGTTCTAAATGATGATTAACCTGTTTTCTTATAATAATTCACTCAAAAACACAGATTAGTATTAACCACAATCATAATCTCTTAAGTAATTTTGTTATCATTAAAATCAAATGAGAGATTTTGTCTCAACAATCTCCCCCTTTTTGATGATGACAAAATTCTTTAGATTATGATTTTTAAATATGATGATGTTAAATGTTTATGCTCCCCCTGAATCAAGTGAGTATTTAATTTTGAAAATTTTAAGTGATAAACATGATACTCCCCCTGAATGTATGCTAGGGATATGAATGAAGGACTAAAATTTGTAAGAAATTAAAATTGCATAAGCATAGTCCAGCAAAACATTACATCAACTTAATCAAAACAGCAAATCAATTCTAAACAGTTCTAAACAACAACTTAATCAAAATATGGCAGCTATAGCATCAAAACATCAAAGCATCCTAATCATAATATCAAAATATAATCTCAAGGCATCCTAATCTCAAAACATCATAATCATGATATTCTCCCCCTGAATTTTAGGCAGCAGCAAAAAATAGGATTGAAAAATGCTACTCAGAGGAGGACAACTCTTCAGATGAGGACGAAGGAGAGGAAACAGGTACGGCAAAGGAAGGCATAGCGGGAAGCTCAGGAAGAGGAACGTCAGAAGCAGCTGTATTCACCATGTTTTTGGTAACCCATTCTAGAATAAGGCCAAACTGTGCAAACGAATTCTGGAAGAGATCAAAACGCCGAATTAGTCTTTGTTGATCTTTCCGAATGGTCTTGAGGAGCTTCATATGCTTAGAGATTTTGCGTTCCTTAGGGGGTAGATCCTTTGGCTGATTGTTTACACTTGAGCTTTTATTCTGGGAGCTTCCAACATTGTCCTTGGAAGGTTGATCCTTCGTTGGAGCTAAAAATGAGTCAATAGAGCAAAATCCAACAGGAACCTCAGGTAGAGGTTGGATTTCATCAGGGACAATGGCATCAACGTGAGTTGTAGGAGGAACAGAATGGGGAGGTATCAGGATATCTTCTTGTAGATCAGGAGGAAACTCCTCAGCCTGATTCTCAGTAGGGCTCAAGGGAGAAAATTGATGATAGGTTAGATTTAAATCAAAATACAGCTCTTCTCCATCCTCCATGAGTTGAAGGGGAGCTTCTAGAGCCGTATCCTCAGGAGGAGGTGCCTGGTTGAGTGGTATAGAAAGATCTGGCAACAGGGGAGACTGAGGAGGTGAAGGATTAACAGAATCATTTGGTGGAGATGGAGGAGGATCAATCGTCATGACTGGTTCAAGAGTGGTGTTGGATGGAGTATCCTCTGACAGAGGTTGAGCAGTGATGGATTCATGTGGTGGAGTTATAGAGGATGAGCTGCGTGTTCTTTTTCTTTTTGGGGAAGGAGGAGTGATGGAGGCAGATGTAGTGAGCTTCATTTGTTTTACATTTTTCATGGAGATGGTGTTGGAAAAATGAAGTGAAGGTTCATCATCTAATGGAAGATTGAAAAATTTGAAGATCTTGGTTAATACCATACCATAGGGTGTTGACCTTCCTAGGATTGAGGCATTTAACATGAAGCTAAAAATAATATAACCTAAATGCAGTGGGGTTCCAGACATGATGTGGTGAATGAGAAGAAGATCAAGTTCAGTTACCTTCTCAAAGCTACCTGCTCTAGGGACAATGCAATGAACGCATATGTTGTGGAGGATGCGACAAATGGGAAGCAGATTCGAAGCTACATGAGGTTTGGTTGTAGATATCAGAGTGTTGTCAAGCACAGAGGTTCGTGTGATCATACATTGAGAGTACCAATTCTCAGTAAAACAGCAGATGCCTTCATCACGTATGTCTAAAATTTGGCACAAGATGGCAGGATTAATTTCCATGTGGACACCCTTTAGAATGAGGCTGAAGCTTGTAAGCCCTCGTGATCCAATTACTGCAGCATAAAAGGCCCTAACTAGGCGTGGATATTGTGGTTCGTTGATGCGGAGGAAGGAAGTCCATCCTAATTGATCAAACATTTCTTCAATATTAAATCCACCTTCTTTCAAATCATCAAGACAAATAATCTTCCCATTAACCACGGACTTATTTTGCCACTTGGAAATGTAATTTGTTTCCAATTCAGGTGAACTAAACAAATTGATAGAGATTTTGGAAGAGGAGGATCGAGATTTTTTGACAAGAGATTTCTTGGGCTTTTTGGGAGTGGAAACAGTAACCTCCTTGTTAACAGTTTTAACAGATGGTGGTGGTTGAATTGGTTCAGCAGATACGGTTTGCTCAGAATCATCCGAGTTAATCAAATGAACGGTATTGTCTTGAGTTGCTGACCTCTTGGATGAAACAGCCCCAGACATGATCCTGGAGGATCGTCTTTTGGGCGTGGAGGATGTAGTAGAGGATGAAGCTTTAGTGGTGCGATTTTTAGGTTTATTGGAGGGAGAGGGAATATTCGAACATGGTTCAAGAGGAGGAGACTTGGTTGAGGGTGGTTGAGTTGTAGTTGCCTCAGAATTCCCTTCGTCATGGTGATCGGACTCCGTACTTGAGTAGTAATCCTGAATGGATTCATCTTCGTGAGATGAAGCTTTGCGTCTGGCAATAATTTTGGTGCGAGCCATTTGAGTTTGGTTTTGGAAAGGAAGGAATAAGTGTGCTGAATGTTTGAATGAGGTTTGAAGGATGCAGAGGAAAGATGATCAGCGCATTAAGTAGAGGAGGATGGGAGATGAAGTGACTAGTTAAGAGAGGAGGCGTGTGAAGGTTCCCTAGGCAGTCATAATGATGAAGGCGTTGGGCTTTAGGCGCGTGGGAGATTGGACAGGCAAAGCCGTCTGTGCAATTAATGCAGCAGCCAAGGGGAACACGCCACGCAACCGGCCAATGGGGAGAGAGGCGCGTGCTTGCGTGTTTCAAGGAGAATCCCAAAAGAGGAAACTGTATCCTCTGAGTCTATTTCCCGTCCTCTCACCTTTCTAACAAGAAACTACTTATGCAGCCAGTTTTTGATAAATCACTTCAAAGATTTATTATAAAAATTAAACAATTAAAAATAAGAGAAGTATAGACATGATACAATGGGCAGCATTTGAGAGCAGCATTGAGCAGCTGACACATATTCAGCCTCCGTGGTTGAAAGGGCAATTGTGCTTTGCTTCTTGCATGACCAACTAATTAGGGATTTACCAAGAATTTGGCAGCCTCCGCTTGTGCTCTTCCTTTCGATTTTATCTCCCGCATAGTCAGCATCACAGTAGGCTATGAGATCAAGATCTGAGCATTTCTCATACCAGATTCCAAAATTTATTGTGCCAACAAGGTATCTCAGAATCCTCTTAACTGCTGTAAGGTGAGATTCTTTTGGAGAGGATTGAAATCTTGCACAAAGACCAACAGCAAATACTATGTCTGGTCTACTTGCTGTTAAGTACAATAAGGATCCAATCATCCCTCTATACTCTTTCTCAGAAATTGGAGTTCCTTCATCATCTTTGTGAAGCGTGGAGGATGGGTGCATAGGAGTTCCCATACTCTTGGCTGAACTCATGTTGTATTTTTTGAGAAGATCTTTAGTGTATTTTTCTTGTGAGATGAAAATATCATCTTTGAGTTGTTTGATTTGCAAACCAAGAAAAAATTTCAACTCACCCATCATACTCATCTCAAACTCACTTTGCATAACTTTTGAAAATTCTTCACACATCTCTTCATTAGTGGATCCAAAAATTATGTCATCCACATAAATTTGGACAATTAATAAATCTTCTTTAGATGTTTTCTTGAAGAGAGTAGTATCAATCTGTCCTCTAATGAATCCATTTTCCTTAAGAAAAGAGCTTAACCTCTCATACCAAGCTCGATGAGCTTGTTTCAATCCGTAAAGAGCTTTTGAGAGTTTGAATACGTGGTTAGGCTTCTTTTCATCCACAAATCCAGGAGGTTGTTTGACATAAACCTCCTCATTTAAGAATCCATTCAAGAAAGCACTTTTGACATCCATTTGGTATAGTTTTATACCTTTATGGGTGGCATATGCTAGGAGGATGCGTATGGCTTCTAGTCTTGCAACCGGTGCAAATGTTTCATCGTAGTCAATTCCCTCTTGTTGATTGTATCCTTGAGCAACAAGCCTTGCTTTGTTTCTTACTACCTCTCCATCCTCATTCAGTTTGTTTCTAAAAATCCATTTTGTTCCAATGATGGATTTTTCAAGTGGAGGAGGCACAAGGTTCCATACCTTGTTTCTTTCAAATTGTGAGAGTTCTTCCATCATGGCTTCAACCCATGATTTGTCACAAATAGCTTGATCAATATTTTTTGGTTCAATTTGTGAAATCATAGCCATGGTTGCTGTATTTCCTCGTAGGGACTGCCTTGTTCTTACTCCATCAGCTGTGTCTCCAATAATCAGATTTGGAGGATGATAAGTGACTGTTTTCCATCCTCGAGGAGGTTGCTGAGAGGATGGAGCAGATTCGTCCTCTTCGTTTGGACTGGGTGCGTTGGAGGATGAAGGTTCATCTTCCTCAGATTTATCAATTTTTTCTAAGCACAAGTCATCAAACTCATCAAAAATAACATGCATGGATTCCTCCACAATTTGAGTTCTAAGATTATAAACTCTATAACATTTAGATGAAGTGGAGTATCCTAAAAACAAACCTTTGTCTGATTTTGAATCAAACTTTCCCAAATTTTCTTTATTGTTTAAAATGTAACAATAACACCCAAATATATGAAAATATGAGATGTTTGGTTTTCTTCCTTTCCATAATTCATATGGGGTTTTGTTTAAAATCTTTCTAATGGATACACGATTTAAAACATAACAAGCGGTATTAATTGCTTCAGCCCAAAAATATTTTTCAATGTTGGCTTCATTCAAAATCGTTCTAGCCATTTCTTGCAAAGTTCTATTTTTCCTCTCAACAACTCCATTTTGTTGAGGAGTTCTTGGGCAAGAAAAATTGTGAGAAATACCATTTTCATCAAAAAGATTTTTGAAAGATTCATTTTCAAATTCACCTCCATGGTCACTTCTTACGGAGATAATTTTTTATCCCTTTTCATTTTGGATCTTTTTACAAAAATAATGAAAAGCCTCAAAGGCATCATTTTTATGTTTTAAAAATAAGACCCAAGTAAAACGTGAAAAGTCATCAACAATTACAAATCCGTACCTTTTACCACTAAGGCTAGGAGTTTTAATAGGACCAAAAAGATCAATATGAAGTAGCTCAAGAGGATGGTTTGTGGAAACAATATTTTTAGAATGAAAGCTACTTTTTACTTGTTTTCCTTTGGCACAAGCTTCACAAATTTTGTCCTTTTCAAAATCAATTTTTGGAAGGCCTTTAACTAATTCTAGTTTAGACAATTTAGAAATAGTGTTTAAACTTATATGACCGGCTCGTTTGTGCCAAACCCATTTATCCTTTTCAATGGATACAAAACAAGATTCAGTAGGCAAATCATCAAGATATAGCTCATATAAATTCTTTTTTCTAAAACCGGAAAAGAAAACTCTACCCGAGGATGAATGTTTAACCTCACATAGATTGGGTTTAAAAATAACTTCAAAACCACTATCACAAAGTTGGCTAATGCTAAGCAAGTTATGTTTTAAACCATCTACATATTGAACATTTTCAATTTTGACAGAATTTTTATTACCAATGATACCGTTACCTTTTATTTGAGCTTTATCGTTATTTCCGAATGTGACCGATCCTCCATCCTTTATTTCCAATGAAATAAAGCAATCTCTATCCCCTGTCATATGCCTTGAGCAGCCACTGTCCAAGAACCAAGGCCTTCTTTTGTTGATCAGAGGATGTACCTGAGTTTGAGTTCAATAGTGACTTAGGTACCCATATAGAGGTGGGTCCTTGTGGGTTAGTCCGTCCTCTTGTGAGGAATTTTCTTTTGTGATAACAAATAGAATCTTGATGTCCAGGTTTACCACAATATGAACATCCTTTCTTGATGTTATCTGTCCTTTTCTTGGCATAACATCTTTTAAAAGTATGTCCAAGCTTTTTGCAAAAGGTGCATCTTGGCCTATCCTCTTGTTTCTTTGGAATAAAATTTTTTTCATAAAGTTTTTGTTTTTGAGAGCTTTTAAATCCAATCTCAGCTTTGTCAAAAATTCCAGATTGTGATCCCATAATCTTTTGAAAAGTATCAGTGGATTTAACAAAGTTGGAAAGATCATTTTTGAGTTCTTTAACCTCTATTTTCAAAATTTCTTTCTCTGCATCCTCTTCTGGAGGATTGGTTATGACAGTCTTTTTGTTTAAAGTAGAGTATTGCTCAGATAGCTTTTCATGAGATAACTGCAGCTCTTGAATTGTTTGTTCATATTTTTTATTCTTAGCTTGTAGTTCCTCATTTAGCTTCTTTATTTCAAAAAGTTGGTTTTTAAGAAATCCACATTTTTGAGATAAAGTGTTTGAGTCATTTAAAAGATTGTCAAACTCTATTTCTAGTTGTTCACAATTAGGACAAAGTTCAGATATGCTTACCTTTCCATTTTCTGTGTTTGCCATGAGACAGAGGTTGGCCTCTTATTCCTTTTCTTGCTCCGAGGATGAGTCATCACTATCATCCCACGTGATCATCATGGACTTGTTTTTGAAAGGAAATTTTCTTGATCCCTTTTTGTTTAGAGGACACTCAGTTTTGTAGTGACCCAACTTGTTGCAACCAAAGCAAGTAATCTGACTTTTGTCAGATTTTTCTTTTTGAGGTGATCTTTTGTCCTGTCCTCTACGAGTTATCATCCTCTGGATCCTTCTGGAAATAAGAGCCAGTTCATCTTCATCCTCAGATAGAGGATAGTCTGCACTTTCTTTCTTAGTAACTTCTTCAGCTCTTTTGGAGGATGAGCTTTCTGTTTGGCTTGTTTTTAGAGCTATCATTTTTCCCTTTTTGCTTGGTTTGTCAGCCAGCAACAGAGGTTCATGAGCTCTTAGAGTTCCAACCAAATCTTCTAATTTCATGTTGGCCAAGTCTCTTGCTTCGGTGATGGCAGTCACCATTGGTCTCCATTCTTTTGGTAAACTCCTCAAGATTTTTCTTATCCTCTCTTGAACGGAGTATACCTTTCCAAGAGATCTGAGATTGTTTAATATGATTGTCAATCTTGAAAACATTTCATCAATCGTTTCTTCCTCCTTCATTTCAAATAACTCGAACTCTCTTACTCCCATGTCAATCCTTGCTTCCTTCACATGACTTGATCCTTCATGATGAATCCTTAGAGTATCCCAAAGTTCCTTGGCGTTTTTGCATTCTTCAACTCTATCATATTCTTCCCTGCTCAAAGCACACGTTAGAAATAAATGAGCTTTAGAGTTTAGGAGTACCTTAGCATTTTCATCCGCCGTCCATTGTGCTTGAGGTTTCTCATCGGAGGTTGCATCCGTGTTGTTGACTCTAATGACATGATCCCCATTTTCAATAACAGACCACATGTTGTTATCTTGAGATATGAGAAACAATCTCATCTTACTTTTCCAGTGGTAGTAATCTGTACCATCAAAGTAAGGAGGTCTAGTGGAGGATCCTCCTTCAGGAACATACTTAGCTTTTGACATTTTTTCTTTGGATCTTTTTCTCTTACACTGTTAAATGTAATATTTATAGAGAACCTTGCTCTGATGCCAATTGATGAAGCTAAAATCACTAGAAAGGGGGTTGAATAGGGATTTTGAGGTTTAAAAATTATTTTCAAAGTGTATGAGTTTCTGTCCTCTCAGTGAGGATGCGAACTGAAAATTGGTTTTTTAAACTTTTCAAGAAAACTCAGAATAAGTGCAAGGAAATGTAAAGAGATAGACACACAAATTTTATCCTGGTTCACCCAATGATGGCTACGTCCAGTCCTCACAACCTTGTGAGATTTTCACTAAAGATCAACAGATCAACCTCTTGCAGAGGATGATTACACCTTGTGTATTCTCAAGCTTCACCAAGCTTACAATCAACTTTCAAATGTTTTCAAGTTCAACTAACTTGAAAATTTACAGAGTAATATGAGTATGATTTGATTTCTCTCAACTTAAACACTTTCTAAAAGATTTTTCAAAAGATCTAATGTATGAATAGAGAAAGTGTGAAGAGAGGATGAATATTGCTTAAGATGAATGATATGATTCTTGATCTTTTTTCTGCAATATTGGTGTGTGTTGTAATGAAGAGCTTCCTGCCCTTTTTATAGAGTCCTTGATAGCTCTTTCATGAGTTAAAAACATCATGACCGTTGAGGAGGATGCAGAATTTTGTCCAATGGTCTTTGTGCTGAAATTGCAACATTGCCATCCAGCCATCCTTGGACCTAGCAGTCCATCCTCTGCGTAGCCTTTACTCTTGGTCTTGTGTAGCCTTTTGATTTTTTCATTCTTCAAGACTTGTGACTTCTATTTTGAGCTTGTTTGCAGTTGCCTTTCAATATCTTGACTTTGCTTTATTTTTCCAATCACTCAAGAGTGAAATATAGGGCTGCCCTTAGCCTTTTCACATGGCATGGAGACTTGCAAACATGTCACTTCTTGAATCCCAAAGCTACAAGCTATCCTTGGACCTTGTATAGCTAGCCTTGTGATTTCTTTTGATCAAATGCTTCATATTATTGTTTATTCATGCTAATTTGATCTCTGTTGATGGATTAAAAACGTTATTCCCGCGAGGATGGAAAATCTCAACTTGAAGACCCATCCTCTCAAGGTTCTGGCCATCCTCCAGCTTGAAACCTTAATGAATTAATCCAGATTTTTCTTCCTTTTGTTCTAAATGATGATTAACCTGTTTTCTTATAATAATTCACTCAAAAACACAGATTAGTATTAACCACAATCATAATCTCTTAAGTAATTTTGTTATCATTAAAATCAAATGAGAGATTTTGTCTCAACAACTTTATCATTTTGTTTGGCAAAGATAATGCAATCATAATATTTTACATTAAGATCTTCATATAATGGTACTCCAAAGATTTGTAATAATTTTTAGAGTTCTTTTTTTTAGAGATGTAACATTTCATTTACTTTAATGTTTTATTGAAAATTTATTAATTTTTTTGTTAGTGCAATTTAAGTGAGGGACACCGAAGAGAGTTTTCAAAAGGACGTTTCAAGTCCAAAATCTGATAAAACTAATATAACCACTAATTAACTAATATTTACAATAAAATTTGCACAGGTTGGTTTGGTTCGATTTTACTTGTTTTTTTATAACTGGATTAGAACCAAACTAAACCAATGATATATGGGTTGATTCGGGTCGGGTGATTGGATTTAAAAAAAAAAACGCTACATTTCAATTTTTTGGCAGAATATAAAAACAATATACAAGTGCAGCAACCATTTTAATTTCTTTCTCTAAAATAAAATTTGGAATAACTACAAACTCATAATTTAATCATCTAAAAGACTAAAACAAAATATGCAGTAACATTACATAATTCGGTCCTCTAAAATAGAATTTGAAATAACATAGTGCAATAACAATTTAAGTTAAAATACAAACAAGGCAGTAGTGTGCCAAATTAAATCAAAATTTAGTTGACTAGATTCTACATGAGAATTTAAATTACAATGCAAAATAACAACAATCCAAAGTAGGCAGTAAGAGTCCACTTGAATGAGTGGACTGTGGGCGGCGCAATTTCAACGAATAGGCTGTGGGCGGCGAGGTGAGAAGTGAGAATGATGATACGATACTGTCGATACTAGTAGTGAGCATGAGTGAATGAGAGGATGTTGCGGCAGAGTTTGACTGTGTCTATGTGAGGATATCACTAGGGTTTGGAATTGGGCTTAATGGGTAATGATTCTAATTGTTGTATAAAAAAAAGTTATCTTATTGGACTATATTTTTGTGTAAAAAATAAATATATAAAAAAAAATAAGAATAGTGTTGGTTTGGTTTGGTTTTTAAAACTAAAATCCAATACTCGAACTAATAATCTTTCGTTTACATTGGTTTGGTTTGGTTTTTTACCCGAATAAAAAATAATAGGTAATTTTCGGGTTGGTTTGGTTTGAATGTTCGTGTTGATTGGATTTTTTTTTGTCCATTTACAACCCCTAGTTGGATCATCAAAATTAGAATTTCCAAAGCATGTTTAGTCTACATTGTTAAGATTAAACCGTTAGATCATCGAAATTTAAATTTCTATGTCGTTATCAATATCATTAATTAATATTTAACCATTGGATCATCGAAATATAAATTTTAAGTCATAGTCATTCTAATTAGTGAAGATTGAATATCCGGATCATCGCAATTAAAATTTCTAAGTCATATTCATATTGAATTTAATTTCGATGATCCGACTGCTCAATCTTAACAAATTATACTAACTATAACTTCAAAGTTTAAATTTCGACGATCCAACAGTTCAATCTTAACAAAATAGACTGACTATGACTTAGAAACTCTATTTTTGATCGGATAGTTCAACTTTAACTAATCAAACTGACTATGACTTCTAAATTTAAATTTTGATGATCCAACAATTCAACCTTTACTAAATAGATTAACTATGACTTGGAAATTCTATTTTCGACAATCAGAGGCTTCAATCTTAACAAATTAGACAAACTATAATTTCAAAATTTAAATTTCAACGATCCAACAGTTCAATCTTAACTAAATACACCAACTATGACTTAGAAAATCTTTTTTTGGTTAACAGACGATTAAATCTTAACTAGTTAGACTGACTATAACTTATAAATTTAAGTTTTGACAATCCAACTATTCAATCGTAACATAACAAACTAACTATGACTTATAAATTTTATTTTCGACGATCTGACGATTCAATCTTAATAAATTAGACTTAGTATGATTTAGAAATTGTAATTTCGACGATCGATGAATTCAACCTTAACTAATTAGATTGATTATGACTTAAAAATTTTAATTTCAACGATCATCAAACAGTTCATTTTTAACTAATCAAACTAACCACGACTTAGAAATTCTAATTTCGACGATCCAACAATTCAATTTTAACTACTTAGACTAACTATGACTTAAAAATTTTAATTTCGATGATCAAATTGATTAATTTGATTAGACTACACCTGACTTAGAAAATATAATTTCGATGATCAAACTAAATATGACTTAGAAACATTAATTTCGATGATGCGACATTTGAATCTTAACTAATTAGACCCACTATCGTTTACAAATTTAAATTCCGATGATCTAACAATAAAATCTTAACTAATTAGACTAAATCTGACTTAGAAATTTTAATTTCGATGATCCGACAGTTCAATCTTAAAACGGTCAAGTCTTAACTAATTAGAATAAATATGACTCCAAATTTTTAATTTCGATGATAATCTTAACTAATTAGATTGAGTATGACTTAGAGATTTAAATTTCGATGAACAGATAGTTCAATGTTAACTAATTAGACTAGATATGACTTATGAATTATAAGCTAATTATGACTGAGAAATTCTAATTTTGATGATCCAATATTTCAATCTTAACAAATTAGATTAAATATGACTTAGAAATTATAATTTTGATGATTCAACGGATCAATTTTTACTAATTAGACTAAATATGACAGAATTATAATTTCGATAATCCAACACACCAATATTAACTAATTGAACAAATTATGACTTTGTAGTTATAATTTAGATGATCCAACGACTCAAACTTAATCAATTTAATAAAATATGTCTTTGAAATTTTAATTCTAATGATTCAACCGATTCATTTTGTACTTCAACTAATAATTATTATATAATATATAAATAAATAAATATTTAAATTATATATATATATATGTATATATATTATTTGCCTTAAAAAATTAAACACATTTAATAAAAAAAATAAAATTGAACTTTATGAATCTCTACAAGCACATATGAATCTCATATGAATTATTTGCTCATATGAATCTCTACAAGCACATTACCGTAATGAACTTCATGTTTCTGAAGGTTGCTATTATGTGTGTTGAAAAATGATGCAAGCTTTAGTTTCAGGAAAGTTTATTTTCCTTGTTGGAGAGACATTTCATATGAGAGAGGCTTTAATAGATTCTAGATGTGATTGGTTTCACCTAGTATATGTAAGTATTTAGTGAATCATCAATTGTTTTTCAATATTATACGTAAATATTGAATCAAGTTCAGAAACCTTCAGAAACATCAAGTGTTGAAAAATGATGCAAGCTTTAGTTTTCAAATTATATATATATATCTTAGCTGAGATTTCAACTCTTGGAAAGACCAGACACAGGAACATTGTGAACCTGCATGAATTTTGTTTTCATGAAGATTCTAATCTTTTATTGTGTGAGTAAATGTAAAATGGAAGCCTTGGTGAAAAGCTTCATTCAAGTTCAACATTTTGTGTATTGATTGGAATGTTTGATATAAAATAGCTTTTGTTTGATATGTTATTTTTTTAGATATATCTACAAAAGTCAACAGAATTTCTGGGTTTTTTAAAAATAATTTTAATACGAAAATACCTGCGGAATTTCAGGCGAAAAGTATTTTGGTAATATACATGCGGATTTGTATGCAGATATTTCTGAAGGAAATGTTGCAAGAAAACGTCTTGAGTTTGGTTAATATTTTCTGAGGATGTTTTTACTTTTCCTGCGGATTTATCCGCAGGTAGTGTACTGCGGATTCAAAAATCCTCAGGAAATAATTACTCACGAAGGTTTTACGTGGGTTATGGTTCCGCCAGGAAATCCGCAGATAACGAGTGTTCCTGGGGATTTGTTTGCTTAAATCCGCAGGTAAAACTCAAATTTCTAATAGTGAATTACAATTTCAATAATAATATTTTTTGGTAGATGGACAAAGACCGGCAAAATAATTTTATTTTGTTAGCAATCCAATAATAATATGAATTTATTTACGTAAGTTGAGTGTTACATATTTGATTGATTTAAACAATCTTCAAAATATGAAATTATTGATTTAAGTAAGGATGTTAAAGGAAGTAGTTACTATTAAAAAATTGTTTTGAACCTTTTGTTGGGCAATGCTTTCTAAGTGAGGAAGAAGCTTCCAGATTTTATAATAACCATCTAAAGAACAACGAAATAGATAATCACTACTAGAAATAAGCTTTTTACCTGCGGATTTGCCTGCGGATTTAAGCTAAAAATCCGCAGGAACACATGTTACCTGCGGATTTCCAGGCGGAATCATATACCCACGTAAAACCTTCGTGGATAATTGTTTGCTGAGGATTTTTGAATCCGCAGGTACGATACCTGCGGATAAATCCGCAGGAAAAGTAAATAACATCCGCAGAAAATTAAAACCAAACGCAAGGCATTTTCTTGCGACATTTCCTACAGAAATATCTGCAGTATTGTTCCCGCAAATATGTTTCGCATACAAATCCGCAGGTATATCCACATTTACACCAAAATATATTTCGCATGAAAACCCGCAGGTAATTTCGCATCAAAATAATTTTCAAAGTATAATCAACAGGATGTTTACTTAAATTTCCACCGTCCACTAATCTTTCTGATTTTTTATTTATATGAAAATTTCAACTAAAAATATATGAAAATATTATTATAAAATACATTTTTTAAATATTTAATATTAGTCTTTAATTGAAATATTATTGCAATACATTTTTTATATCATGTTCACAAATCATTGTTACATATTAATTATAATATGATCCAACTATTGCAATACTCCTAAATAAAATTTATATCATGTTCGAAATCATAACTAAGTTTAGATACTGTTGCAGAGATCCATAAAACTATTTCATATCAAACATTCCAATAAAACAGAATTCATGCAGTTTCACAATGTTCCTGTGTCTGATCTTTCCAAGAGTTGAAATCTCAGCTAAGAAGCTTCGGTCGATGCTCGATGTTCCTTCTCCGCACGAATTCAACTTCTTGACAGGCAATAAATTTACCATCATTCATAACAGCTTTGTAGGCAGTTCCACAAGCTCCTCTTCCTGTAACTTCAGATTCTTAGTTACAATCACAATCACAATTATTAATTGAGCTTTTAAGTAAAGTATTGGGTACAACTTAAGGTTTGTCTTTTTGATGGGTAAATTCCTACAACTCTCCAAAGTCCGGTTATTATAATTTTTAGCTATTGTGAAGTTCAAAACTCAATTAAGTATTTGCATGACCGTGAGATGCATAAGCTGATTTCAAAAGTATCATATTCACTCCAAAATTATATGAACTATTTTTCCTAAAGCAAATTTTCACACATCACCTGTCAATCAAGACTTTCCAAACAATAGAAATGTAAAATAAAATAAAAACTAACCATGAAATAGGAGCAAAACGATACTTACAAAGTTGCCTACGAAGTAGCCTTTCCTTTCCATCCATCAACTTCCAAGGTAGATTGTATTATTTCCATCAAATAAATAGGTAGATTGTATTATTTTAGGATCTTCGCTGTAGCTTTCATAACACCGACCCCATCTTGGATCTCTACAAACCTATCAAAACAATATAAGGCAGTGCAAAAATCTTAGTATAAGTTGATTGATGGCATTAAAAGTTGGTGGTATTTACTTACTGCTACACAAGGTGCATAAACATACTGAATTCCTGTTGCTCTAACTTCAAGTGCAGTTGCAGCTCCAATTCTCTTGACTAGTTCAGGGTCCCTAGCAGCAAAATTGAAATATTCATTATTATCATTTATAAGAAGAACATCATTGACTTGAAGCAATCAATCCAATCTTAACTAACAAAACAAAAAGCAAGCAATCTTAATTCTCAAAATCCAATCTGTTGTTAATTGTAGCTAAAAATCAAGACAGTAAGATGAAACCCAAAACTTTAATCAAATTATCACAAAAGCATCAGACAACATTATGACCATAATACTCTACTTATATATCACTTGATAATGAAACCTCTATATATTAACTCAGACAAAAAATATGAAATTTAAGTGACTGCTGCAAGTGAAATTTAAATGTACATTACCCATCGTTGTTGTCGTTTATGTAAAATAAATGCATATACCAAAATGTTAAATACCTGAATGACATAATTTCCATATTGATCCTGTGCTAAAGTGCAGACAGATTGCATGATTTCTTCCATGATAATTTCTTGGGTATTTAGATCATCACAATGTTCTAGAACCCTCTGTTAGCATCCATGTAAACTGTTAATTATCAAATAACATGCTAAAAGAAATAAAGCTCATACTGCCTCAATAGAAATGGTCGAACCTGAATAACTCTGCACCCATAAGGATGGGTAGAAAGCGCAACAACTTGCCCATAAAAAGATGAGACGATAAACTGAATTCTATCTTGAGGAACACACTCTATACACTTCTGAATAACATGGTTTCCATTTTGGTCACGTACACATTTCATTATTGCACCACTGAGCTCCGACACCATTTGACTCTACTGATCAACATCAACCACCTCCAAGGCCTGTCAATAAATTCAGCAAAAAAATAAAATAATGCACTCATTTCAGTTTCACTACTTAACAATATTACCGCAAACCAAATAAGAACTAAATCAATCATATCCTAATGTCTACAGACCTAAGGATTACTAAACCTTATAAGTTTGATGGATACCACTATGAAATCAAAACAAACTTCAATACTGCAGAAAGTGTAAAGCAAAACACAAGAATATGTCAAGTATTCCATTATTTACTTGCTGCAAATAGATGGGATAAAATAGACATTTCATCTGAACCTGCATCCAAATAAGTCAATTTTATATACAAAAAAAACTGAATTCTATGTAACATACCAACACCACATGCTTCTTCAAATTTTTTCAAATCAAGGTTCTCCGAACCCGTGGTAGCAAGAAAAGCTAGTGCTGCATCTAACTGCGCAATTGTTTTCACCTGCAATTGTGCAAAATTCCGTAGCCAGGAACAATGCATTGCCTTGTGTCAGTTATCTTGGGAATTCCATAAACCTTTTCCCACACTTGTTCACCACTTAACATAGGAGGAGGCTCATTTTTATCAATTCTATTCTTATAAAAGGCAACCTTGTTTCTTCTAAACGCATGATTATGAGGTAAAAATTGTCGGTGGCAATCAAACCAAGACGTTTTCCTTCCGTGTTTCAATGTAAAAGCTTTTGAATTTTCCATGCATGTCGGACATGCCAATCTTCCAACAGTACTCCACCCAGACAACATACCATAGGCTGGAAAATCATTTATTGTCCACATCAGTGCAGCTCTCAATTGAAAATTTTGCCTCTTTGAGGCATCATATGTAACTACACCATCATTCCACAATTGTTGCAACTCATCTATAAGCGGTTGCAAATACACATCAATTTTACCTTTTGGACTGTGTGGACCTGGAACGATCAAGGACAAGAACATATAAGGTGTCATCATACATAGCTCGGGAGGTAGGTTATATGGTGTGACAATTACTGGCCAACAAGAATATGGTGTGGCTGATTGGCTAAAAGGGGTGAAGCCATCAGCACACAGACCAAGTCTAACATTTCGAGGTTCTGAGGCAAATCCAGGATATACTTGGTCAAAGTGTTTCCATGCTTCTCCGTCTGAAGGATGACACAAAACACCTTCTTCCCTACGATTTTCGAAGTGCCACCTCATGTGCTCTGCAGATCTCGGAGAAGCATATAATCTTTGCAAGCGAGGGGTGAGAGGCAAGTAATGCAATCTCTTGTGAGGAACGTCCTTAGAGTTTCTCCTATGTACATTTTTTGCTTTATATCGAGGCTCATTACAAAATTTGCACTCCTTCAAATTTATGTCATCTTTATAATAAAGCATACACCCATAAATGCAACAATCTATCTTGATCTTGGATAAACCGAGTCCGGCCACAAGTTTCTTTGTTTCCCTAAAGCTTGAGGGAACTATATTCTCAGGATGACTTGACTCCTTCATAAACTTCATCACGTCATCGAAACAAACCTGTGACATGTTGTGTCATCGAAACAAAGCAGTCATCCAACTGATTAGTTAAGAATTAGTTAGATTCAATTGGTTAGTTAGGAGTTAATCTGCTAGAGTTAGTTAGTTGTTAGTTTTGGAAGTTATTGATTCTATATGAGAGCTCATTGTATTATTTTTACTATCTTTTATCAAAATGATTTCTTATGAACTTTTCTCAATCTTAAGCTTCCAAAGCTAGTTTGATCATTTCTCTCTAAATTCTCAAATTTCTACCAAGTACTAATATTACAGTACTATACTACTTTTAATGGGATTGAGGAGCAGGAGAGAATAAAAACCATACTTGCTTTATTGAAGTGTATCATAATCTAATAAATCAATGGCGATGCCATTTAATTATACCCTTCATTGGTGTGCTTAAATAAGTATCATCCATCATATTACATGCATTTGGAAATTCCAATCCCAATTAATTAAAATATGTGTTTGCTTTTTACAACATCTCCACAATTAAAATGTGTGTTTGAAAAATGGATGGAGATTAATTACTAAAGAATGAGGCATTAGGTAGCTAGGCTTCATCGTGTGGATTTGGTGAGAAATTAAGATGGTCCTCCTTTTCGTCTGTGAGTTTCCAAAGTAAGAGTAAGCAGCTAGCTAGCTATATTCGTTGGTGGCATTAATATAAAAGGGTCCCTCCCTAATTATTTTTTCCAACTTTCTTGCATTTTCCAAGAGGTGGTTTGCTTACCCTTGCTCCCCCGCATCTTCCTTCAATTTTTTTGCTATTTATTTCAACTCAAACTGATAACTAATTAGGAAAGAAGTGCAAACAATGAAGCATAACACTTATTTATCAATACAAAATTTGAAACAATAAAACAAAAAAGGGGCAGATAGAAAGAAGTAAAAAAGAAACTAAGGAAATAACCACCTTCCCAATTAACTTCAATCTTAAAGGCTCATAGTAAGTACATACTCAAGGAAGAAAGGTTCTTTCACTGTGCCTATAATACCAAAAAGTGTATTTGGTTTGCACAGCACAGCCATTTGACAGGGATGAAATTTCAGTTCAAGGTATTTAGACTATGATACAAACACGAAATAAATCTTACAAGTGCATGTAGACAGAGCAGCCCTAGCCTATCTAATAAATAAATCAAACATTGAAACACACATAATGTTGACATAAATACAAGTAATGAAGGAAAGATAATTTCAATCTTTATCAAATGACACACATATCTGCTTTATACGGACTGATCATCATTTTTCTCGTTCGAAAACATTTGTTCAAATCTTGAAAAACCTTAAATCAGCAATTGCATGGACACATTGCATCCTGAAAAACAAATTTGAACCTTGTACAAATAAACAGAACCAACAGTTTTGCATCATAAGCATCCAGATTTCAAACAACATGATTAATGCTTCCATTTCCAAATTTTATACCATTCCAAATTGTATGAAAGCAGCTAGGATTAACCAATGGAGAAATCTATTTAGAGTAAAATAAGAACAAGAAGCCGGCAACTAGCAGTAGATGTGCATTCAAGCATCGAGATTATAAGCAGAATCAATTAGCAGTAGTAATAGCATAACAAATATGAAAATATCAAAGGAACACAACAATTAAAAATATTCCATTAGTGTGTAATGGTGAACACGTATATGCATAAAGTTGATAGTATAGGCAGCAAGGCTTTGAAACCTCAGGGAATTTAAGCAAGTTCAATAAACACAAATGCATAAACCTAACTTAGAAATTAAACATTCATAGATACACATACAATTAGAAATCAATATGCAGAAATTAAAGTTACTACTACTTCTTTTAGACATACATAGTTGGATGCTTGAAAAACAGTGATTCACTAAAAGCTTGGTCATGTTAATGTCCAGGGCATTATGCAATAAAGTTCTTACTTATTTTTATCATAGTCATTAGCAGCAAAGTTTGACCAAAATTATTGATGTTTATCAAATTCAATTGTAACCTTCATTCAGCATATAGATTTGACAGTTTATATATATAGCACAAGCATTATAACTTGTGGTGGAAAAGCAACATAGATAAAAGCACGACAGTGTATATCCATTTTCAGTTAAAGACAACCAAACAAGTTTTTTATTTATTTATAATATATTCTAATAAACACACATTCATGATTCTAACAAGCATTATTAAAACATGCATCTTCACCTGCAGACACAAATAAATGCATAATGATGACAACACATCTAACTACACTGTTTAAGAAATTATAGTACAAATTAAGGAAATATTCTAAATAATTAAGGAAATTATTGTTTTCACTGCGCAATTGTTTTCACCAAATAATTGTTGAGCCAGCATATCAGGTGCTGACAGCCACTTTAACATCCAATTTCTAATGTCCTGCTGGTTTGGAACATGTAAACCGAAGGTGGCCGAAAATCAAACAGCCAAGCCAACTAGGTACTATATAAGCAAATGATCAATATCTTCCATAGCAGAGCGACATAGAGGGGTAGTTCATGTCTAAACTAATACCAGCTCTGATATTGTTGCATCGGCATGCAGTCCCACAATCGGACTTTGAAGTTTAAAATCTTTATGGTTAGGAGGAATCCAATTGTCTTTGAGAGATGTAAGTGTATTAGAGCATAAGATAACGAAGATAGTACCAAAGCTAAATGTTTTGCAAACATATTATATTATCATAGCAAAATATGTGTATCATGATGACATAATGAGGGCATGAAACATATATTTGAATCAACTTCAAAATTAGATAGAAAGATAAATAGAACACAACACAATAGTACTTAATCTCATAATACACAGATAGCACAAGATGAAAGCAGCAGAGGAAACGTCATTACCTAAAAGTGTAGAGGAAACGTCAATAGTATTAAGGATGCAACCTGTCATAACAGTAGCACAAAAATAGGAGAAATGAAACCTGATAATGTAACTTTAGAAATTCAAATTGTTTTCAAATGTGTTATAAATTCCTCAAAAATGTAAACTTTAGGAATTTTATACTAACAAAAGTTGATGTCCTGAACGAAGAGAGGTAATGCACCCACAAGGCATTTAGACAATAACACATTGAAGAAAATATTTGGTCGACAAAACTAGGCATTCACATGGTAATGGCATGCTCTAATTAGATGTCATTGTGTTTTAAATTCTGTATACCAGGTACATAAAGTGAAAAATATACACACATGTATAGAATGGCACCAAAAAATTTACAAAATGCTCAACAGGTTTATAAATTTAAAATCTGAATCTTTTGTAAAATGAATTATATTATGAAAAAGGAAAAAAAAATCAAATTTGGCACGTACCATAAGCTTTAGATTTTTCAATCACAACCTTGCATTTTTCATCTCTTTTTCTTACCTGCAAAAAAGTTGGAGACATCATGAGTCATAATATATTGAAACAATGATGGATCGCCCTGAATTCAAGGTCCATAAGAAGTTCATTTATAAATTGGGCAGACATGTTGTAATTTTAACTTGCCACAAATGAATCTGAACAATAATTTGAGTAAAAATTGTCATAAGCATGAAAATCACAAGAAAATAGTAAGGCACAAACTCTATTAATGATATTAAGAAGAAGATGAAGAAGAACAAGAAGAAAAACACACAGAAACACTAAATCAGAAGAAAAACCCTAAATCAGAAGAAAATCAAAACCCTAACCTACTGTAGTTCACGAAAATGAATAATGAAACGAGAATAATGAAAACCCTAACCCACTGTAGTTCGCGATGGCGGCGAGGTGCGACAGTGGTGGTTATGGTTGAGATGCGGCGGTGGTGAGTTGAGATGCGAATGGGAGAAGAATACTTGTTTCTTAGGATTTTAGTGAATAATTTGTTTTAGGAGTTATGCAAAAATAGTGAATAATTTGTTTTAGGAGTTATCCAAAAATAGGTCCTGATACATTTTTTTAAAAAAAAATAGATATTTGATACAATTTTTTTTTCTTCTAAAAAATTGAATAATTTTAATGTTTTATACACGATTTTCCTTTACTTTTTTTACAAACAAATACAATTATTATATTTTTGAGACTTCTATAAATTTAAAAATTAATTTACCTTGATATAATTTGAAGGATGAGATTATATCAAATGTATTTAAAAGCAAACCTACACCTAATCAAATCGAATTTTCTCCTATAAATAAAGATGTGTTCGGGTAAATATAGCGGGTGCGGATTAATTATCATCTCTAATTGTGGAACTTGTCTTATTTTTTTAATTTGTTTAAAAAATAATTCTACTTTATTTATATAAAAATAAAAACATAAAAATTGGTCTGCATTTGCTGCAGAGTTTTCTTCGAAAATTTATTTAATTATGATAGATAAAAATTTATTGATATTGATAGATAAAATTCTAATTATGAAAACAGTTTATTTAATTACTAAGTTCAAAATTAAACAGATAAATTTACCAAAACTCTTTAATTCATTGAATTTTTAATAAACACTATATATACTATAAAATTTAAAAATTTAAATAATATTACGCAGCGAGTTCGGGTCTTACGTGGATATCAATACCGCAAACTCGTTTCTACCATGAATTTTAATTTCTGAAAAAATCCATACCCTTAATTGCACCCAATCAAAGTAGATTTTCCCTCCAAATCAGGACATGTTCGGATGAGTACTGCGGATGCGAATTATATTTTTATCCTAACCGTGAAACATATCTTTTTTTTTTTTAAATTCAATTTATTTATATAAAAATAACAACTACTTTTTATAAAAACATAAAAATTGGCATAAAAATTTACCTGCGGAATTTTCTGCGGAAACGACACTAGTAGAGTTTGCTGCGGAATTTCCTACGGACATTTCATGAGGAATTTTACCACAGATAATTCCTAACGAAAATGATAAATTTTGCTGCGAAAACCTGATCGCATGTACATCCCCAGCAAACAAAAACTTTACCTGCCGTTTTACCTGCGGAATATGTCACCGCAGGAAAATTCTTAAGAGAGTTGTGAATCGCAGGAAAATCCTAACGTATTACCTGCGGAAATAATTCCGCAGAAAAATCCGCAGGTAAAACGTTCTAGTAGTGAATCTTCAAATAATGCGTATGTGTTATGGAGCTTAAGAAAAATGTAAAGCATGCAGATCTTCCATTTCTTCAAAAAGATATTCACAATTTCTTCAATAAGATTCACCAAGGTAAGTTGGGTGGTGATGCCAATGATTTATTATTATTTTGTTAGTGTGCCAAGGATGAAAACTTTTGCTTCCAATTCGCAAGAGAAGTGGCCACAATGTTACAATTATCCAGAAAAAGAAAGTTATATTCGGTCAACAATCACCAAGAAGAGGAAGAATTAAGCTCAAGCATAACAAAATTTGAATCATGTTTTTATCTAAAGTCTTAGTTAAAATTTTGGAGTTATGTCATGAAACTAGAACAAAAAAGAGTGACATTTTTTTTGCTTTAGAACTTCAAGTGCTAAAAATGTAGTTTTTGTTAGTCTCTTGTAATTTTAGAGACAAAGTGAATGTTAAAAGTATTTTTATGAATTTTGTTTTTGGAATCTCTTACTGTGAAAATATTTAATGGAGGAAGAAGTGTGATTTCGACGTTAAATCACGTTAAAAGATATAGGGTGTACTAATAACGTATTGAAACTAATAATGTGTTGAAACTACTATGAACACGTGGTATTCTTGTGTAGTTGTGATATAAACTTCAATAAAATATTTTTGCATTTTCGTAAAGAAAAAGAAGTGAAAGGATTTGATGGTTAATATTTGATGAAAATGACTTTTTAATCTAGATAAGATATATATATATATATATATATATATATATATATATATATATATATATATATATAAAAAGAATGGTTAATAGAAAAGAGAAGAAATTTATTTTTCAAGAAAAGGCTAAAATCATTTGGGTTTTTTTTTCTTCCACGAGGGTTGATTTATGACCATTTTTTTGGTCTAAAACCAACTCTCAAAATTGTTTTTTTTTTCTAGTTTATTTAAATAAGTAATTTTTACATAAATTTATTTTTTTTAATTCTTTTTTTGTTATGATTAAGTCGTATGAGTGCGGTGTTTTTTTATTTTTGCGTCTTGGTCTAGTACTTTTTATTTTTTTCATCTTGATGTAGGATTTGTTTTGGTTCAGATTGATGTAGTAGTTTTAATTTATTAAAATTTCATTTAATGACTATGACGTTAATTTTATCATATTTATAGACATATTGTTGTTTTGCGCTATTAACTTTAATGCTACGAATTTATTCATAAATTTATCATTTTTGTTTTTAAGTCTCTTCCATCATCACCCTCCTTCCCAAGTTCCCAATCAGATTCCAACTATCATAACTTCCTTCTAGTGAACCCAACCAACCAAATAGTAGAACACAAATCACTACATGTACTCCATTTTACACGTTCACGTTGGTCATCTTACTCATTTGTGCATCTCGTATCATCCCAATTGTTGTCACAAACAAGATTATCTCACTAACATCTTCAAGGGCTAGCTTGTTATATTCTAGAAATATAAAAGCCTGTTATCATGTGGCTTTGTTTCATTCGTTTGCTTTTAGGGTGCAATAATATAACTTGTACTTGAGCATTTCCATTTTGCCCAAGTGTGGTGCTCCATCATGAAAAGGAACAAATGGGATTTTGTTGGGTTTGTAGGCTTTGGGTTCAAACCAATGCATATTTGGTGTGACACCTAAGATTAACGACGATCTGAAGTGACCATGTAGTGTATAAAACATTTTTAATGAACGATTCCGACATGATTTTAAATAAAGAAATACATAAATGAATTGAATTCACATCACAATAAAAGGATCACGAATAAATTCATTTTGCAATGAATTACCGTGATTTTCAAGTAGTATTTATTCCTTAATCAAATGAAAGGTGTACAACTCATTCAGAATAATTCGTTGAAAAATTGAGCAACTAATTGAAGAATAAATTATTTAGATTTTTTTTGTTATTATTTATTATAGAGAGCAAATTATCATTTTTTAATTATTTTTAAAGACCTAATTGTGATTTTATGATAGTCATTCAAATAGAAATTAAGATGTCTCAAATTATTTTTGTTGCAAAGTAAAATGTGCTTTTATTTTTCTTAATGATTAAATCGGATTTCTCAAATTTTTAATCGATAACAAAATGAATATTCACTCATAAGAACTAGATTAGATCCTCTACACAACATTTTTCTCCATACAGTATATCTCTCTCATCAATTTTTTAGAAAAATATATTGAAAATATTTTGTTACTTTCATATATTGTAAAGCGTTAAATAATAACATATTGCTAAGATTCTCATCATCGTCGCTTTGGCCGAGTGGTTAAGGCGTGTGCCTGCTAAGTACATGGGGTTTCCCCGCGAGAGTTCGAATCTCTCAGGCGACGTTTTTTCAAATCTCAAATCTTTTTGTTACTGATTTTGAAGTGGGGTCCACAAGTGTGAAGAGTGAGTGAGAACTGGGGAAGGTTTAGCCTGCTGCCTGCTTAGTTGTTTTGTTTTCATCTGCCTGCCCCAGACAGCACCTCTAGCCTAATCCTAAATAAATGCCTCGTTTTTTTCATTTGTACTATCGGAGGACTTTTTCAATTATATATATGCAATAATAATATTATAAATTGATTTGTGTTATTTAAATTTAATTTTTTATGTTAATTTTATACTAATGTCATTAAAATATAGTTTAATATTTTATAATTTAAAAATGTACTTATCAATTTATAGAATAAAAAAAATTAATTTAATTAACACTTACAATTTAAAGTATGAATGTGCAATCTCACCCAACAATAATTATTCTTTTCTATTTGCACCACAACCTTTCTAAAAGTATGATTAGGCACTTTTTAATATTCAATTACAAAAATCTCATATTACCTCTATTTTAAAATAAGTATCATTTTTGTAAACAAATTTTAATTTAAAACAAATGGATGGATAACTCAAATAATTTAAACTAAGTTTTAAGTGTTAAAGAAGGGTGTATCAATTTTTTTACACTTATTCATTAATTATTTTTTAAGGTAAATTATTTGGTATTATTGAGAAAAGATGGCATCGATACCCAGAATACAAAAACAATTCAAAATTAAATTTACTTAAATAAATATAAAAAAGTGATCATAAGTAGTAAAATATTGGATGTTGAGTAGCTAATCCAAAATAACACCAAAGAAAGTATTTACCATTTTCAAATTAAACTATATAAAATATATTTAACGTTAATTAAACAAAGATGGTTTAATCACTAGCAATTTATTTTCAATTTAATTATTAACAAAATCCATATTATCTAAAACATAATATCATTGATTGCCACTACAATATATAATTCACCTGGTCAAATTGGTCGCCATATAGGTCAACCCTTCCCAGCATCATGGACACGTGGAATGCACACACGTTTGAATAGAGCAACATTAAAGTCTAGAAGAATACAGAATAGAATTCAATCCTCTTCTTGGAAGATTTTAACCATTGAACTTTCGATCAACTTGTACTTCCCAAGTTATTTTATATTGACAATCTTTTATCACAATTTATCAATACATTAATTCATAATTTTATTTTTCAATTCTTTATTTAATATATTATCAAATATGATTGATTGTCACCATAAAATAATTTCACATTATTAATGTATGATTGTTTAATTTCTAAAACAAATTAAAGAATATAATGTAAAATTAATTTAACTGACAATTATTCACAATTAATTGTAATTGATATAATCTACAATTTTTCAATCACATGCCGTATATTTATGAGGTATTTTACAAAATACATATATAATATGATAAGTTTGAGATTATTGGTATTATTTGTAATTGATTTAGAATGATTAAGATGACAAAAACAATTGCCATTGTAAGAGATAAATATTAGGGGGATCTCCAAT
>JBBPBP010009780.1:9293890-9326825 GCA_037974735.1 Cicer chorassanicum
ATTTTACACTCACATTCCATAGTCTTTAATCTAAATATATATTAAGAAAAACACAATTTCAAATATTTATATTTTTCATTTGCAACAATAAAAATTATTATGCAACGTTAGTTCATGAATGTTTGTGAAGTAAAATAATATTTTGGGTGATACGTGATATTTGATAACCTTATCACCTTTCTACTCTCTCTTTTAGTATGAAAAAACCAATATTCAAACATATGATATAAGAGTATCATTTAGGCTAAATTGCACAAAATAAAAATGATTAAAAAATGTCAAATAAACAAAATAAATTAAAAATGTTCACCATATAGATATCGGGAGTTCCATACGTTAAAATATTAAATTTTATTTGATATTTTCAAGAGAAATGTGAAATCTCTGCGAGAATGGAGACTGCAAAATAAATAAAAAATAAATATAATGAGAAAGATGGAGACAAAAAAGAGATTTAGAGTAGAGTACCACCAACAATCGATAGTCTCTTTTATAGAAAATTACCATACAATTTTTCTAAATCTTTTTTTATTTTTATTTTGGTCTTCTCAGTTTTTCTATATCTATTCTAAGCAAATAAACATTCAGCATTATAATACATTTTTCTTGCATTTATAGAAATTAATTTAAATTGATACATTATTAGTATATATAGTATATTATATATTATGCTATTCATTTTCCTCAATTTTAAATTATTTCTTTATACAATCTACTACTATGTTTCAATTTTTTTTTCAAAAGAAAAACAAGCTTCGATTCATTGAATCTATTAGTCATTCCTCAATTATTTTTGGATTTGATTGAGACTTTAATATTATATTTAATATTTAATTGATTATATATTGAATTTTTTTACAAGAATATATATTGAATTTGTTTCATTCATTCTTCAATTCTTTAGTTGAATGATTAAGTAAATAAATATATGAGAGTGTGATACATACATAAGATTTTAGTGAAGTATTTCTTAGAGAGACTATGATTACATATGTTCATAGGATACATGGTTCAGTTCAAACATTAATACGATACCTTGTTCCAATTTTCCAACAAAAGCCAAGAGTTAACAAGGGAATGGTACTCCATATACTCTTCCATGTGAAGCTTGGATTATGGCCCATACTAGACTTCAAGAAACTCGGTTTAGGGAAATATCTAGATTTGAGGACTCTTGTAAGTAATCATTGAGGGTTAGTTAAGAGTTTCCATCCTTACTTACCGAGCATAATTATATTGAAACCTTCCCTGTCTTTGAATTGTATGAAAGGCCCGTGAGTCACATGGACAGTCGGTTGTCTCAATCACAGTTAGCAACCAAAGCTTATTCACTGTCCACGACTAGGGAAGGCTCGTGAGTCACTTGGTGTCTCAGTCACAGTCTCCGCCCAAGGCTTATTCATTGTTCGTGACTAGGGAAGACTCGTTAATCACTTGAACAATCGATTTTGTCAGTCACTTGGACAGGCGGGATTGTCATTCCCAATCAGCGACCAAGGCTTATT
The DNA here is from genome assembly GCA_037974735.1 of Cicer chorassanicum. Classification (NCBI taxonomy): domain Eukaryota; kingdom Viridiplantae; phylum Streptophyta; class Magnoliopsida; order Fabales; family Fabaceae; genus Cicer; species Cicer chorassanicum. The sequence continues at coordinate 9,295,396 of JBBPBP010009780.1, forward strand.
CGTGACTAGGGAAGATCCGTGAGACACTTAGACAACTAAGTGTCTTAGCCAAAGTGCACGACTACATCTTGTTCACTATGGATGACTAGGGAAGATTAAAGACTTTTGGCTGCAAAAACAATATTAGTGTTATCAAGATTAGGAGGAAAATAACCTTCTCGGAGCCGCTTGTTACAAGCATCTGAAACTTCTTGGCCAATACGAGGCCAAAACTTTTGGTAGAATCCTAGATTGAAACTGTTTGGATCAGGAGATTTATCTGGGTGCATGTCATGAATAGCCACAATGAGTTCTTCATGCGTGAGAGGGGAAGTAAGCATAATATTGGTCGCTGAAGTGATACACCGCGTGAGAGCATTCAAAGCAGGGTTCATGTCAATTGCATAGAGAGTCTCAAAGTAGGATTTTGCAAGGTTGCAGAGGCCTTTGTGTGTGTCAATTGTCTCATCGGTGTCCTAACACAACTTCAGGATCTCATTCCTCTTTTTTCTAGCATTTGCTTGTGCACGTATAAATCTAGCCAGTAAATTATTCAGAAGAGGAAAAAAAAATTGTGTCAAAAGCAAAACTAATTATTTGGAGTTATTTAAATTATTGATTAGAATATTTGACTGGAGCATCTAATAATATAAATTATAATATATTAGATGTTAAAAACAACATTTAAGGTTTGAAAAGAAAAGAAAAACATTTAAGATTTAAAAAAATATAAATGGACAATTTTTTTAAAAAAAGAATCAATAATTTCTTTTTGCATTAATGCAATTATTTGATTTATGTGGACAATCTTTTAAAAATAAGTTGAATCTAATCAACCCAAAAAAATTATAATTTCCTTAGAATTTATTTCACTTAAAAAAAAAGTCAAATCAAATCGTTAATATTTTTATTCTTTTACAAGTATTGTTATTGACAAGAGTTCTTCTTGTCATTATTATTCAATTTTATATAAATTTTTTGAACTTTTCTAATTATTAAAGTAAATATCAAATTTATTACATGACAAAAAACAAATTAAATTTATGACTGATATTTCGAAAACAATCTATTATTTCTGTTTGCTAAATTTATTATTAATATTTTCTACATAAGTAAATAAGTTCTAATTGGATGCTTCTTTGGAAGGAGACTCTCCTTAAAAGCGCGTTAATTAATTATTACAAGAATTTGGACTCTAGTATCTTTTTTCCACTAATTTGTGCATCCTGTAATCGCGTTGAAGCAGTAACCTAGATACTTCCAAAGAACAAACCAACTATAAAACCCCCCTCACCATTCTTCTTTTCTCCACACAAAAACTACAGCATATGTCTCAAAGGCCTTCCGTTCCTCACTCTTCTTCTATAGCTTGTGGTCTCCATTCTCATCTCCTGGTCTCCAGTGAGATGAACTCTAATTCCAATTGGTCCTATTCTAATTACCACTAGTTACTATTAGATCTACAATTTTTTCATTCTTTCTCTCCATAATTATTTTCTATTCTTTCAAACTTTTTTCTCTACTTACTCAAAAAAAATAAAATAAACCAAAACATCATGGGTGTCAAAGGTTTTGTTGAAGGAGGTATCGCTTCCATTATCGCAGGATGTTCCACCCACCCACTTGATTTAATCAAGGTTCGTATGCAGCTCCAAGGCGAAAACGCTCCCAAACCGAACCCGGTTCATAATCTCCGACCGGCACTTGCTTTCCAAACCGGAACAACTTCCATCCACGTGGCGCCTACTCCGCTCCCGCAACCTCGTGTGGGACCCATTTCAGTTGGTGTACGTCTCGTCCAACAAGAAGGCGTCCGAGCTCTCTTCTCCGGCGTCTCCGCCACCGTGCTCCGGCAGACACTCTACTCCACCACCAGGATGGGCCTTTACGACATCCTCAAGACCAAATGGTCGGATCAAGCCAGCGGTAACATGCCGCTGGGTCGCAAGATCGAGGCCGGACTCATTGCCGGCGGAGTCGGAGCCGCGATCGGAAACCCTGCCGATGTAGCTATGGTCCGAATGCAAGCCGATGGAAGACTTCCATCGGCTCAGCGTCGGAACTACAAATCTGTTGTGGACGCCATTACAAGAATGGCGAAACAGGAGGGTGTGACGAGTCTCTGGCGCGGTTCATCTTTAACGGTGAATCGCGCCATGCTAGTCACGGCCTCCCAGCTAGCCTCCTACGATCAATTCAAGGAGATGATTCTTGAGAAGGGAGTTATGCGTGATGGACTTGGGACACACGTGACGGCGAGTTTTGCGGCGGGATTTGTGGCGGCGGTGGCAAGTAACCCAGTGGATGTTATTAAAACGAGGGTGATGAATATGAAGGTGGAGTCAGGTAAGGAAGCACCATATGCTGGTGCTTTGGATTGTGCTTTGAAAACGGTTCGTGCTGAAGGTCCTATGGCTCTATACAAAGGGTTTATACCTACAATTTCGAGGCAGGGTCCTTTCACTGTTGTTCTTTTTGTTACTCTGGAGCAGGTTCGCAAGTTGTTCAAAGATTTCTGAGTAAGTAGATCGATGATGATGGCGAAGATTTTTAGTTTAAGTTTCGATTCCAATAAACTCTGTTAAAGTTTATTTTCCTAGTGTTCTGTTGTTATGAAATGGTAATTTTGTTATAATGTTATTTGATTAATGAAAGTGGCATTCAACCAACAATTTAAGGAATATTTTTAAATTTGAATTTGACAGTTTGACACAGCAAATCACTAATTATTAGTATTATTTTTTTTAATGTTTTAATCCGAGAAAGGAATTGCGTGCACGTAAATAATAAAATAGGTGGAAGTTATTAGCTTGTATTTTTGGTTTCAATTTTGAAAGGAAAGTGGGAGCAGTTTGGTAACGATATCTTTTTTATGGTAACAATTGTAAGTTTGAAGGTGAAAGGAAAGTTTGGTATATTGGTATAGGTGCATGTGGTGGTGCTGAATGTTTCTTCCTCAAGACAATGTAAGTTTTTGTCACGATTCAGTGCACTTATTAGCTAGCGGAATAATTCATGATCCTGAAAATCTCTAATGCACATAATAATTTAGGGGATTGGGACCCAAATGACGTGTTATATTATCTCCTATATATATCTGCCGTGTGACAAATCTCTTGAGTGCGTGTTTCTTTCTCGATACTATTATTATCAGAAATTAGGACAACATTGTTTTCAATTTTAATCTATGTTTGAAAAGTGTCAATGTTTTAAGAAGGATTTTTATATCCAATGAATTGAGCCCGTGGAAATGGTGGTGGTGGGATTTTCATGTCAATATAAACATCTATTTTTTTAAGGTCCTAATAATTTAGAGTTAAATAAATTATGATAAATAATTATTTTAATTAAGAATTGAACTTAAGTTATCTCAAATGTTTCGTGTTTAATTGAAATTCATTTATCATTTAAACTTAATTATTTGATTTGTCATAATTCAATTACTTTAAACCACTTAAAAAGAAAATGCGATCAAATTGTTTAAATAATTGGAGACAATGCTGATTCACAATTCAATTGATTAAATTGTCCAAATAATTAATATATTTTATAAAAAGGAATTATAATTTTGATATTAAAAAATTATAGAGACATTAGAAGTGAGAAATTATGATTCTTTGAATTTTTTTCGTTAAAAAAATTCTTTTTCACAAAAATAGGAAAAATATAAGTAATTTACATTCTGAAAAATAAATAATTTATAGAATATAATTTTTTTGAATTTACACCAAATTCCGAATAATATATTCTTATATACACTTTTTTTCTTGTACACAAAAAAAATCACTTTTTTGAAATATTTGTACATACCAATCAGGCAATTAGACAATTATGCACCTTCAGCAAAAAAAATATTAGACAATTCTGCGCCATAAGTTCAAAGTACCTAGTAGACAATTTTTAAGGACTCTATCTTCTGCCAAGAATAATTTGATCTATTTGTTTGGCTTTTTTAACACCTCAAAGTTGATATTTTATGGGAGGAAATGAGTTGTTTCTTTCACAAAAAGTTATCGTACTCTACGTGACTTGAACAAATCACCGATTATAGATGCTATATCATTGAGTTAAATGAAACCTCCAATCACCCGCTTGTATTGCATAAAACTAACTAAGTCCCTAAAAAATGGTTTTTAATGCGGTATTAACAGCTCAATTCACATCTAATTCAGTAATAACTCTATCAGCGGTCTAACTAAAAAGTCTCACATTATTTCACAATCGAAGTTAAAAGTCGTTTATAAACTACATTTACATTTCTCTATCAATTGAGTCATCTTTCCCTAAAATTAAAATTGTGATGTCTTACTCACATGATCTAAAGTAGATAATACTTTGAAAATGTAGTTTAAGGTAGAAAATTTGACAGTCTAGATAGGGGTCAAATCTACGTCACACTCGATGACTAGAGACTCCTTAATTTTGATTGGAGGTTATTGTTCTGGTAGACAAAAATTGTCTCAACTGAGGCCTTACGCACGGATGCAACACCCTGAGGAAGGAAACCACCATTGCCTAGTAACAACTTCAGCCGCTACCTCGAGTTAGATCAGAAAGCAAAGACGAACTTGAGTGCTTGACGTATATAACATGATAAGTACATAAAACAATTAAGAAAAATATTACTGGTACAAAAAGGGTTGAATCTGGATTGACTATAGTTGACTTTGCTTTAGTCAGCACATTTGAATTAACTGCATATGAGTTCACTCTAGTCAGTTTTAATTATTTTAAAATCTAAAATTGGGATGGCAACATAACCCACACCTGCAAATACCCATCCGAACCCGTTTTGATTTGGGTGGGGAAAACCCGCTTTGATTGGATGTGGGTGCAAGTGTGGGTTTTCTCTGAAATTAAAATTTAGAGACGGGGACGGATTTAGGAGTGTTGATATCCACCACGTAGCTGAACCCGAATCTGCTCTACTAATAATATTATTGTAATTTTTAAATTTTATATACATGTATATATTGAATATATTACATACTTTTTTTAAATATTAAAAGTTATAATATCATCTCTATAAAAAATATTTTTGTATTTTATTACTGTCTAATAATAATTATTTTATCATATTAATTATAAAATATATAAAATTTTAAATTTATAATTTTATATATATAAATAGGTGTAGGCGGAAAAACCAAAACCTATTGCGTGCGGAGAAGAGTATCTAAATTTCACACCCGTTAAAAAACGGACAGAAGTACTGATTTTCCCTATTAGTCGGGTACGGGGTGGGAGAGGTAAAATCCGTCTCCGACTATTTAAAGTTTAAATTTAAACTGTCTAATCCTAATTAAACGATTAAAATGTGACTGACAATACGATAAACTTGAATCTCGGAAGACTCAAATACAATTGTGTCTTATCAAAACAATATATCATCAACTTTAAACACATCACAGTCAAACTATGTGTGATCCACTTTACTTCTCGGACACTAGTTTCTTTATAATATAAATGACATGAATTTGCTTTTAATTTGTTTAATGATATGTTGTAATTTCCCGTTCCATGAATATGGTTTTAAAGATTTTGTATTTTTTTTTACCGGACCCCATTACACAGATAATGTTTTCACACCTCTTCCATACCTCCTTGTCAAGAGAGTTTTTTGGCTATATATATGCATTAAGAAAACTGATTTTTTTGGAACATTTTGATTTTAAATTTTATTAGATGATTATTAAATTGAACTTCAATTATTATTTCCTAGTAAAGTTGATCGATCGATACACTACGCATGTGCACGCATCTCTAAAATAAGAGTGACGACAAAAGTGTACAAAATTTTGGCCCTTTTTAGATGTTGTTGTACACAGCAATATTGGCTATTTAATTGAAGGAAATTTCCTAGCGGCAATGTAATAGAGTTGCTGTAAATTTGTTGGGGATTTTCAACGATTCATTATTGTCTCGTTCGTTCATTTTCAACTATTTGAAATTTAACCAAAGTAGGCCAAAGAAACTGTAATGATAGTGGAATATCAAGTGGAACCATAAAGGCAATAAATTACCAAGAAAAAGTAACAAGCAATACTTCACCACAAATCAACACTATGATATAGAGTAAGGACGGCTAAGTTCTAACCAACAAGTGCTCCAAATACATAAAGAAATCAAAAAATGAAAAAATTTACATTGAAAAAAAAATTTACTTTTAAAAAGTTCAATATATAAATTTCAATAAACTTATTTTATTTTTTTTTATTTTATATATTTTGATCATTAACAAATGCTCCATACACACAAGAGCACTTGTGTGATTCTTCCCTTTAAGGTGAGTTATGGAATATTGTCAAATTGACTATTGAAATTTCCACTCAACATCAAAAGATTAATTAGGAAGTGTGTGTGCATCAGGTTATCCACTTTGACCATGTTCGGTTGATAAAATCAAAAGTGGTTTGAAAGTTACAATTGAAAAAAGTGTTTTGCAGTATATGCTTTTGTATAATTAAGTGGACGGTGGACACAAAGAAGCAGCATTACACATAATCAATAATTCACCTATAATATAATTAGCAAGTTAACTCGGTTGGTGAGTTATGAGTTAAAAAACATTAAAAAAAAATTCAGAAAGATGATTTTGAGTTCCAAACAAAAAAAACTAACATAATCACTTATTAACTAACATTTTACTATAGAAAAAGAATTTTACAAAATAAAAAATATTAAAAATCAATTTTTTCTCCACAGAACTAAACATACATTTATTATTATATACATGTTTTGTTCCATGGTCACCAAATCTACAAATTCTCTCAACATGGTCGACAGCAAATCAAATCAAGTGTGGGAGAAGCACAATAAAATCAAATGAAACTTATTTAATCCAATGTAATAATCAAAATGTGGTACACCAAGGATCACTTATAATAGTGATCCACATTAGGAAGAGATGGCAATGGATAAGACTCTTAAAGTGGCTCCATCAACCAGTACCTTTCTTTTCTTGCCATCAACAGGTAATTCTAAAAGCATATCAGTTGAGGATTGAAATTGATTTTTTTTTTTCTTTTACAGAACTACACACATATTCACTAGGTGCACTTTGAGGTGGTGTTGGGGAATAACTACTTTACTTTCACATTCTTTTAATTGAATCAATCCACATGGATTTTATTCTATGCACCGTGATTATTAGCTTTGATTTAATGTTTGTTTCATTGTGTTAATCTTCATCATGGTAACCCTCAAATTAATTTTGTTTTGTTATTTATTAAACTTCTAATTTTCATACATTTATTCAACACTTTATTTTTTTTTTATCTTTCTCTTCATATCACATCATCAATTTATCGCACTGTTACATCGCTATCTTTTATCTCTATCTCTTTTAAGGTGTATATTATGAGTATACACCAAATATTTTTTTTCTAAAATCTTCTCAATCCGCTATGGTCTTTTAGTTTATTATTTTAGTTTATTATTATGAATGGTCTCTGTTGCATTTTGGGTAATCCATTTGATGTGGGGCAAAATTGGTTGATCCAAAAAAATTCTTTGATGGAAACAATATCATAGTCACAAATTCTAATATGGATTGTGGTTCATTATTGATAACTTTTAAAAAATGTTTAGAACTCAACGACTATAGACGTCGTCTCTTAATCATTAAAATAAAGAAAAATAAATATGTATTTCGTATTAAATCAACGTCAACCGATCTCCGTCTTATTCATAAAAATGAAGGTCATGAGCAAGCATCATTAGAAATTTCGATATTTTTTGTACTAGTTCACGATAGACCACCGTACAACTCACCTATAATAGTATATATTTTTATCAAGAAAAATATTATTAACTCTTATAAAACATATACCACCATAGGAGAGTTTCTACAAATTACGTCAAATAAAGAGAAGTATGTGAAAAGATCAATAGTTTAGCTCTAATATGTGTGAATGTATTCAACAAAGTGAAAATATGAGAGTGGATTTTAGACTTTTAATTGACCTAGAACTAAAAAGTTTTATGGGACTTAAAATAAAAATAATAATTTTTAAAAAAGGCTCTCTTTTATTTTCTTGTGGGAGCTACCATCATAGTGGGTCCACCCCTAGGACTCAAATCCTTTTGAGGGTTGCTCTTAAAACCCCAAAAATACACAGCAATCTGCTATAAGGGTATTTTTGTTAGTAAAAAATTGGATAAAAATATTATCGAAAGCATAATTTCATTAGTTGTTTTTGGGAATTAACTGAGTAATCACCCATCAATTTGATGGGGGGTAAATCCTTTTAGCTTTTGGCACAAAACCTAACTCGATTTATCTTCTATACAAATCATCTTAAATTGAAAATTGATTTTATTTTAACATAGAAATTTAGGAACGATCTCATTTTGATTTGGATGGAAATTGTCTTATAAATATTGATTTTGTTGGTTGGTTAAAAAATAACTGAACAAAACCCAAAGTATTATATTGAAATGAAATTATGCTTAGGTTGTCTGAAGAACAGACGTTCATCCATACGAAAAGTCACTTAACAGTACAGAAGACACTTTGTTACTCTAAAAGAAAACTCACATGTTGTATTAAAGGATTATTACATCTATCTTTATATAATTTGGTTTGACAAGTTTTTAGGCAATTTAAGTAAAAAAATTATTAGAAAAAATTTATTAATTGGATAAAATTTAGTGTATAATTATTAATCGGGCTGGTCAATAATTTGACTTTCCCATTTGAATTTGACATTGAGAACAGAATTATAGGCACATGTTCCAAAATTTCCAAGAACAATATCTGTATTCTGTATTCGTTAGTTGAGATTATTCAGACTTACTAGATGCAAGAGAATATTCAAACTAAATGCAACTCTTTCCAGGTAATTATTTCGACCATATGTATATGTAATCATGTAGGCAAATCAACAAATAATTTTCTTAACCAAATGTAACTGTACATGCCTTCATATTTTTAAAGCACAACGTAAATATAATTTTATCCTTTCATAAAAAACTAATCATCTGAACCGAGAATCTGTTCCTTGAGTTGCTCTATTTTAGTTGTCAGTTCATCTCTATTTCTCTGCAGTTTAATGAATCAAGTTAACAATCATTGGTAATCAACATGTGGATATCAGCCAATATAGCTAAAAGTCGGCACATACCTTGAAAAGCAAATATCGGTAAGTGAACCATAACGAATATCCAAGTCCTACAACTTCGAACAGTTTGGGGAACTGGCATAAACAACGATCCAAAAAAGTTAGGATTTACAAATGTTGGATATTGGTTACAGATCTTAACCAATTTAATAACAGAAACTTACCAATGGGATAGAATCAATAGCCCCAACGACCGCCGAAATTAGCCAGAGAGCCACTATAGCACCACTACCATAGACGACGAGAGAAGTGGAGTCATTTACATCAAACTGTAAATATTAAAAAGAGTCAAGACTGAATCAGTAATGTAGGGTAAACACAATAGACACAATAAGTTACAGCAAACTTCTTTCCACATGTAGTAACAAAAATATTCGGTTTTCACAAAATCAAATAATGAACAATCTAGTGATGATGAGTGGTAGATTAAAAAGCAACATACAAACACACCAGTGATGGCTCCAGAGTGGAGAAGAAAGTTACTTGACAGAGTCTCCACTCTCCTCAATGGATTAGAATAGACAGAAAACAGGATAAAAAATCAATTTTATGCAAACTAGTGTGCAATGTTTCTGTTTGGTTATTTTGGGATAACACTTAGCACAAGGAAAGATGAAAACAAATGGGTTTGGTTATAAGAAACAGTGCAGAAAATTTGACTTCTCATGCAACAGTGCACCCAATTCAGTTATTAGATTCAGCATTCAAAAGAACAATATTAAACAGAAAAACATAACATCAAATGAAAGCAAATTCCAAAGCTTGAGAATAGAAAGATGAGAAGCATAACACAGCTCAAAATATTATTTCTTGTACAAGAAAGGCTCAAGAAAAAATGTTGAGTTGCTCAGTTAACCGCTCAGGTTCGACATGAATGCCGAAGTATCAACAAGCACTCAAAGAATGCCATCAATAAACTGAGGTTTCATCATAGCAACACAACATGGAAACCAATCTAAAACAGTGGCACAACAAATAAACACAAACAACGACCAAAGATTGAGAGCTAGAAAGATGAGCATCACAGCAGAAAAAAAGTTATATTTTTTATACATGAAAGGGTCGTGAAAAAAGTAGTGTTGCTCAGTTAACCGCTCAGGTTCGACATGAATGCCGAAGTATCATCAAACACTCTATGAATGTCATCAATAAACTGAAGTTTCATCATTGCAACACACATTGAAATACATACCAATAAAAAACAGTGGAACAACAAACAAAACACATGCATCTTCATCAATCTACCAAACTCACAACAGGCAGCAAAAAGACAATAGGGTTCAGGAAACAAAGTAAAAAATCATCATAAGTCATTACAATGAAGTAATGAAAAAAATAAAGGCACAAAATTAAAACGGTGAAGAGTTGCTCAGGTAACCGCTCAGGTTCGACATGAATGCCGAAGTATCATCAAGCACTCAATGAATGCCATCAATAAACTATAGCTTCATCATAGCAACACAACATGGAAATGCATAGCAATCTAAAACTGTGGAAAGACAAACACAAGGATCTCCATCAATCTACCAAACTCACAAGTCACAATCGCGACACTAGTGTGAAAAGAAAGAACTAAACAGATTACAAACACTAACAGGCAGAGGAGTTTCAAATGACTTTCACTTAAACTTATCCAGCAAAAATTACACTGACCCTCCTTTCTACAAGTGGAAAGAAAAACAGTAAGTTTTCACAATGTCAAGTATGAACCAATTCATCAGTGCTATATATTTGGGTAAAAACAACATTCAATCGCCCATTGCAAAACACCTATCAAAACATATCGAAAAACTGAAAACTGGTTCATTTATAAGTCACAATAAAACAGTTTTTCATTAAGAAAAAGAAACCAAAAATTGAAACAATGAAGACTAAGAGTTGCTCAGTTAACCGCTCAGGTTCGACGTGAATGCCGAAGTATCACCAAGCATTCTACGAATGTCATCAATAAACTGAAGTTTCATCATAGCAACTCAACACAACAATAAAAACAGTAAAAAGAAAAAAAAATGCATCAAACTCACAATCACTTAACTACTCAGATTATGAATTATTAATACTAATTAAACAGGCAAGGCAAAGGGACATTTACATTAAGCTTATCGAGGAAATCCAACGGGAAGACTTCTCCATCAGAAGGTAACTCTTCCTTTGAGTCTTCATTCTCCACAGTTTCATTGTAGCCATTTTTATCAGCCTCCAACGTTATCACACTATCCCTTTTCTCATTGAAAAATTTACCTACCCCACTGGATGTTTCCTCAGACTCTATTGCCCTTCGCAACACATTTCTAAGGAAAATTGATCCTGAAATAACATAAACCAAACAAATTTATATTCAACACTCTCTCTTCATTTCTTTGCAGTTAAAGATTCAATTTTTACAACAAATTACAACAACCCATTTGCCCTAAAAGCTATATTAACAATAATAAGAAGCAAATAAAGTATCGCATCAATTTCTCCACACAACAGAACATGTAAATTATATAAATAAATAAATAAAACAATTTGCATCTCAAACATTTGGAGTTACCCACGAGAAAATGAGAGAAAAAAAAGGGGCATGGATTTAAACAAAATTAAATAAAAAAATGTATTTAGAATACCAAATGAAAGAGATTGGAGAACGTACGAGATAAGAGTAAAGCAGAGGGGGTAAGTAGGGTTTGTTTTTTGAGAGAAAAAGAGGGTTTAGAGTGAAAAGCGAATGAATTGGGAAATTTGGAAAGAGTGAGAGGCTGAACTGTACAATGCCCCATTGTGAATAAGACGAGGAAGAGGTGACTGAGTTGAAGAAGTGAAGGGGATTTCTACTCCTTTATATACAAAATGGCTTCTAGGGTTTCAAGTTTTGTTTTCTTCTATATTTTCATTTTAACGTGTTTTTTGCTAGTTGCACCCCTACTTTCCTAAGACACAGCACATGTAAAAAATAAAGATCCAAGAATTTCTAACTCGATAGAACACGAAGATCCAATTCAAACTAAATAAATTAATACGTTTTTTTACATGTTCTAGTCTAAACTAAATCCATCAAAATCAACTTCAATTAATTTGGATGTCGATTTCATGTCCTACAAAATCGATCATCTGAGACCCAAACTAAATTATTTTATTTATATTATTAGATTGTTATTAGTTTTGTTAGATTTTGGTATTACTTTTATTTGTTGATATTGCACTAATGTAACCTTGAATTTGTTATATTCTATGCACATCTTGTATCTGAAATAGTTCTTTAATAATTTCGTTTTTGGCATGTTAAAAAAAAATTATTTTCAAGAAATTAAATTTAGCCTTTGTAACTTTACTTACAATGGAATAAATTTGAGTACCATCTATGTTTTATGAGGATTGCCTCACTAAAATTAGGAGGGGACAAAATGACTTTAGTTTATTAGACCAACCTATTTTTTAGGTGGAGCGAGTTGAGGCTTTCGACCCTACAACTCAAGTTGGTTTGCTATGTTGAAAAACGGAGGTAGGGGCAGGACAAATTGACTTCTCAAATCAATTTAATTTTTTATAAAAAAAATTACTCAGTTTTGTCTATACCCACTAGTCTATTTTCTAGCCACGACTCAGTAAACTTATAGTTTTATTGTTTGTGTTAATTATTGATTACATTGTATTTTAGTAGACTAATTTTGAAGTTTTTTGTTGTAGTTTAGACACACCAACTGGTCTAAAAATAAAATGTATTTATTTTATTTTATTTTTTTTGTTATTGAATGATCATTCCTCTAATCAACCAATCTTTTGAGAGACGGGACAAAATGATAATTTCAATCCATTACTTAAATTGACCCGTTCCGCTCTTTTTAATAAGTTAACGGCGTAGAGGACCAAAATATGGTTATTAGATAGGTTAAAGGCATTGTTTATATATTCTAAACAAATTAATTATTCATTAAAAAAAGTTAAATATCTCTTCTCAATATATTATAATTAATTTAAAATACAACTATCCATAAATATTTTTAAAATTTGTTAAACAAAATGAATTATATGATAGACCTCCTTCATAAATAGTTCACGTTAATTAATAGTTAAAAATTATAAAAAATTTAACGACAATGGACGATACTCTTAAAAAAAATAACAGTATATGTCCCTCGTTAGATGTTAGAAGTATTATTACACCTTTGGATAAAATACTTGCATTATTATAGAGCAACAATTGATCCAACAGAGGAACACTATGGCAGCACCATTTGTTGGAAAATTATTTTTCGTACCCCCCCATTTAATGGTCTACCCCTCCCCCCTATTTTAAAAATTAAGGAGTGAAATGACTAAAATGCCCCTGAAAATTCAGTAAAATTGAGAAAAGTTGGACACACTCCCACATTGTGAAATTTCCGGAAAAAGTGAGTGTGAGAAATTTTGGTTTTTCCCGGAAATTTCAAATTCATAGAAATTTCTAGTGAACAAAATACATACCGGAAATTTCGTTTGTGAAATTTCCGGGAGTTTTTCCGGAAATTTGAAAAATCCGGTAGTACACATGTCAATACCGGAAATTTCAAATTTCCGGGAACAACTCCCGGAAATTTCACAAACGAAATTTCCGGTATGTATTTTGTTCACCGGAAATTTGAAATTTCCGGTAGTGTGTTTTTTTTTTCCTTCTATTTTTGTTATTTTTTATGTGTTTTGTGATTAATTTTTTTCATTGTATTGTTTATAGTGAGGACCAGAGGAGCTAAAACCAGTGGAACCAGTAGTGAACATTCTAGAGTTCGGTCGCCTACGCAGTCTAATAGGAGAGCGGTTGTTGAGAAGCGAAGAAGGCGTGTGGAAGAAATAGATATTCAGCAGCATGATCAGCAGGAATATCAGCAGCAGCAGGATCAGCTGGAGGATCAGCCGCAGCAGGATCATGATCAGCAGCAGGATCATGATCAACATCAGGATCATGATCAGCATCAGGATCATGATCAGCATCACGATGATTATATTGCTGATCAGGAGCAGGAGCAGGATCAGGAGCACGAGCAGCAGGAGCAAGAAGATCAGGAGCTGCCTGATGCTCATGCTCCATTATTTCCTGGTGGTCCGTATGATTTATCTGTTTTGAAGAATTATGAGGACCACATAGCAGTTAAAATTTGGAATGAGCAGGTTAGTTAATAATATTTATTATTTTAATTATTTATTATTATGATTATTTATTAAGTTATTTATTTATTTATTTATTTTAATATATTTGTAGTATAATTTGTTATATTTAAGTTTTATATTCATTATTAAAATTTAAATAAATTGTCTGTTTGTTATTTATTGTAATTAAACAGGATAGGCGCGCCCTTAAAGTCGTCTCAAATGGGAAGAAGCAGGCGAAATTTATTGATATTAGAGCTATATTACGTGCTGAGATTGATCGATGGATTACTATATCCGGACTACGTCCTCTGCAGCGATGTAGTCTGAGTATGATCGATGGTAATCTTATATCTGCTTTTGCTGAGAGATGGCATGCTGAGACCAGCTCATTTCACATGCCATTTGGTGAGATGACCATCACTCTGGACGATGTCAGGGGTCTACTCAGCATCCCATGTCGTGGTGAGTTCTTCACCCCTTCAGCTAATTTCAGTGAAGACCTGGCGATTACTGCTGTCGTGGAATTATTAGGAGTGACTGTTGAAGAAGCAGTGGCAGAGACCAGGATTAACAGAGGTCCATCATACAGCTTTGAGTGGTTGAAGTCGATATTTTTTACACAGCTGCGTGATAGACGATATGATTGTGCAGCCAGGGCATACCTACTACATTTAGTAGGGTGTACGATATTAGCAGATAAAAGTTTTACACTTGTATCTGCTAAATATTTGTTCCTGTTTCACGATCTTGAGACATGTGGCAGATGGGCTTGGGGACCGGCAACACTTGTTGTGTTGTATGACTATCTACGAGACAGCACTTTACCGGCAACGAAGCAGATCGGTGGATATTTATCCCCTTTTCAGGTACTATTATATTAATTTACATACTTATTATATTATTTGATATGTTTTTATTGGTTTATTAATTATTTGTATCTTTTTATTGTTTTATTAATTATTTGTATGTTTTATTATTTACAGACCTGGATATATGAGCACTTTCCTCATATCTGTAAAAGGGAATTGAATGAGCCGATGCCGATGTCTTGCATGCCTCGGATGTTTCGGTGGACTGCGAAACAAACATCCGGGAACGTGTCTTACTACAGAGCAAAGTTGGAAGCTTTGAGGGAGTCTGATGTAATATGGGCAGTAAATTACGATGAGGACTCTACCACACGGTTTCAGTCTGTTTCGTTATTTACTGGACATATTCGTTGGTGTTCCACTATGGTACCTTATTTACCAGAGAAGTGCATCCGACAGTTTGAATATATTCAGCATATCCCTCGTACACCACCTTTGCTTGTAGTACGTGATGTGGATGTCGAATGGGGTATGTACAGAACTCTGTTCGAGCCCTGCGTGCAGTATTGCATCGGGCTACATATCCACATCAGACTGTTGAGGGGTACATCCAGTGGTACTATAGGATATCTCATCTTAGGATGACCCCTGACGTTGCTGTAGATGCTGTTGGTCCTGATGTTGCTGGTCCTAGTCATGCCGGAGATTATACAGATGCTGGAGGTCCTAGTCATGGCGGGGATTATACTGATGCTGTTGGTCCTAGTGATGCTGCTGGTCCTAGTGATGGTCGCGGGGAGTGGTATACACGGTGTCAACACGTCGGTGGTCTGATACAACAGAGTTTAGATTTAGACAGACTACCGGGTGATGATGACATGCGTGCTTTATTAGAGAGGGCTTTATACATCTCTAGAGGAGGCAGTTATCAGTAGTATTTTGACTTATTTGTAATATTTGTAATATTTAGACTTATTTTTATTTATTTAGTTTTAATACTTATTTGGTTCCACTTATTTTGTTATTTAGACTTAATTGTGTTATTTGCTTATACTTTATATTTATTGTGTTATTTTGTTTAGACTTAATTGTGTTATTTGCTTAACTGAAAACAACATATAACATGTATTGAAAACTTTATATTAACTGAAAACAACATATATTAACGTAAAACTTGTTACAAAAGTGTCAATCATCTGCTAAAGACATATAATCTGATGTACCCTCTAATTCTAATGAACCTCAATGTTGTAGACGTCCTGCATATGCTACAGCCCATGATGTAGACTCATCACTACGGTGCTCCTTCCAATGCCATGCTAGTGGAGGTAATGGACATGTTGCAATCAATTTAACCTGAACCCAATTACTGTTATTAACAAAACCAATGCTGATAATACGATCACGTGATAAGTCTCCACTGTGTGCACCCGTCAATGGGAAAAAAGTCAAAACAAAAACTTTTTGCCAATGTCACAAGCACGAGATTATATTTTGTTGCTATCACGTAACCCATATCTGGAATGCTCAGCCACTTTTCCATTGGTTGGTTTCCCAGTTCATCAACAAGTAAAGAGTCAGTCACTTCTTGCAAACGTTCTTTGAATAACGCAAGATATAAATCAGGTTTGGACTTAATCTCCAAATACAATTGTCGACGCACAATGCTCCAAGATTTTTCATTATGGCCAAGTAAACAAGCAATAGCACGATATCCACAATTTCCATCTGCTTTAACATTAACTATGTCTAAAATATATGGATGAATTAGAGCAGAAAATTCATCCAAATATTTTCTAACCTGAGGGACTTGTTTGGGACTTGTTTGGATGCTTGTTGGGACACTTGTTTGGATGTTTGCTGGGAGACTTGTTGGGATGCATCAACATGTTCAAAAAATGAAGGGTCGCGATATACATCAAATCCATTCGGCTTATTGCCTTTTTTCTTTTTCACACCACCTTTTGTTTTGATCTTAGATGGTGGGGCACACATTGATGTTGTTTCTGGATATGCAATTTCACGCAACTTGCTCTTCAATGCCCTTCTTCCAACAACATTCAGTGTTTTCCATATTTTCCAAATAACATTCATCTCACATGTAATGTCCAACTCCGAATCCTTTTGCAACTGTTCTTCCTCTTTATCAGTATTCATGGTTAATTTCCCCCATTGTATATGAATAGCCTCCAATGGAATTGGAACACCTTTCAACTTGTACCGTGCCAACTCACATGCACACGGTAATCCATGAGTGTTTTTAATTGTACAACCACATGCAGCTTTGTCGTTACCGACATACCTGACTCTCTTGTACTCATGATCAATATCAGGTAAAGCGTTCTTCGATACAACCCAATTCAAATTCTTTAAGAATGGATTGTTGTGTATATGCTCTCTACGACCCTTACTTGTCTCAAATGAACCTTTGATCTTAATAATTTGGAACTTCAACATGTCATGCATATCAGACCATGCCTTACAAAAATCTCCTTTACTATGTTCCAAAAATTTCTTCAACGACCAATGAGCAGACTCAACCCTAATATTCAAACATAAACAAAATTTTATATAAGTATAAATATAACCAAAAATCATACATGTTTAATCATATATAAACAAAATTAATCATATATAAGTATAAATATAACAAAAAAATTAAAGTTTTAATGACGTACCTATTGGTTGTAGTGTTTCCTAGATGCAATACTCGATTGATCCATGCTTCAACAAATCTTTCCTTGTGAGGAATCAACCATGTGTTTTTGACGTAGTCAAAGAAAATAATATTATCGACACATGCTTGCTCAAACATTTGCAACATTTCCTCATACTCTTTCTCTTCAGAACAATAAACAATTTTCTTCCACACCTCAAGAATGGGTTCTTGCATATCTTTCTTTAGTATATATTGTTTGCATTTTGCTCCAACATTTTTATTGATATGAAGTTGACAAAGTAAATTTGTTGAAGATGGAAATACAACTTCAATTGCATTCATCAAAGCAAGTTCTCTATCAGTGACAATCACCTGAGGAAATGGAGTGTTTGCAAGAAACAACTGTTTTAACTTCTCCAATGCCCAACAGAAGTTTTCTTGACGCTCACTGTCCATATAAGCAAATGCAACATTGAATGTCAACCCAGTTGAAGTTACACCAACAATTTCAAACAATGGTAACCTGTACTTGTTGGTTTTGTAGGTGCTATCCATGATCAACACATAATGGAACATGTTCAACAAAGTTATGGAGTCTGGATGCGTCCAAAACATGTCCCTCACAATGTTCGAGTCTCCATGCGTCCTAGTCCAACATGCATACTTCTCAGCTTCAAGTAACTTCAACAGATGTTGCATATCAGTTCTAGGTCCTTTCAAATTCTTTCTGTAGGTGGTTCGACGGTTATAAATTTGATAGATACTAGTCACATTCTCCTTATCTCGATCCTTCAAAGATGACAATATATGCCTCGGTGCAACGTGATACTTAGTCAGTTCATCAACATGATTCTTATCTTCATTGTTTAAGCGCCCCACAAATGCATTATTCTCAAAAGTAGCCACTAACTCATGGTTGTGAAATCCACACACTAAACTAATAATCCATCCCTCAACCTCCGCATTTTTCAATGGCCTCGATCGAATTTTAAACGGACAACCACACCTTTTTGTTGAAGTACCTGACTCACTTTTATTTGACTGATATTTTCCACCTCTATCACAACCAAGAATTAATTTAGATTTCCTTCCTCTCATTCTTGTCTCTACGTCGGATTGAATTATGATAACAGCTACCCGATTTTGACGACCAACCTCTCTTGCCCATGATACAACAGCTTCCCGTGATTCAAAAATTTGATCGGTTGTGAATGCTTCAGTCAAATCTATACAAACTGGTTGTGTTTTTTCCATACCTATGTCAACAAAACACAAAATAAAAAATTAACAATTAAAAAAAAAAAAAAAACAACCTACCGGAAATTTGAAATTTCCGGTGAACAACACTACCGGAAATTTCAAATTTTCGGTGAATAACACTACCGGAAATTTCAAGTCCCCCAAATTTCCGGGAGTACAAATAACGTACCGGAAATTTGGAGATAAATTTTCCGGTACAGGAAATATACTACCGAAAATTTCACAAGTTTTGAAATTTCCGGTAGTTATATTTTAACTACCGGAAATTTGAAAACAACAATTACGTACCGGAAATTTGGATGGTGAGTGAAATTTTGAGAGAATTTTTTTTTTACTTTTTACTGAATGGTGAAATGGGATGGGCAATTTTGGGTTTTTAACAATTTGGGGGGCTACACCAATAATTGGGAGGTACAAAAACGAATTTTCCAATTGTTGAGACCCACATGTTCATAGATTTGGACACCGAGCCCAGGTAATGTGGGACAATTCCTAAACCTTGTTTTAGGCCCAATTAATTGAACCATTCCAATAAGCCGATGTCCGGTTTTAAGACACGAAAGCGTTGCCAAAATACTATTTTAAAAACGTTCCAAAATAAAAAAGTTGAATTACCTACTTATGTTTCAGAGGTCCATTGTATTTCTTTGCGTTACCAAAAGGGTTAGAGTTGTTTATAAAAAAAAAAATTAGATAGAGTTGAACGACTTTCATGTCTGAGAAATAAATTAAGTTGTGTTCATTATTTGCCATTAAAAAAACAAGAGAAATATTATTAACACAATATCTTAACACTTTTCTTGAACACACTTTTATCGATTGAAATTCACATTGAGATTTATAAAAAAAAAACAAAGTCCATAGAATTTGGTACGACTAATTTTGAAAATAGCAAAATTCATTTGAATTTTAAGTAATATTAAAGTGTATGTTAATTAGGTATTGTCAGAAAAAAAAAATATGTTAATATTTTTCTTTAAAAAAATATAAATTTGGATATACATAATTAAATTTTTAGGTTAATCACCCGCTCCCAAATATTTTTTTCTTTCTTTTTTTTAGTTACTCGTTCATTGGGAAATGGTAATTTAAGGTCATTTTTTGACCTAAAATCACCCTCTAACTCTTTTTGTTTTATCTTTTTAATTAAATAAATGTTTTTCACATATATATATATATATATATATATATATTTAGTTTTTTTTTTTCGTCTTAGTGCAACATTTGATTTTCTGTATCCGTGTCGTGTTTGATTTTTTGTTTTTTTACAGTGTTCGTTTGGTTCATATTAGTATAATCAACTCCAATCAAGTGCATATTAAAATTCAATCAATGACTTTGACGTCTTCAACGTTACAGCTCCAAAGACATGTGTATTTCAAACACTTCAATTTTTCATATTTGTAGGTTTTGTTACAATTGTAGATATTTGTCGTTTTATACTATTAACCTGAGTACTATGAGTTTGTTCGTAGATTTATCATTTATAGTTTTAGCAACTTTGAATTGTATTATCAATCGAGATAACTTTTATCAAAGGGGTTCAATGTAAAAATATTAGGATGCATATTGTGAGTCAAATATCTTAATTGCGGTGTATTATATAGGAAAAAAAAATACAATTTTCAATTTCACATATTATTTATAGGCATTACACAACACACTTATTGTTTGACTTGTTTGAGTATACTCAAATTGTTCAAGTATATTGAACAGCATCCCCATTCCAGGAAGGTTCTTTAACAAACTTTCAAAGCATCTAAATTTTTTTACATTGAGAAATAATTTTAAGTATATATAAGTCTAATTCTTAAAGGGTCACAATTTATATCATCAATTTTTTGTGACTATCATTTTCACTTACAAAAATTTTAAAAATTAAAGGGTTAGGTTTTTTAAATTAAAAATGGAAGGAATTAAAGTGTAAATAAATAAAAATTGAAAGAACAAATATATAAACAACTATTATATTTTAACACTTTAATTTTCATACACTCATTCAATATTTTATTTTCTTTCTATCTCTAACTTTTTATATCATATCACCAATATAACATATTTATTATATCAATATCTTAATTTCTCTTTTATGGCGTCAAATGAGTGTTCATGTGTCTACCAAACATTTTTCATAAATTTAAGAACAAAAAATACTTTTTAAAAATTCCAAACAACTTTTGAAGGCAATGGCAGACAAAATATCCAATTCAACTATCTAGCTAGCATACTAGATGGACGATCTTTGTCATAGGCTGGGCTAAAAAGCCTACTTTCGCTGAAAGGGAAGAGCATGGGCTATAATACTCATACTCAAGTTTGCAAAGTATGTACCATTAATCCATGTCATAAAGTTGACCCAAAAAATATTGGATCCGGCTCTCCTGCTGGCAATGTCTACCACGTATTCACATATTTTGAACACCACAATTGTTAGGTTAGAGGTTCAAATTTAAATTATAAAATTAAGGTAGCGATTTTTTATATTGTTTAATTAAGATCAAACAGTTACAATGTGTCTGAATGGATGAAACTTCTAAGTGCGAGAAATTCAATTTCAAAAATATCAATGTCATAATGATTCAATCATGCTCCTCAAATTATGGATGACAACACAACTTGCACCTACAGTTATCCACCTGAAGCCATCTCGATTTAGGTGGAAAAATTCTCTTTGATTGGGTACGAGTTTTATCCGAAATTAAAACTCGAGGGACAAAGGAGGATTTGGAGGTGTTGATATCTATCACGCACTCCACTTGCCCCACTAGTAATATTATTGTCATTTTTAAATTATATATACATGTAGATATTTAATATATTTAATATTTTTAAATATTAAAAATTATAATTTTCTATCTATAAAAAATATGATTTTAATATTTTTATTATTGTATAATAACAAATATGAGTTTTAAATTTATTATTTTATATATATGAATGAGTGTGGGCGCACAAACTCGAATCTCGTTGCAAACATAAATAAAGACTTAAACACTCGATAACAAACAGAGACAAATGCGAGTTTTTTCGACTAGTCGAATGCGGAGGTAGGAGAGGTGAAACCTATCCCCACCCCGCTATGTTGTCATATCTTCAAATTGCATGAAAAATTCATGATTTGATACATGATACAACAATTGTGATAATTATTAAATTAAAAAATCTCTTTAAATTTAATTGTCTCTGTTACCACTAAATTTAACCGCAACACCATACAACATCAGTAGAAGATCAAAGCTCACATAACTAAAGCATATTCTTTTCAATTATTAATCATAATTTTATTTTTCTTCTAGCAATAAGTCAATAGCAATAGTTTGGTCATGGTCAATTCAATTCAATGCCCTCTTTCTCCTACCCTCCAACAAGTCCTTACAAGTTACCACTACATAACTTTGGTTCCCAACTTGTGGGGCACTTAATAATCGCTAAAACCAAGGTAGAAAACCTCATCATTTTCACTAAAGAACTCTAAGCAACTCATATTCCAAGAAGGGTACAAAATATCAAAGATTATTGATGTTACTAGGACAAAGTTTCTTTGATTCAAACCAATTAGATTCGTATAATGGCGGGAAGTTCTAACACATTTCATAATCAAAGCTCAAAATTGTCAAGTTTTTGTGTGTGTTTGTGTGGTCTCTGAAAACCAAACCAAAGTAAACCCCCATAAGATATCAATGATGTTGCTAGGTGAAAAAGTTTGTCCTCATTCAAGGACAATGAATCATCATCATCATTCGATCCCCTTCAAAGTAATTATGCTTTTACTCTTTGACTGGGAATTTCAGTTTCCTTATTTAGGCCAATTAGAAGGGGAATCTTAACACAAAAAAGGAATTTATGTAACAAGAAAATTGATTTTCAACTTTCAAAAGACAAACAACTCAAGTACTTAAAAGAGCATCTAATAGAACGCCCTCGTTTTATTTTGCATTACACATTTCACAAATATTACAAATGAATAAGATTTTTTTAGAACAACAACTCTAATTTAAAGTATGAAGAAAATGTAAACAAAAAAACATTTGATATTTTGTTACTATGATGTTTTATTTCGAAGTTTAATCAATTGTGTTTATGTCATTTATTGTAGAAATAGTTGTTGTTCGCTTCTATTATTCAAGCTTACCATTATTATTATTTTTCTAGATAAAGGCAAGACATACAAAATCATTATTGTCGATCATTCAAATTATATTGACACTACAAACTTTATTAATCACATATAACACACCACAATATTTTAAAAATAAGGAAATGAGACACAAAAATAAGGGCATAAATCTGACCCAAAAAAGAAGAAAAATAAACGACATCTATATTTAGTGTTACTTTTGAAAAAGTCAAATCAATTTTGGAGATTTAAAGCTGATTCTGACATATTTGAATGTTTTCAAGATAAGTTGATTCTACCTCTCTAATTTATTCTAACTTGAATATAGAATTTATAATTTTTTAGTCTAAAATTTTTTTACATTGAAATATATTGTTCAACCCACTTTTACTAATGGGTGATTTTTTATTAAAGTCTTATTTTAGAATTTAATTGAGATTTCAATAAGTGTTGGACCAGCCTTGCGTTGTATTATAAACATAATATTGCTGATAATGATGTGAAGCTGACATTTTTCTTAGAACATTGGATATGAATTATTAACCTTAAATTAAAACATATGGTTGGTTAATTACAGTTTCATCTTCCAACTTCATGTAATACGTAGCAGAAATTTTTTATCTTTTATCTTGGATGGGATGATAAACTACAAAACCTTTTCAATCTAAGATTCAAAGCGGTTGAGTTAAGACATTTTTAAGTTTTTATACTTAACAAGTGGCAAGGCATAAGGGAAACACGTGAGGCAGAATTAATCTGTAAAGACAGAGATTCTGTTTTCATACTCTATACTAATGTTTATGAAATTTCTATGTCTTATGTTCTGTCCACTTTCAGTAACAATGCTTTTAATCCGTGCTTGTTTGTAGAAAAAAGCACTCTCAAGAGAATGAATCTACAAGATCATACAAATCAAATTATTAATACTATAAAGCTTAGCTACTTCTGGACCACCATTCTCATTCTCATGCCATACAAATCCAAATATGTGTCATGACATATAGTGAGCATGTGTTACACACACACATATATATATATAATGGAGATTTTGAGTTATTTCGCTTGAAAACTTTTTAGATACATTAAATTTCATAAATATATTTGTCAAATTAATAATTTTAAATGAGTAGATGACATATGTAAGTTTTTATAAAACTTTAATAGTATTTGATTCTTCATCAAATAAGTTTAATTCCCGTAAGATATATTTTTTTAAATACACATAAAATATTAACGGGATGATTGGCACATAGCGAGACAAAAACCACAACATGTACTGAGCGCAAATCAACATATCGATTTAGTGCTTTGTTTCATGACCATAATAATCAATTTAGTGTTAGGATTGTCATTGAGACGTAGAAGGACAATTTAATCAAGCAAAGAGAGTCCGAAGTTATTGCTATAGATGTCAATTTCACAAGTACATTAATAATACAGTATATGATCACGTGTATGCTTTGTATTGCTAATTATGTCAGTTATTTTATTATTTGTTGAAACAATGTTAGTTTTAGATAATATTTTATTAATTTTATATTTAAAAAAATGTGAATATGAAGCTTATTCTAACAACCATACAAAGCAGCTATTAAAATTGATCATACACGTGATTTGGTATGTGTTATAAAGTTACCCATACATGACCCATAAGGGGAATTTTTGGGAGACAAAGCCATAGAAGAGGTGGATGCAAAGGTAGAGAGAGTGTCTTACGAGAGAGGGCAAAAGAGGGAGCATCTCTAGGAGAAGAAAAGGGTTGGGAATTTGTGTTGCTAAAGTTTGAAAAAGAAAGAGCATGCGTCTTTTAGATTTCTATTTGAAAGAAACATCCATGAAAGTAATAATTAAAAAAGTAACAAGAATGAGTTTTAGGGTATCAATTGCCTAATGAGATATGATTTTTCTTATAACAAATAAAAAATATTACTGAATAACAAAATACTATTACGAATAGAAAAATTATAGTCAAGAATGACTCTATTAAAATTAGAAAATTAACATTTATTTACAAATAAATTTACACATCATCTATCTTTTATGAAGAACTTTAAAAAATAACTTCTCTATTTGAAAAACTTTAAAAAACAAGTGATCTTTTAAAAAAGAAATCGAAGGAACACATTAGTAAATTTACGGATAAACATCATCTCAACTCAACAACCATTGATGAGATATGATTTGTTATAGTTGTAAAAAAACTAAATATTAATTAAGAATAAAGTAATATTTTATACTAAATTAATAAATTATTAACTAAGATAAAAATATTGAAATATTTTATTCATTTTTTTTATTAATTTTGTAAAATAAATTAACTTTTGAAGATTCAATTTATATAAATCTAAAAATAAAAATAAATGGAAGTTATTGTTTGGTTTGGGTTGCTAGAGAAAAAAGAATATTGCAAGAAAAATATTGTAGTGGGCCAATAGTAGCCCAAAAACTTTATAAGACGCCGCCTTTGCAGTCGCTTCGTTTGATGATGCGTAATATAAAGAGGTAACTTACGGTTGAATGTGAATACACGACTAAACCATAGTCAAAGTGGAGCTTCTTATTTATACTAGCAATTATTACATTACTATAGATTCAACTTTTGCATGACTATCACAATTCATACACGTTATGCTTTCAATTCTTAAGTTAATTTCGTATATAGCAACATAAAACTTAACACATGATTCTTAATTATATGTCATCAAATCATCTTTACTATTTTCAAACCGTTAGGTGTGTGTATTGCTCAAGAAATACTTTTTTATTTTATTTTTTTTCTTATACATCAATTTATTGTCATTGTTAGTTTTATAAGTGATTACTAATAAAAAATCAATTTATAAGAGATATAATATTTTTTATTGAATTATAAATATTGTGTTAAATGTTGTTCAAGGACATCAAAAAAATTTAAATTGCTCCTTTTAAAGATAGTTTTTTATAAGTAATATCTACACTCTTCAATCCACTTATGCATACATATTTTATGAAGGACAAAATTATAAGGGTTTACACAATATAACTTGAGGTTGAAACATTGACACATTAGGTAAGGGTGCACTAGGGGTTTAAATTACATGCTATTTGTTTAGTCCAAACGTTACACCTTAATTGTTTGAGAGCTGAGACTAAAGTATTTTATAAACAATATCTACACTCTCTATTTCATCCATCGAAATGTTTTTTATTAATATCAAGATAAAATTATAAAGGCTTATACATAAAAGACAAAAAATGAATAATATCTTAGAAATGCGACTTAAATCAATAAAAAAATGTCATGCAATGTGATGATATGTCTATCAAAATTACTTGATTATGTATTTCATCATGAATATATATAATGTTATTTAGTCTCCTAATTGATTGGCAAGATATATTTCTATAAATTTTGAATGTATGTTTTGTTATTCAAGAATATTATATAATAAAATTAAACCATAAAAAAATATTTTTATTATTTTTTCTTTATCGATTAATTATATTTTAATAGTATGAACTTCAAGGCGTATAAACCTATTTTTGAAAATATGAGCTTCAAAATGTTACATTGCCATTGAAAGCAAGTTAATATATAACTTTGAGGATGAGTGTCAGATAAGTCTCATTTTATTTGAATATAAATAATCACTATAAATTAACATATGATTGATTTTAGTGGTAAGAGATTCAGATACTTTAAATAAATTGTTAGATGTTCTATTTCGAATTTTTTCATATAAAGAAAATATAATTGAAGGGAGAAAACTTACCCTGTATATTCCGACAATGATTATAACATTGATAAATAGTAGTCTTCATAGCTATAGATACATAATTATAAAAAACTACTATAAGTTAAGAGTGTTTGTCTAATAGACAATATGAGAACCTTAAGCTTGCTTTAAGCTTAGTTTAGACAAACTTCACTATCTCAATTAGAGTTGTCAACATGGGTCAGTTCGAATGGACCGACCTAAAAAACCTGACAAAACATATGACTTGAGTTTTAAATTTTAAACCTGAATTTTAACAGGTTTTTTAGTCTGATCCTAAAAAGTCTGTATCCTTAGCGGGCTAGCTCGGTAGAGCTTAGGGCTACTGCCTGCATGACATGAAAAAAAATAGTATATAAAGATTACTTTGAAAACAAAGTATGTAAAGTATTTAAACACAACTAGAAATAAAGTATTTAAAATATTAACAAATTTTATATTATATTTAAAAGAATAATAATAGTATTTAAATAAATATTAGAATATATAAAAATTTAAATGATTTTTAAAAAATAAAATTACAACACTTAATATTACAAAATATAAAAAAAAAAAATTAAAATAATTAAATAACAGGTTAGCCCGAAAGTCCGAAACCCACTTAGGGTTGGACTCATATTTTTTAAGCTCGTTTTTAAAAATGACTTTTTAATCCAGCCAAATATAGTCCGTAGCCTGTTAAGGCCGACTTTAATCGGGTTGGGTTGTTGGGGAGCGTTGGAGCAACAACGTACAAAATGCTTCATGTTCAGAAGAGACTTTAACATTACATTTCAACTTAAAACCTTAAGGTAATGAACATATGAGTCACCTATCTTATAAATTCAACATTTACCACATTTATTGTTGGTATAAAACATAACAACTCACACTTGAATTCAACACCGATAATTCGTTTTGACAACTCTAATATCAATTTTGGTCAACAATATGATGCTAATATGGTATAAAATCCATTAGGAAAAGATCTTCAACAAATGAGTTATCCGAGAGGAAAAAAAAACACAAGACCACGACTTTGCTGGAGATGAGAAACAAAAGTTAGAGAATAAAATTATACATGAATTTTTTTTTACTAAAACAACGACTTTGATTCAAATTGATTGAATATATTGATCGAGAATAATAAAAATCCAAAGTAATTAAAATCAAATATGATTAATATGCGAACAAACTCACAACATTCAGGTTAATAACATAAAATAACTAAATATCTACAAATGTGACAAAATGAAAAGTGTATGGAATACAATCGTCTATAAATCTGTAACGTTGAAGATGCTAAAGTAATTCATTGAATCTATAATGGATTTAATGTAATCTGCAATCTGAACCAAACAAACACAATAATAAGACGAGAATTCAAACAACGTTGCATTAAAACGACGAACAAAACAACGTCGCACTCAAATGACAGAACACGAAATAAAACTAAATCTATGTGAAAATTACTTATATAGATAAAATGAGAATACAAAATGGCTTAAAGAGGTGATCCCGAGGTAAAAAAATATCCTAAACCATCTGTATCTAATAGAAAAAAAAGAGTTAGATGATTAAGTTTTCCTTGAGAAAGCCCTATGTATTCGACTTTGAATTGAATTTCAGATATATATATTTTTTTTTTAGTTAGAACCCAAAAATATCCAATTACACTCCAAAAATATTTCTCAAATTATCATAATACCTAATCTACCCCTGAAACTATTGAAGGCGGAAACCCCATTACTCACCTCTGGACATTTTCTCTACAAACATCCATTAAAGATGAATAAACATGGTGAAAGATGAAGGGATTGAAGCACAATGACTTCCATTAAGTGTTTCTTTGAGTGATTTTGTGGGTTTTTTACATTTGTGTTTTTTTTATGCGTTTGAAAATCGTACATGAATTAAATTTAAGTATGTTGAAAAAGAGTTTTAACATATGAAAACTCCGTCTACATATCGTCTATTAATTCTAAACTTGTAGATGTTATGCAAAATCAATTTCCATTCTCATAGGTGTATGTGAATTTAATTCACATACAACTAAAAATTCTAAATTTACTGAAAGTATGTGAACTCAATTCAGGAATTCACATTAGTGTACATGAATTGAGCTCACACATCTCAATTTTTGAAAATTTAATATATAGTACTTAAATTAAATCACATAAACATATTTAAATTCCTTTACATGAAATCTCGTATAAACTCAGTTTCCACTTCTTTTTTCATTTACTTGAACTTTATTTACCAAATTCATATTTATTTTTTTATTTATGTGTGAACTTAGTTCATATTCATTCATAAACTCTTTTGACATGGATGTATGTAAATTGAATGGTGGAAGAGAAAGATGTTAGAAAATAGAAGATGAAGAAAAAATATTAAAAAAAAGAAGAGTAGGAAGAGAAATTAAAAAAGATAATGCTTAAAAATTTGAAAAATCTAAGAGTATATTTTTGTCAATATAAAATATAAGAAATAATCTTTTAAATAGTTAGATCTTATTTCGAATTTGAAATATCATCTAACAATATCAGCAATTAAGTTAAGTGATAGTTCCACCTTAATTTGAACAAAAGAAACTCAAGTATATTAGTATTATATTATTATTATTAGAAAGAAAAAACTAATTGAAGATTTTAAATATTTTTCCCGAAAAAACCTCAAAATTTAGGAAAAATTTGGAATTGAAGATTTGTATTCATCTGTATGTTTGGCGTGAATTGTCACCAACTAGCCAGGTTGTATCAAAGAAGTGATAATGTGCGAGTGAGTCTCTTCATTTATTGCAGTTTGCAGAGCTTGGTTAGTAAATTACGTTTTTATTTTTTCAGTATATATGATGATACTTACAATTTAATTATTTATTGAATATTTTAACAAATACTTTAATTGACTACTTTCTCAAAAAAATTTGAATTGATTATCATTATGTGAGATAAATAGATATTTTTTTTAGCACAGACTCAAAGTTTTTTTTGACTGAATATCGACATAAAGTAAGATAAAGGAATTATATTCAAAACCAAAATATAAAAATCAACAAATGAGAATTTCAAATAAAATTATATATAATAGACTGTTTGTTTAAATTTGTTTTGAAATTTATTTGCTTTTGATGAGGAAATTTTGAAATTGAGTTAAACACAGGCTGTACAATTGTACCAAACGATAATTTAATTCAAATGAAATCATATACCACAATTTTTTTAGAGGCATATATATCTTACTTATAAAGATCTTTGCATTCGAACTTAAACATAATACAAATTTTATTGGACATTATGTTGGATAATTCATACCAATAACTTTGTTATGCACTTCTTTTAAAACAAACATTGTCATGAAATTTTAAAAACGTTGAATCAATAAAGACTCGGAAAATTGCATATGAGTAACTCTAATAATTTGGTCTAGTAGTTGATAACATATATTAATATGATAAACTGTGAATTTGATTCTCGCTAATGTCATTGAAAAATGACAAATATAAATTTATTTATAAGTGTTCAATAAACCTAAAATTTTTCATACCTTGAATCTCAAACACTATTTTCTCGCCCTAAATTTTTTTCATAAAAAAAACCTTTACTTTTTATAAAAAAATACCTTTAGTTTCTCTGTATACTTTTTATATGCATCTAATCACATTTATTTCACTTTTAAAGAATCTAAAAGTGAAACACACACTAATTATAGAGAAGTGCGGATATCCTATTTTGAATTTGAATCCTAACATAACAAATGTCTCTTCAAGTATCATATGAGTTATACTTACGAGACATATCTAATTATATTTTATCATATAAATATTTTTAGTGATATTTTATGAAATAATATTAACAATTGGATATTATGATATAATTTAATTGGATACGTGTATAATCCCACGTACAATGACGGTCCTGAGCATATGCAGAGTGTGCAACCGCACATAACTCCAATTTTTCATAGACCTCAAATTTTGTTTTATAGTATAAAAGATTATATAATAAAAAATGTTCGTATTGATAGATAGATTGGATAATTACTTTTGCTATAATTCTATTATATTTTTAATTTGATTCGAACTTTTCAATGTCCACTTATTATTTTTTTTTTACATATGTGATTACTAAAATAAATAACTTGTATAAAAAATTTGGGCTTAAAATTCAAATTTCGCACAAGGCAACAAAATTCTCAAGGACAACCCTACCCACGTAGGTAGTTCAGTTGATGAACAAAGGAACATTGAATGATTATTGAAAAGAAAGTCAGAAGTTCGATCTCTGTTACTAATATTTTTTGCTTCTCACTACCAAATTAACTACTAATATCCGTCTAAAAAAAAAACTAGATACATGTATACTTAGTTTATTTTTTCATAATGATAACTTCACTTTCTCTTTACTACTCTCTTGTCTTAAAATGAGTGAGTCATTTGTTTGAATATATACAAAATAAGAAAAATATAAAAAAAATAAAGAGTATTATTTTTACTAGATTACCCTTATTAACTATTAGTATAATTAACATTACCATTAATATAAAATCAATAATAATGATTATAAAGTGATGCATATAGTATTAATTAGAAGATGTTAATAAAAAAAATTAATATATTAAAAATTAAAAAAATAATTCATG
>JBBPBP010009780.1:9327475-9366562 GCA_037974735.1 Cicer chorassanicum
AAACAATCTTATAATTAAAATATCTACATGACTTATAATTAAATGTATATATTTTCTTATTTATAATATATGTGCATAGTAATTAAATTATTATGATCCTAAGACTTAATTAATTTTTATTGGATTCTAAATATTTATATATTACATATTGCAAATTAGATAAGTCTTTACTTTTAAACAAAAATGATTTTTTTAGAGGATAAACAAAAATAATTAGTCAAAAGAAACTAATAAAATATTACAAAGCACTAAATTATTATTCTCTTTATAAAAAAAAATCAATAAAACAAAATACTTTTGAGGATAAAATAGAAATCCCCACATAATTGTTTTCACTAACATTCTTTATTTGCTTGGAATTATTTCCATTTTAACAAAATCACCCCATTAATTAATTGTATTTATTTATTTTTTGGGTACCCTCACCATGAATAAAACCTTTTTGTTGTGTTTTATTTTCCTTTTCTCTTTGGGTTTTTGCTTTGTCCATGGATACCCACAATTTTTGCCCCATCCATCTCTCTCAAAATTTTATTTTACCCTAAAAACACAAACCCCTTTCCTACATAAACCTCATCCCTTTCATCACTCTCCTACTTCACTCTTCTTCAATCCTCAACAACTTTCACTTGGGTCATTGTTTTTTTCATCAAATTAAAAAACCCATTAATAAAGTTTTGTTTTTTAATCATACCCTTTTGATGAAATTCCTCTATTAAGCAATTTAGCACACCCCATTTAAGTTATTTCAATGGCTGAAAGCTTTGACAGTGCTACCTCTAACCTTCTATGTTCTGAGAATAATAGCACATGTTTTGATGAGGATTTGGATTGTAATGGTGTTGATGATGGTTCTGGAATCTCACCTTCTTCTTGGGACCACCACACAAACCTTAACTTGGACAACCTTGGATCGGATTCTTTTCTGTGTTTTGTTGCACATAGTGAGGAAATTGTGAGGGTTATGGTTGAGAAAGAGAGGGAACATTTGCCTAGAGAGGATTATTTGATGAGACTTCGAAGTGGTGATTTGGATTTGAGTGTTAGGAGGGAGGCTCTTGATTGGATTTGGAAGGTTGGTTTATTAGTTTTCTCAAATGGGAGATTTTTTTTTTGTTGATATTTTTTATAATTCATTTGTGTCTCTAAAGTTCACATTTTTAATCAATGGTAATGGAAAAACAAATCCCTTTTAAATTCTCTAATGCTTATGAGAGATTCTTACCTTGATGGTTCAATTGTTTCTGATGAGAATTTAATCATCCAAAGTGTTTTTTTAATGTGGTTATTAGATTGTGTTTTTAATCTCAAAATCAATTTCTATGCAATGTCTTTTTTTTTTTTTTTTTCATTTGGTTTCAATTGGATTTTCAGTGAATTTTCTTGGTTTTCCTTATTGTTTTGAAATTCCAAGTTGGTGTATTTATATTTGAATTTTGACTTTTACTGGTATAAACTGTGTGATGAAACTCATCAATCTTGTATTTTAATTGGATAATCATGTTACTGAATTTTGTTTTTTATAATGTGATCAATAGGCTCATGCTTATTATGGATTTGGACCCTTGAGCCTTTGCCTATCCGTGAACTACTTGGATCGATTCCTATCGGTTTTTCAATTACCCGTAAGCTCAAATATCAAAAACTTTGCATATGTTTTTTACTTGATTTATGTCTCTGATCTCTTTTTGGTATGTTTAGAGAGGTGTGAGTTGGACTGTGCAATTGTTAGCTGTAGCTTGCTTCTCACTTGCAGCTAAAATGGAAGAGGTTAAAGTTCCTCAATCTGTAGATTTACAGGTATGGACGAATCACACAATGTTCTAAGGTTGTTAAGTATGATTTTTGTTTTGTTAGCCTCTAATTTTCTCATTGATATCGATAATGATCAGGTTGGAGAACCGAAGTTTGTATTCCAAGCCAAAACAATTCAGAGAATGGAACTAATGATACTAAGCTCATTGGGGTGGAAAATGCAGGCTTTAACTCCTTGTTCCTTCATAGACTACTTCCTTGCTAAGATCACTTGCGAGGACCATCCCGATAAGTTATCGATTGCGAGATCGGTGCAGCTCATCCTTAACATAATAAAGGGTATTCTCATTACTACTTTGAATACATTGTCCTTGTGTACTACATTGTTCTTGAGGAGTAAATGAATTTGAAGAGTTGTTGGAAAAAAAATTGCATTTGCAGGTATTGACTTCTTGGAATTCAGGCCTTCTGAAATTGCTGCCGCGGTCGCGATTTCTGTCTTAAAGGAAATGCCATCACAAGAGATTGATAAGGCCATAACTGATTTCTACATTGTAGAGAAGGTGAGGTTGGTGTGTGGTTCCCACTTAAAAAAAACAGTGAACAAGGACAAATAACAAATTTTGGTTTTTGTTTTGGTTTTGTCCTTGTGTTTGTAATATCATGTTTCCTTTGGTGAATGAATGGTTATGAGGGATGATGACGATGAGGTTTTCATTTTGTGCAGGAGAGAGTTCTAAAATGTGTTGAATTGATAAAAGATCTTTCCTTGATCAAGTTTGGTGCTAATTTGAGCAATAATTCTTCACCATTTGTGCCTCAAAGTCCTATTGGTGTGCTTGATGCTGGTTGCATGAGTTTTAAGAGTGATGAATTAACAGTTGGGTCATGTCCAAATTCTTTACATAATAGCCCAAGACCTTCCAATCATGAAATGTGAATTTTTCTCTTACTTTACCAAAAAAGTTCATTTAGTTTGGTTGAAATGAGAGATTGGTGTGGTCTTGGAAACATATTCTCAAATGAAAGAGTTGTGTTTGGATGAATAAGATGATGATGATGATAGGGAATTTAAGATGTTGGTAGTTGTTTATAGTCAGATTATTGTTACAGAAACAACTGCAAAATACTGTGGAGATGCGGTTGGTAGAGATAAATTTTTGATGAAACAATGTTGTTGAGGCATAGGTTATGTCAAGTGAGATGTAAGAATGTAATATTTGAGAAGTTAGAATTGTTGTCACTTGTGAATGTCCTAACTTCTCATTTCATAAGAGAATCAATATATAAAACAATTTGTTTATGGGTTGTTTTGAAATCATCATCAAACATATCATCATACGTTCATCATCTCCACCAAAAACCCTCTCTATTCTCTCCTCCACTCTCTCCATCTATTTCATCAATTTTTTCTTCTCTCTCTCTCTTATTTTTTTTTCTTTTTTGATCTCTCTCCACCATTTGGTGGAGAACATTCATTTTCAAAACACGGATGGGTTATCTAAGTTAATCATGTTTTTTTAACGACTAAATCTCCGTTAACCCTACACTTTCATTTTTCTACTTTAGCTGTCAAGTCAACTTTATATCTTGTGTTAACGTCTCCATTTATCAATATGCCAATTTTATGGTAATTTTTTTTGTTATATTCATGTGTTTAACACATAATTTGAATCTTCAATAGTTGTAGTACGGTGTGACAATTTTTAGAGATAAATATTTTTTCTTTAAATCTAACTGTTCTTATGGATCCAATTTCTTCCTGTAGGCATAAAGAAAAACATAAATAATATAATTTTTTAATATTTTAATAAAAGAATTAATTTGGAGTATAAAATTTATCCTACTAATATATAGAAGGGAGTAGATAGATGTGATAATGTATGGTTTAATTGGTTGGTGTCACGTGTATGTATTATTTGAGAAATGAACGTAACCAACGTAAGCAGTAGTTTGTTGGGTCATTGGTTGTCGACCAAGAGGAAACCCAAAGTTTGTCTTTGTTGCTGCTTATTGGGATTAGAAACATCTATCATGCAAAGGCCCACATTAGCTTTTCTTTCCACTCTTTGACCGGTCAACATTTTAACTAGTAGTAGTAGTGGCCTTTGCGGCCAGACAAATAAATAAAGGAAAATGCTTATTTGTACGAGAGGGAGAAAAACAAAAAAAAAGAACCAAATTTATGAGATAGATCACCTTAATATATTTTTAAAATTTAGAATTAACTTTTTAATTAATTATTTATAATAAGATAAATAATTATTTTTATATTTCTTCAAAAAATTATTCATACCATTTAGCATCATTTATAAATAAAACACAAATTCACATTTATGTATTAGATAATATAAAGGTATTTCTAAGTTCGATAAATGTATTTTTATATTTTAAATGTTTGAGGGAAGATTCATGTTAATTTATGAGAAAAATTGTGAGATTCAATTTAATCTTTATAAAAATAAAAGTAATTTTTAGTCTTTAAAAAAATTAAATCGGAACAATTTAGTTTCTATCTTCTTGACACTTATAAAAAAAAAATAAAGAAAGTACGATGATTATTTAATATTTTAGTCTAAGAGAAAGAATTTAATTTATATCCACCAAAAAGATCCAACGAAAATAATAAATTTTAACACACCACTTTAATATATTTCAATAGAATTTAAATAAAATAAATAAAAACTACAAATAATAATAGTTTTCATCTGATGAAAAATACACCGAAAGTTTGATGGGTATTTATTTTTTCCTTTCTCACGACCGTGAAAAAAACATATAAGGATTCATGCAAAATAATTTAGGAGATATAACGTGACCGATAAGATGAAATGTTTGTATTTGTTTTAACATTTGTTGCATATTAAAATAATTTTTGATGCAAAACATAAACATGAAAGAGAGAAAGGAATGGGTGGTGTGGTTGGCGAGATTGAAGAGCATGAGTACGAAACAAACGGTGATAAGGGTTACACGGCTGCTTACTCAATTAGGATTATTTTTATGGTTTTTAATTTTGATTCTATTAAAATATATTAGACTTATGTGTAAAAAATATTAATCTTTATTGACTAATAATGTAAAATGATGTATATAATTTATAGTCTAAAAGAAAATGAAAAGAAATATATATACTTATAAAGTAATATAAATTTTTTAAGGAAAAATTATATATAATTAAAAAATAAAATAAATATTTCATTTTAATTAATAAAAAATTAGAAAATATAATATTTATAATTTATTAAATTGAAACATTTTATTTGATTGTTATGGGTTTTTTTTAATATATTTATTCTCTTTATTTATTTTTTTATATTTTATGATTTTTTATTGATCGTAATGAAATACTAATTTAATTTATTTTTATTTTTTATTATATTTTATTGTTTGTTTAAGGACAATTATGTTATTTTGTAAACACACATAATTTGTTTTCTATCATAATTTTTTTATCCCTTTTTCAATTGTTGAACCACACACTGCTAGATGTTATGGCCCCAAAATTGTAGAGAAGGTGAATAGATTTCGATCCCTTTAGCATAAAGGCATGTTTTTTTAATAAAAAAAAAAATTTAAATCGATTACGTGTATTTATCAAGAACTTTATGAGAAATCTTTGTCTCAATTGCAAAACCCCAATTTAGATAAAGACTATGAAAAAATCAATTAAAATTTAATTGAAAGGAAATTCATTTTACTTTGCAATTGTATACACATAGAATCAATTAATTCTACAAATGAATGATTACAAAAAATTCAGCAAATCACATTAACAAGAAAGCTAACTTGAAACTATTGAATTGACATCTTTAATATGAATTAATTATTTATGAAAATAAAAATTCTATTTTTAACACTTCATAATTTATCAAGAACACAAAAATCAAAATTTATTTATACACGTTCAATCATATCAAGAATCATGAATATCACAATCTATCGATTCAATTATGCAAAAAATCAAAGAATGATATAGTAAAGAGATAACTGTTAAGACAAACTATCAAATTAAATTTTGATGAAAATAAACAAATGTTAATTAAGAATGATAATTATGATTCTAAATGTTATGTTAATTTAATATGTGCTCTTGAGTGTTTTTATTAAAGATAGGAACCAAGCAAAGCAAAGAAATCAGATGAAAAACTAAACAGAACATTCTTGACCATAAACTGTACAAAACATATAATGTTCTGCAGAATCATGATTGATTGTCGCAGTCACTTCACCAATCTTTCTCCACTATTTTAACAAAGCTTCTGCCTTAATTCTTTATACAAAGTTCATCAGTCCATGGCAAAGAACAAGTAGGAATCCTTCTTGTTTAAAGAGACTTCCGAATCAATGAGATAAAACATCATAAATCAAAGCAAGTCAAAATGGACTGCAACTTTCTCCAGTCTGGAACTGTCAAGAAAGTTGAAACAAAACTGAACTTCAAGATTGATTATCAATCCCGGACTGTCCATAAGATTATCAGACCAGATTGAACATCAATCTCCATTTCTGATCATCAATCTCCGTTTCTGAAAGAACAATCTCTGTTTCTGCAAAAACAGCTTTCTCAATACTGCAGAAATCGTTTTATTTCTTTCCAATCAATTTTGGATAAAATCAAGTCTCCAGATCAAATCCCAATTATCAACAAGTATTTTCGAAGCTTAATGGGTCATTAAGTGTGCAGGAAATCTATTCAAACTTGAACAAATAAGTCCAGTCAAGCAAAGCCCAAAACTGCTCAAATGGCTGAATTATTTTTATTCAATTATATTGTTTTGATCAAAAGTAACAGAGCACTACCAACAGCTCTTTCTGACCATAATTAAATACTCAAATCGTCTATAAAAGGAAGGCAAATACTCAGCAACATTCAGAACTTCAAGTGCCAAATTTTCTCATCAAATCATATTCACTTGCATTCTTGAAGGCATCTCCTTCACAAAAAGAATCAGACTTAAACTCTCATACACTTCTAGTTTATTATACTGAGTTCTTTTTATCCTGAATCTATTCTCAAACAAGAGTTGAGCATAATCAGATTCAACCAAATCTTTTAAATCATTATTGTGTAAACTCATAACTATAAGGATTGTTTATAGTTTGAGTGTGATTAAAAGAGTAAATTGTAAAATCCTATCAGAATTGTTAGGCGATTTGATTTAATCCTTTCTGGGTGGAAATGAATTGGAGTTACAAATTAAGGTTGATCTTTAACTGTGTAAACAAAAGATTGTTCTCCATTTTTGAACACTTAGTGAAGATCTCACAATTGTGAGGACTGGACGTAGCCCGAATTGGGTGAACCAGAATATATCAGTGTGTGGTATTCCTTCCTTACCTCTATTTACATTCAGTTATTTTTATTATCAAGTTAAATAGAGAAACTAAAAACTGTGATTTTAACTAATCAAGAACGTTCTCCGTTTTCTGTTTTCATAACCAAGATCATTCTTGAGTTGTTTTTCTTAAGTTTTTAACAGGAAATTTTAATTAGGCAAGATTACAATTCAAACTCCCTTCCTTGTAACTTGACATTGCTACTTCAATAACAACATTTTTTTTTGGTTTAAATATGTTTTTGGTCCCTATAAATATAACTTTTTTTGATTTTAGTCCTCGTAATTTTTTTTGGTTTACATCACTGTAATATCAAAAAAAATTATTTTTGGTCCTTAACGTTAAGTGGACGTTATAAAAACGTTAATTGACAAATGAAAACAATTTTTGGTCCCTGTAAATATAACACTTTTCAGTTTTAGTCCCTGATTTTTTTTTTGAATTTCATCCCTGCAATATTCAAAAATCTCCTTAAATATAAAATAACATACAAATTGATCTTTATTAATAATAAACTTATGCCAAGTAATGTTTAAAATATTTCCACTTCAATAATTTAAAATTTATTAATCTTCTGTTTTATTTATTTATTATTATTAAATTAATTTTCATTTTCTGTTGAGGCTAATATAATAAGATTGTAAGATCAATAGTGATCTAAAGTGAAAGTGTTAAGTAAAATATTATACTACTATAGGAAAAATCTCATTTTTAGGACTAGATGTGCCCACATTTAGTAAACCAAAATACTTCTTGTTTGAGATCGCTCTATCATTACTCTTCACATTTGTTATACACAACACACATTGATAGCGTTTCAGTAAGTGTATTGAATCGTTGCAAGTAATAATAAAACGGTAGTACCGAATGTCGAATTCAAGGATTGCGTTTTACTATTGAATTATATTTAATTACTAAAGTTGAACAAAAAGTTCCCAAATTAATTGAAATAATATTTAAAATTAACAACAATAATAAAATTGATCCTTTATAATAAGAAAAATGTCAGGGATGAGTTTCACTTCGAATCTAACCTTGGTGTCTAATTTGTTCCTAATTACTGAATTCCTTTATTGAATTATTACCGAATTCTGTTTATTATTCTTGCCCTAATGTCTTAGTGACAGAACCTTTAATTCCAAAGTAACCCCTAATTCCTTAGTGGATTTAAGATTAGAATTAAGCCTTACCGTACATGAATTCTCTTGTTAAACTATTGCCTTTGCAACTAATTTAATTGGTTTCATGACCTGCATCTATCCCTAGACTACAAATTCATGAATTTCTCATCTCAAGCATTCGTAAAGTCCACTTCCGATTCAAAATACTAATCGTAGAACATTTTAATGTTGATCAAGCAATAAAAAGTATTAAGCACAGAGATGAGAAAAATAATTCAATAAACTCATGCATATAACTAGAAATCAAATCAGAAAAATAAGAGTTTCATCTTGTTACACTCATCCCTAACAAATAGGGTTTAGTTACTCATGACAGAGGTATAAAAGATAGAGATTAAAGAAGAATTACAAGAAGGATTCATGAATGATTCTCGATGAAACTCCTCCAATGGTGTTAAGAACAACCGTCTCTGAGTTTCTCTGCTAGGGCACAAGTCTCCCGACTTCCCAACAGTCAAAATGATCCCTAAAAAGGGATAAAAACACGTTTTAATGAGTTCTGATGCATACCGTGCGCTTCAGGCGCACCTGGACCGAATCCAGATGAGAAAATATATGCGCCTCCGACGCGGAACGGCAGAAGCTTCATCGCCTAATTGTGGCTATGCGCCTCGGGCGCGCTTCAAGCGCACAACATCTTATGTCTGGCGTTTAGTGCATTTTTCTCCTCTTTTGATTCCAAATTGGGTTTTGGTGTCTTCATGAAAGTTGTAGATATGGATCTTAGCTTTCATTTTCACTTGGTTTGACTCCAACTGGACATCTAAAACTCCAGATATGACTGAAATACTCTACATAGGTCATGTTGATTTCTCACCAAAGTTCAACACTGCACTAAAACAAAGAAACAACGCAAAACTACGGAAAATATCTACTTAATCAAAGAAATAAGAACAAAAATATTTCATTAAATCAAATAACTAAAATCAACAAAATATATCAAATAACTCCTTAAATTAACTAATGAATAAAAGATAAATAAGATTAAAAATAATGAAAACTATGCATATGATGAAGAGTCATCACGCATACACACAACACATACAATTAAATATCGTTATTAAGTGTATATTATTAAGTGTATTTCAGAATGTTCTCTGCCAATGAAGGTTCTCTAACGAATTTCCAGTTCTCCAAGTAAACACTTGAAAAAGGTATTTACTAAGTGCATGATCAAATTTTAAATGATCCACAATTTGATACGAATCGTGACGCCGCTGGAATCAAATTAGGAGTCGCGATGACAAAAATGGTGAAAGACGCCATAATTGGAGTGGTTATCTGATTGATAAGTTCGAAAGACGCCACAATCGGCTATGGAGGTTTCGGTTGATAAGTCGAAGAAGAGAATGGAGTCTTACACGATTTTTATATGCTTTAGAATAAACATCTAGATAAGTCCTAGTAAACATCTTCATTTTCATGAAGATACTAAATACTAATCCTCAAGTACATCCCCTTACATTAAATGGAAAAGAAACATAATGGAAAATACAAAATACAATTAAATTTCGTGCAAATATTTATCTTCAACTTCCGGTGCATTTATCACAAAGAGAAAAGCTGAATTTGGACTAAATGCGTGAAATAGGAGTTGTAGAGAATTGTCTTGGCTTTCCAAATCCGAGTTCTGGAGCTTAAGATATGGCTGAAACAAGACAAAAATATAATTTTCAATAAAACCATAATTTTTACAAAAGCCAATTTTGTTCTTCTTACTGCATGTTGAGCTTGATTATTTTTTGTGAGGGTGTCTTTCCCATATTTTCATCACAATTCAATCTCCACTATTTTGTGACTATTATTTCTACTTCAACGTCAACATTGCTAATGTAAAAAACATAAGACCTCACATGGATACACATTCCATCTAAAATAAAATATAAACAAAATTGATATATGAAAAGTTGATATATATAAGCAAAATTGATATATGAAAAGTTGATATCAACTTTTTAAATTGATATTTTGTTTATATTTCATTACAATGTAGTATATATTTATTTTTATATTTAATTAAATAAAATATGAAAATTATTTATAAAAAATCTAGATTGAGAATCAAAATCATATATATAAATTTAAATTGATCAGTTTGTTTCATTACTAAATAATTATAAAACAATATACAATATTTTTTCACCTCAATTCATACTTTTACTACTAAAACGCTAAAAATGACTTAATTTAATGTTCTTAACCCATCATTAATAATTATTGCTTTGATACATTTTTAAATGTGTACACGTGTCTAACATACACTTTAACCCCTTTATTAATCATAATTGTTTTGACACATGTGTAAATATGTAAATGAGATATGTCCAATGGGGTTCTTAGGCATGTCAAATTTTTTTTCTTACGACACATATCTAGGTTGTTCAACATGTGTTGTATTGTTATACAATAATAATTCTAGAAGATAGTTGAATATTAGTCAGCTTTTCACTAGAACAATTTCTTTCTATAAACAGTAAAAAAATTCCAACCGAAATAAAATGCACAATAATTTTATATTACTAAAACGTTTTAACGGATTTATACAAAAGCATGTTAATTAATTGAACTATGATTAAAACACTATTCAATCACATTTCAACTAATTAACCAACACTAGAATTAGTAACAATCTTCGATAAGAAACTAGCACTTCAATTTTTTTTTTAAAATTTTATTTATTTAAAATTCTATGTTATATCATATATTAAAATTTATATATTAAAATGTTCTATTTTTTTTACCTTTTAAGATATCCTCACGTTGCAACTACGTGAAGTATAATTTTTTTTCTCTAAGAGGAGATTACATCCCGAATCTATAACTGTTTATTTTATTTTATTTTTTATAACAAATAAATAATTATTAATTTAATTAATAAAAATAATAAACATAATATAAATAATAAAAAACAAAATTATATTAATAAAATCAAACAAAATATATTTAATAGAAAAATATACATCAAAGTTAATGCAGTTGAGTAGACGTGTCAAAATAAATAATGTGTTATATTATTTTAACAACTCTATCATAATTTACAGACAAATTAGCAACTTCATTCTATATTGTTAACAATTCTCTCCTATTTTTTCTCCGGATCTAATAAATAAAAAATAATAATAATAACTAAATTATATTAATAAAATCAAACAAAATACATTAAATTAAAAAAATACATGATATTGAAAAAAATATATCAAATTTTAAGTAATGTCCACCTAAATATCCTCTAATTTTAATTAACTGAAGTGGAATTGGAGGACATTTAGGAAGAAATCGTTAATTAAAATCTGATGTATTTTTTGGCCTATCTACTCACTCGCATTAACTTTGATATGCATTTTTCTATTAAATGTATTTTGTTTGATTTTATTAATATAATTTTTTTTTAAATTTTTTTAATTATTATTTTTATTAAATTAACAATTATTCATTTGTTATAAAAAAATAAATGACTATAGATAGTCGCATCCCTGAGATGCGATCTCCTACTGGAGAAAAAAATTCTTTAGGTGGTCGCAATGCGAAGATGCAACCTCCTAAAAGATAAAAAAAGTAAAACATTTTAGTATGTAAATTTAAACGTAGGTATAATGAAAAATTTTAAATAAAAAGAGATATAAATTTAAACCATAAATTTAAACCATGCATGATTGATTAAAACAATAGAATATAAACACTACACAAGAACATACAATCATAGAAATATGTGAAAAATTAAGGAGAAGGTTAAGAGAAGGATACCATCATTTATATAGGTTAACTACTTTGTCCTTGCTTGTAGTGTATATCCTGTCTCTTACAACTTGCATAAAAGTTTTTCCTTTATCATTTTGTAGAATGATTACAAGATCCTTAAATGTATTTATTAATAAAATTTAATAGTGTTAGATATAAATTACAACATATCTAAATATTAAGAGATGATGATGAACAACATATCTTTAGGATTCAAGATCACAATTGAGAGAATGAGTATGAACGTAATTAATCGTCTGATGAGATAACGATGAAAATAGTTAAACGATGATGACAAGTATTTCTCATTGAACTTAATATAATGGTTCACTCCATCACGCTACATTCAATAACAAAATCCCAATATATAATTCATAGTTTAATACTAACTAACCATAATTTCATTAATAATAATTCTTAATAATTGAATATTGTTAATCCATAATTAATTAATCTAACATTTATAATAAGTAAAAATCACGTCCCTTCTTCTAGAATCACTACCAACCAAAAAATTGAAGAAATTGTTTGTGAATCAATATGCATAATTAAAAATAGTTTTCTCAAACAATTTCTTGATTCACAAACTTAGTGGATATTGCGATCAATTAAGTCACTCACAAATCAGTAAGTCCTAGTCATAGTTTTGACATCCATCAAAATACTAACTAAACTAAGTTAAGAAAACACACATTCAGTATTGTACGGATGTCGAACACGACACATACATGGCAATACGTCTAATTTTAGAGGTGTCTTGTACTACGCCGTATAAAGGTTTTTTTTGGACACTAAACTACACAAAAGTACTACAAATTAAAACTTTGTAAGCATGAA
Source organism: Cicer chorassanicum (assembly GCA_037974735.1). Taxonomy (NCBI): domain Eukaryota; kingdom Viridiplantae; phylum Streptophyta; class Magnoliopsida; order Fabales; family Fabaceae; genus Cicer; species Cicer chorassanicum. The sequence continues at coordinate 9,340,327 of JBBPBP010009780.1, forward strand.
ACGCATTTTTAATATTTAAAAAAAAAGATATGGTTGGCAAGATTTTGCAAGGAGATTTATTTTCTCCTTGCTGTATATGTCTGTTTTCTGGGCTCTCTTGCACACACTCCATGATGCATGTGTATTTCTGTGTAGTGTTTGGTAGTGGGGACCCAAACTAATGGTCAATGCACTGCCATATACTGACCAAGGTTGGTGAAAGTTTTTAGAGTTTGTAGTGAATGCAATGACCATGTATTTTATTAATTGAAGTGCCCTTACACACGATCAACCACTCATATGCTCTTTATTTTACCTTCCATTATTTTAAATTTTCAAGCTCTAGTGAAGTTTTTATTTTATTTTTTTATAAGACTTGTTGGTAGCTGTTATCACTGACCATTGACCAATGAAAAATTGCTTTCACTCAGAAGCAGTTATGTATTGAGTTCATAAAACAATGCAACACCCAACTTTCCTTATTTTTTACAAATTAAAAAATTGTGCAAGAATGTTAGAGAAAGGAGACATGTGCAAAAACCCAAAAGGATAGTCAGACATTTATGTAAAAAAATCATAGATTTATGTAACACATTTATTTGTGTTTAGATCATATCCGACAATGGCATCCCTAGGTGTAATTAATTAGATCAAAGTTAAAATAAGCTAAATTTTGATCTAATAGTTATGTCACATACAAATCATTATAGAGTTGTTAAATTTAAGAGAAAATAATTTTATTTAATCTATGTAATTTTAGATCGAATAACTCTGCACGATGCAACTATGTTTTAATTTAATGTTACCAGTGGTGGATTTGTGGTTGTCACATACAAGAATCTACCATTACAAATGATCGATTATACAAAATTTTCAGCCTACATTCTTCATCAAAAGCCATACAGGAAGGAACAATTTTGGGCTTTGATACTGTAGAGAGAGAAAAAGGAATTTGAAAATAAAGAAAAAGAGAAGAATATATATACAAAAATCATTGCCTGAGTGGATTCCCTTTACTAGAAAAGTGCTTAATTTTACTTATTTTTTTGGCCAAATTTATGGACCTAGATTGCCTGAAGTACCAAGTTCACAGAGTTTGACGCAATAGACAATTTCATCTATTAATTCGAAAACGAACTATACAGATTACACATAAATAAAATTAAGTATAAACGATCTCAACCATTAATTTAAAATTATGGTCTCAATATGCTGCAGCGTTCTACCGTCAAAATGGACTGATTTATAATTACAATTATCATCTATTACAACGTCTTGCTGTAAAAACATGAAATTCAAATCTCAAATTTATATTGATCAATAAAAATGAGACAATAAAAGGAGAGTATATTATGTGAATTTTTTTTTTTTAATCTTTGACTGAAGTCATGTATTGACTAATGTGCAACAAGAATAAGGTGAGGATGAATATGTTCCATTATTATGTGTAGAAAAATTTCAGAAATGTTGTTCCAAATAAGGCTGCACAAGCTTTACATTATCATAGCTATCAATTCTTAATACTATCACAAGAAGGGTACGTTTTATTAGTAGGTAAGTCTTTATTAGCTTCATTACGGAAAGGATTCAGTCTAGTGGGGCATGGGAGCAACAATTTATAACAAGAGGAACATTTTTTGGACAATTCTACTTTTTATCCTTAAAATCTTGCATTCATGCCATGTTTTTTATGCCAATTTTGAAATTTATAAAAATAATGACATTAACAATTTGAAAGAATAAATAGTTTGATATTCTTAAAATTTATCCTTTGTATTAGAAGTACAATTATTTTAAAATTATATTTTGCTTTCATAACCTTCACTCAATACATAAAATATGTTAAAGTAATCATAACATAGGTATCCGATAATGGTAATCAAGTAGTTGAAGTTAAGTGGTTAATGAAAAAAGTGAATCGTTCAATGAAAGTACAAATGTTTCATCCGAATTAGATGAATAAAAAACCATATATTTCACATCTGCATTTTTCCTCAGTCTTCTAAAATGTGAAGTTAAGGGGACAGCTATTATCAACCTCTACTGCTTGTGATTTCTATCAAATTACTATACTGACAGTTAAGAAGAAATGGAAACACAATAGATAAACAGAAATTATAAATAGTACTGAATTTGATTATTGGCACTATAAAGTTTAACTTGGCTATTCAATAGACCTCAACTTTGGAGTATTCTTTGAATACTCAATGCATGAGGAGTACAATTGTACAAATATGAACAGGGCAATCCAATAACTTAGGCATGAGTACAAAACACAAAGCAACAATTAAATCTGCTATGTATTCTCACCAAATTTAGCCCTTATTGTAGGTTACAAAAAATGTCACAATAGATCAAAATCAAGCATAAAATGCTTGCTTATTTCCTCAAGTTTTATTTTGAAATGCAATTGCAGGACTGCGAACTTGCCTTGCTATACAAGTAACCAATTTTTTGAATGAGGAAGAAATGTCATCCTCTGTATTGTTCCACTAATGATGATGGCTAGATTAACCAAAAATACCTTTGGAAGCTATCTTCCTATGATTTAATCTATGGAAGCCTGAATTTCCAAGCCTCTTGAATGTATTAATTAGAAAGAGAAAATTATCAAATGAAGTCGGGTTGGCCAGTTGAAGTTAAGCATCGATGCCACATTCGACTGTTGGGATCCACCAACTTAGGATGCGCTATTACTTCGGTAATTGGAAAGTAAGCATAATGTGTGTTGCATGTGCCTACTGTAATACCACTAAATCCAGCAAATGCACCATGAACCTGCAATACAAAAGCTGAAAATCAATATCAAATAACAAATTACAGTACTAGATATGGACATATCAACCATCTTGGCCTAACACAAGTGGTTGGTGCACAATGTGAGTATTGTAAACTCCGAGGTACTGAGTTCAAATCCTACTCATAAAAAAAAAAGAAATAGAGATGTCATATGCATTTGGTGCTTGACAAGTTTTATTCTCATTCAAGGTCACCATATACATAACTGATAATCATAAACTAGAGGTGAAGAGTGACTAACCGCATTTTGTCCAAGTACGGTGCATAAAATTCCATCTGAAGCATTTGCTCGACACGCCCGGATCATGTATGTTGGATCAATATATTTCACATCAGCATGAATACCAATCTCCTTGAAATATTTTTTCGTCTGAAATAAAAACAAGTGTTGGAAGTTGGATTGAATCATTTCAGGAATTTATAATAAAGGAGGACTTCTACGTTATAAAATAACTTAACATAATATTTGTTATAAAATAACTTAACATAATATTTGTCTTGTTAGGCTTACAAAAATATGCAACATATTTTACTATTTAAAGAAATAAAACTAGGAAAGCAGATCAAGATCACAACGAGTTCAAAACTAATTCATGTCTCATTCATTTCAGAAAGCACACATGCATTAGTTTTTTTAACTGGCCAATTTTCACGAAGTCTCAACTATCAACTCATTTAGATTATTGTAAGCACCTTTTGTCAAAAACAAAAAAAAAATACTACTGTAAGCACCATAAGCAAATAATAGCAAACCTCTTGTTGGATATAAACGCCGATATCTCCAAATATAATATTCCCTGAAGCATCAGTAGCATTAGTTTTTTGAAGTAAATTCTGCATCAGGAAGATTAAATGGATTAGCAAGTTTGTGTTTCTATATCTACATTATAGTCATTGGAGAAAAACATATCAAGACTGCAAGGTTTGTTGATTTATAGTACTTGTGAATATGATTACAAAATCTAAATCACCTGTCCAGCTCCCTCTGCTACACAAACTACAGCTGACCCCTTTGTTTCTATAAGGTACTTGAGATGACTCAAAACTCCATGAGATCCATGTAAATTGAAAGGAACCTTTGAATCACATATAAAACTTGTATCAGTTATCTATATGACAAAGAAAGAGAGATATGACCAATTTTAATCTTACACTAGCATGAAGACGGCAACAACAGTGCCGTGTGTCCGCTTTTCTTGATAAAAATTATAGAAGTTATAAAATTGTATACAATTGTTTAGAAAAGATTAGTTATTTGATTGGTAAGAAAGATAAAATTTTAAATATGTTTTAGTCTAGAATAGAATATTTTAAGAAAAGATTAATCATTTTATGTATTAGTATAGATATTTTAAGAAAATCGGTTATTTAATTGAATAAAGAAGGATAAAATTGTAAATTAAATACTTTAAACGAAAGAAAAAATTGGAAGAAAAAAAAAACCAAAATTTGATATCCCGTTCATATATAGTATAGATACCTCAGGAATTAGACATATGTCAATCTGTCCACTGGCTAAGGAAGATTGCATTGCTATGAATCCACTGCTACGACCCATTAATTTCACAATCCCGATTCCATGATACGCGCTATGTGCCTAATAAGATGAGGAAACAATGTAAATATGATAATATTTACCAAATAGAAAACAATATTGGATTTTGTCAAATTGATTCATTATCAAGTAATTTACCTCAATATATGCAGAGTTTATTGCTCTTTGTGCTTCTTCAACCGCTGTGTCAAATCCGAAAGTTTTGTCCATCAACAGAATATCATTGTCTATAGTTTTAGGCACTCCAATTACAGATACTTTAAGCCGTCTTTTACAGCACTGAAGGCAAAAAAATCATAAAATCAAATTGAATGCACTAATTGAAAATCAAATTCTCTGTGAATTTAAACGAATCGGATCCCAAGAGATGAAATCAGTAAGAAATCACAGATTACAAAATGATCCAATTGAATGAAAGCAATTAATACATGGTTAAAGGATTGAAAACCTCATTGTGAATTGCATTTGCACCAGCATGTGTACCATTTCCACCCAACACAAAGAGCATGTTGATCCCTCTTTTCTGCAATCAATAATATGCATATAAAAATAATTGCAGTAAAAATACTACAGTATGCACACACAAACACATTACTTCTCTATGGAATAATAAATTTTATTGATAGAACGGGTCGATCGACAACCTGCAAACTGTCCACAATCTCACTAACTCCAGGTCCTCCACGCGAAACTCCTAATAGGCTACCACCTGAAAGATGAATGTTTTGAACTACTTTCCTTGACAGCTGGAAATGAAATCACAATATATACTTAATAGTATTAGAAAGGATCAAGTTCAATAGAATTAATATCAAACTTTAGTCGTATCGATTGTTGTTTAGACCAAAGTCAGCAAGAAGGGAAGTATGAGATTACCGGTACTTCTGTCAATTCTTTGTCAGAAAAGCCGCGATAGCCAAAAGGAATACCAACAATCTTTGTTACACCATATATTTCAAGTGTGATTACAATCTGCAGCACAATCATAATTGAATCAAACATTCAGAAACTGATTAATGATCTTAATAACTAGAACCGATTTTGAAAGGGAAGCCAAACTATGGACGTCTTATTCGTAAATTATAAGGACGCCTTTTCTAGAAGCTACTCAAAATAACTTAAAATGATCAGAAATGTATTTTTTTCAAAAGCTTAAACAAAACTCTAAAAACTTTTAAAAGATATTTTTTTAACAGCTGAAACAAACAGGCCCTTTATCTTTTCTCAAGAATTTATCGAAGTCATATATATCAGTTAAAATTTGATCACAAACAAACCTGTCGAATGACATCGTTAAGACCAGGACACAGTCCTCCACAAGTAACAATGGCTGCCTTTACTTCTTCTGGCTTGAAGTATATCTTTTTCCGAGGTCCTGCTCGATGAACCCTACAAGGATTTCAGAACCTTTTAAAAGGCCACCATACAAAGTATATGCATCAACCAGACTCTTGGAAAAGAAGGACATTGAAACTACATATTGTTATTAATATAACCATTTGGTAACTTATAAGAAAAAATAAACTAAATTTCATAATTTTCTAGAACATGTTCGTCTCTCAAGCACATACTCTTGCCCTATCAAAAAAAATTTAACAAGGTGATTGCAATCAATGCTAAGTTCTGCCGTTTCACTCTGCCACTTCATTATATACATTGACAAAAGGGAGCATTGTCAATATCATTTCGGTGTTATATATGTTTATGGTAGTAAACAATGCCAAAGTTTAGATGACTGATAAGAGATTTAAACATTGTTAGCCAAATTACAATACAAAAGTATTGCAGGTTAAATAATAATTTACAATGAGTAAATTCCCACACAATTAGAAGAAACATAAACAAGGATTTAGTTGTTGAAATAATGATTCTGAAACAATGATTCTGCTAATTTAATACCCCTTCAACTTAGATATGTATAATCAGTCATTATATTCAAGATTGACATTGAAAAATCAAATACTTTACCATTGTTCCACCCAATTACAACCAGGATCAATGCACTCAGCACCAGCAGAGGTAGGTGATGAATGGTTAATTGTCTGAAAGATCAAAGCAAACAAAAAAAAATTAACAGTCAGTAACACCAAAACAAGTATTTTAAACATAATTGAATAAGATCATCAGTTAATATCCAAGTCAAGCATTTCACTTCAATTTAATTACAATTACAAAAGCCATTCCAATGCAAGGATAAGTGAAAAATATAAAAAATGTTCTCTCACAAGTTATATATCAGCTTAATTGCATAACCAAGAATAAACAAGTGTGTTAATAACAGAGAGAGATGGCTTTTCAATCAATGAACCAAACAACGCATTCCAACTTAAGACGTCAATTCAAGGGCCAGGAACCACCATTCTAACACCTCGCGGTAGATTCCATCCTCAAACGCGAAGTTTATGGCTATTATACATTGCGCACAATTTTCCAGAAAGAGCACTAATAATGTTTCAAAATCTTTGAAAGCAACAAGGAAAAAAAAAAGTCACGGCTAGAGAAAACACAAGAAGATGTGATGAAACGACATGACATGAGACATTACAGAAATGCTAAAGGTCACAAAATTTTCAATCACGAACGTATCGCGAATGATGTGTCATAAGATAATTTATTCAATTCCTCCTTGTTTTTATAGCCGACGTGTATGGTCAGACATGACTTTGATTGATCAGTTTGCTCTCGTGAGTCTTTCGTAAGCGGATTCCGTCGTGACATATAGCATCACTCGAGACATTAATGCAATGTAGATCCACAAAAAACAATATACCAATATCCTCATTAACAACAGCTATCAAGCTACCTCTTCATAATAATCAATTTCAATTAAAACAACATGAAAAGACTAATAATGCAAACTACCTTAAGAAGCACTCTGTCATTATCATTAATATATCCATTCCATTCATCAGAATTATAATTTCCAGGAAAGTCCCTAGTCATAGGAGTTCTGTCACACACACACACAAAAACATTAGCAGACAAAACAAGTCAACCAAAAAATAAATAAAACCAACCTAACAGACACTTCATATTGAACACATGTCTAGTGCCAGACCAAGAGTATCCAACACATAATAGTGTCTAATACCAACACGACACCAGATACGTGGTTACATTCAAATATATGTAATAATACAAACACTTCATATTAAACACGTGTCTAGTGTCAGACCTATCAATATCCAACACATATTAGTGTATGATGCCAACGCGACACTAGACACGTGGTTATACTCAAATAAAATGTAACAGACACACTTCATATTGAATAGGTGTTTGGTGTGAGGCTCAGTCCTATTAGTATCCAATACGTGTCAGAGTGTCTGATACCAACACAACACTAGATACGACGTTAATAATTATATAATAATTATATTCAATCAGTTTAATATTACTTAAATTGATAATAGTGAATTACGAACCTCATTTTGAGACAAAAAGTAGAAGGTATAGAAGCAGAATCAGGAAAAGTATCAGTGACATGAGGGAGTCTAAAACGTTCCTCAAAATCCTCTTTGAACTTAATTTTCCAATCAGGATCAGTGAAATCAATTGCGTTGTTGCTAGGACTCTTCTTAAGCTCGGAAAAGACGCGAAAATTATTAGCGACTCTGAATGAATGGAAGAGACGAGGGTTGGAATAACGGAGTGTAGAATCATGATGATGATGATGATGAAGGGGGGTGGTGATGATGTGCGAGAGAGTATACATGAAAAATGAGAATTGTGGTGATCTCTTCTTCTGTTATTGAACCGGAGAGAACGAGGTGTGAAGCTTTTTCAAGTTTCTGGTTCGTTAGGTAGTTGTTGTTGTCACATGCGGTGACGTTAATTAATGAATACGACTTTTACTTTAGAGTGAAATTAAAAGCAGAGACAAAACGATGTTTTGTAAATAATAATAATTAGGGAAAATTCGTATGCACTTTTTCTATGGAGCCGGCTTCTCTTCTTGTTTTCTACTGCTCAATTTTCTAATAACTTCTCAGCGTTAGAACGAGACTTGGAATTTGTTGTTGCTATTGTTTTGTTTAGACCTAAATAATAATTAATTTTTTGGTCCAGTTTTATGTTTTTATTATTTAATTTGTATTTTAATTCGATTGTACGATGTAGAATAAGAATAACACATATATACAAACAAAGTGCCACGTTTATACATGAACGAGAGAGACTTTGTTTGAGAAAGTTTAAATTAGACTTTTTTTAAATGAACAATTTATTTTTAAAATGTGTATATGTAATATGCGCATCAACAAATCCTTCCATTAGTCAGATAGCATCAACGATGATAACTCCATTATTGCTTTTAATGACAATGTCAAGATTCCACATGCAATAATTTGTCAAGTGTGCATAACTATAGTCTTCAAAATGTTTCTCAATAGAGGAGACCATACTGTTGGGTGACACTGTCTAAGATGATTGCCAATGGAGTTGTTGATAGTAGGATATACTTTGGTTTGATGATACTCTATCAAGGCTTTTATCGAAGATGATATGGTGACATTCACAAGTATGATTTTGTTCTAAAGAAATAGATTTGTTTCTAACTAACCAAATACCGTAGGCAATAGTAGCCACCAATTCCCCAATTCTCATATTTTTGTTGATTAGGGTATGGTGAATCTAGTCTTTGAATGAGAAATCAATATTCTTGTTAAAAGAAATACCCAATGGAGACTCAAATTATATTTGGTTAGCCCAAATACACCTCACAAACACATGATCAATAGATTCAATGGATACATGGCATTTAGGGAAGATCAAGGGACAGGGAATCCATTTTTTTCTCAGCTCATAGCGAACAAGAAAAGAATCATTAAGAATTCTCCAAAGAAAGGTTATTTGTTTAGAAGGAATGTTTAATTTCTAAAGGGTTGTTCCAGTGCGAGTTATCAAAATTACTACAAAAGGGATTTTGATTGCCATCCAGATGTTGACCCTTGTTAGCTTGGTACCTCGATAGAATCAAATAGACACCTTCCTAATTATCGCCTCAAGCAAGAGAATCAAGGATAAAGAAATCAATGAGAGGGATCTTCCTAATTTGCTTAGCTTTAAAAGAGAAAATTATTTGTGATAATATAATTATTCCATGTAAACTAGTTTTTATCAATGAGATATTTCACTTTATGATATCATCATGTTTGTCATGAATCACTTTAAAGATCGTTCTAGGTTGGAAAATTACATATTGGAGCTAAAATCACGTTTTGTTGGAGAACGCGATACCCGGAGCTACGATATTCAGAATCAGACGATTCCCAAACGAGGTGAAATATGACGTTCTGAAGTGAAAGTTAGGCTATTGAATCACTGATAACAAGTATGTAGAATTTGATATATGATCGCAGGTAACTGAACACGAAAATTGGTAGAATTGTGTATTAGGGTTTGATGTAAAGGAAATTCAAAATTATTATTCAATAAATGAACCGAGAACAGAATGGCGCTACAATCTAGGAATTGATAAGCCAAAAGAATGCCACAAGAATTGACAACCTTGATAAGTTCAAAATGAATTCTTTCAAGAACTCTAGAGAGCAAAGCCTCACAAAAATAATGTTAAAAAATCTTCCCTCAATGAGGTTACAAATGCATATTTATAGTAAGTCTATCTCTAAACCTAAATGGGTCATAAGTGACACCGTTCTCTAGGTCCATATTGGGCTTACATTTTTTTTTTTTTTTAAATAAACTTAATGTAAGGAAGTAAAGTATCTTCACTTACACATATCATAAACTAAATCTATGATAAAACTATTACAATTCCAAATCAAAGCAAACTAAGAATTATTACAAACCAAATTAAAATAAATAAAGTTTATCATAATTTATTAAAATATAGATCATCTTCATGCTCTTAAGGTTCTTATCAATTCACAAATAATCTCCTTTCGAACATTAAGGCTCCACACCTTGTATCTTGGTTGATAAGGGATTAACATGTCATCCCAAATGCTAATATTACAACCATTACCAACCTTCCAATAACAACATTTCTTCAAAAAACTAGGAGGAGTGTAAAATGTTTCTCAAAGTGTAGCTAGGGTAGTATCCTAGTCGAGCTTCTAGGGTAAGAGAATTGGGGAAATATTTGGATTTCAAGCACTAAGCAACTAGAGAGTCAGGGTAAGTAATCAATCGCCAACATTGCTTTGCATGTAAGGCTTCATTGGAAGATTTAATATTGTGAAACCCAAGGCCACCATCTAATTTCCTTTGGCAAAGAGATACCAACTCTCTCTCTCCCTCTCTCTCTCTCTCGTATTAAAAACTAGAGAATAATACTATGTGATTTTTTTTACAACACATAGATTTCTCACAACCAACATCATGACCCCTGGTATACTCACAATCTCCAAAGCAAATTAATACTTGAACTATATCTTTCAACACTTTAACACAAGAGTGTAATAGAAAAGAAAATAATTTAATACAAACTTAAAGTGTATCTGACTAATGCATCTTGTAATAAAGAACTAGAGTCATATGTATAGCCTTAACCATTGTCTTCATTTACAATGCTAAGAAATGCTAGATAATTTCAACATGTATTATTTCAATCAACTCCAACAATCTTCACCTTGATTGAAAATGATACATCTTTTACTTATACTGACAATCATAGTTTAAAATAACTATCATACTCCACTATAAAAAGTATACTTCATATGAAGCTAAACCAATCAAAGAATTTCACTTGAAGCTAAACAATTCCAAGAATTTCCACAATAAATTAAATCACTTTAATAATTTTCACTTGAAGTTAAACTACTCCAAAAGTTCCACTTAAAACTAAACTATTACAGAATGTTCACTTGAAGTTAAACCACTTCAAGAATTTCTACTTGAAGTTAATCCACTACAAGAATATAAGAGAAAATAAAATAAAAAAAATCATATATAAATTTAAAGTGTTTCTAATTGGCGAATCTCGTATCGAGAAACTAGAGTCATATTCTCTTTTTATATATATATATATTTTTTTTTTAATATCTCTCTTCTTTTACAATGCTAATCAATGCACCTATTGCAATATGTATTATTCCGATCAACTACAACAATGTTATTTTATTGGTAATTTATTATTTAAGGTATTAAACTTGTTTAGTTAATTGTTAATTATAATTAGGTAATTAGTTAATGTTTATGTTATGATACTAGTTAATATCATTATTTATTTTCTATATGAGTTAATTGTCAAACTAATATTTAATTATTGGTAGGTATATCAGTTAGTATTGGTGACGGGGGAGCAGTTGGAGACCTGTGTATCTTATTAAAAATTGTTTGGCTGACACATGAGATACTTGGGCACTAAATTAAAGCCAATTGTTTCTTTGCGTCTTTACTTTTTCTTTTTTTAACTCTCTAATTTAAGGAAATGAAGTTATCATAATTTAGAGTAAGAAATATATACAATTTAAATAATCATTATTTTATTTAAATACTTCCAAATAATCAAACATTAACTGAATTTCATTATTTTGCTTTTAAATAACATTGCATATACCAATTAATAAATTGAAATCTCACACTAGAAAAATTGAATTTAGCATCGGCCAAAAGCCGACGCTAACTGGCTAAAAGTCAACGCTAACGTTGATTTAGCATCAGATTAGTGTCGGTGTCAAGGCCATGCTAAAACGGTCGAAGCTAATTCATAGCGTCGGTCAAATGCCATCCGACGCTATATTCGCGTCGGCCAAATGCCATCCAACGCTATATTCGCGTCGGCCAGGCCTACGCTCTGCCGACGCTATCAACAAATAAAGAACATCCGACGCTAATTATATCTGTTGACACGTCATCAAAAAATTTATTTTGCGTTGGATGACCGACGCTAAAGTCAACATCTTGTAGTCAACAAAATTGTTAGCGTCGACCTATCCGACGCTACGGTAAAATAGAAGTCAACTTTATTTATACTACAACATCTGTCAGGCCGACGCTAGTAGTCACATTGAAAAGTCAACAAATGATTAGCGTCAGATGGAGCCGACGCTAATTGTCAATTTAGTTATTTTTTATTTTTTATTTTTTTAGCACCTGCTCAATTATATTTTAACAATTATATTTTAACGTCTTAAATAATTGATACTTAAGAAACATTAAAAGTCATTGCATTGATAATATAACAAACGCACCATAGTATTAAATAACAACTTAACAAAGTATCATTTGTTCTGAAACTACAAAATAATAACACAATATCAAATAACAACTTAACAAAGTTACTTAGTACATAATTGTCAGCCAATGACTACAAAATGTAAGCATAACTAAGAGATCAAGGTTTGTCCAGCGATAGGTCGTCCAAATCATCATCGTAATGAGGATGCGAAGGAGGATGACTCGCAATAGATGATCCACCAACTGATTGACGGTGCAAAGCGTCAATTTTATCTCCAAAAAATTATTTTAATGCATCAAAATCATTCTCTAACTTCTTTGAACGCTCCCTAGCCTCTTCGACGACCTTGGTAGCCACTTGAGCTTGGGCCACTGCATCCTGAGCAATTTGTTCAGCTCTAATTCTAGCTGCCCTCTCCGCTTCTAAAGACATCCCAATCATAGAATTAGAAGGATTCTGGGATTGTTGTGTAAGCGATATACACTCATGTCGGACGTTAATAGACAAGTCTCCCGTACCATAAACTCGACCACGAGTGCGACCCCCTGCAAATTGTGTCCATAACTTAAGAATTGTCGCTCCATCTACCTCTTTAGCACCATCTACACTTGTTTCCCCAAGTTGTGTTTGTACTTCCTCCAATTTTTTTTAAATGTTCCCTGATCAATGGAATAAATTAATAAGGTAATATATGATCCAATTTCTAAAATAAATTAAACAAACAAGTCAAGATATAGATAACATACTAACTTACACCAATACATGTATAATAAAGGGAATGCTCTTCTAGAACTGTTGGTGTAAATGAGTTCATATTCTTTTTTGGTTGATTTGTAATATAAAGAATTTACATAAATAAAGAACATACATAAGTAGATTTTGCGCGACTATCAACCCAAACACCATTTTTCCTCTTGTGGGTTGTCAAAAATAACTCATCGGGAAGTAAATCTCTTTGAAGATTATTGCTCTACAAATAAAATCAAGATTATTGGATCACGACTCACAAGTAGATATCATAACATTAAATTGTATTAATTTTAGGTAAATGGAAATTTAATACATACGAGCTCAAGTGCAACATCACTATGAGCCTTGCGGCCTGAGGTGTGGACAACCCCGTCTCTTGTTGAAGCTCGATTGGTCTTATTTTGGTTGGAGATGTTCTTGAATGATATACCTTCCCAATATGCTTGAAGACCAGTCCAAGCTTCCTCACCTATCCAACTAGGTCGAGTCCCTTTTTTCCTCACCTTTGTAAGCATATCTGATAGTCTTTTAGCGACCTTTTGTTCAAACAGACATTTCATCATATCATTATCACAAGGATCCCACGGCACCTTCTCCTGGGAATAACAAAAATTATATATGTACTAACTACTATCAACAAAACAGATAACGCAATTCTCCCTATATATGCTAGAAAGATGAATTGAACATATAACTTTATTCAAAGGCTTACCGCAAACTTTTCAAACCAATCTTGTCTAATTATGTCAGTGGTTGCATTCCAACCATAGATAGGCTCACGAAACTACTTTTGTATGCATTAATGTATTTAAGAAATAGAGTATTAAGTAAATAAAATGTGTCTATACTTATGCTTCTAGTATCACTCATGGTCTTTTGTTGATTGATGCCGAAGAAAATAAACGAGTGTTGTAAGGAGTAAATCCATCTGCACATAGACCCAACCTTACATTTCTGGGGTCACTAGCAAAGTCAGGATATACATCTTCAAAATGTTTCCACGCTTTTCCATCAGAATGATGGCGAAGGACGTTTGAACTCTTTTTATTCTCGTGATGTCATCTCATTTCAGCTGCAGACTTAATTGATGCATACTATCTTTGTAATCTATGAATGATAGGGAAATAAAACATTCTTTTTGCTGGAACATTTTTGTACTTTCCCATACAAGTCCTACGTGGAATGAACCTAGGAGAATGACAAATTTTGCACTCAGATAACTTGCTATCATCCTTGTAATATAACATACATCCCTTCTTACAACAATCAATCTTCTCAACCTTCAGCCTTAACTTTGACACCAATTGTGTTGCTTGGTAATAGTTATCGGGCAAGAGTGTTTGCACTGGACATACACTTTTAAGCATTTGCGCAACAAAATCTATACCTTTTTGTGGAACATGCCAATTAGACCTAATTGCTAGAAGTCGAACATATATTGATAATATTGATTGGGTAGCCCCCTTGTAGATGGGCTTGTCGGTGGATATTAACTTGTCCTAAAGCCGTTTTGCATCTTCATTAGGCAACTTATCCTCAGAAAATGTCTTATTTCCCATGTTAGCGTTCACATCAAAGACATCTCGATAAGGCCTAAAAGCATCAAACACCATTTCATCTATTGCATTAAATTGGCCGTCATGATGGACATTCTTACTACTAGTGGAACCACCCCTTGTTATAATCATTGGCTTCACTTCTCCGTGTTTAGTCCAAATACAATAATCTGGTTGAAATCCATCCCGGTACAAGTGAAGTCTAACAGTAGTTGCTGTAGATATCTTGATACACTTGCATTTTATACATGGACACCTTATCCCTCCCTCAGATATACAAATCGGTTGTTTCAAAGCCCACTTCACAAAATCTTTAACACCATTAACATACTCCTTTTTCAATCCGTGTCTATTTGCATGTACCCTATTGTATATCCAAGTACGATCCATTTATAATAGGACAAAAACTTAACTTATCAACCACTAAATAAGTTTGAAAAAATATAGAGATAAATAAACATGAATTCAAAATAAATTCAAAATTAATAAGCTATACATTGATTTGAAAAGAAACAAGTAAACTAACAACATTTTCAAAAAAGTGAACCTACCAATTTAATCCAATATATCTTAGTCATATGGAATAAATTCCAAACTCATTCAACTTTATATTCATTACTTTATATCTATTTTACATTTTAATTTTATTTGTTTAGGTGATTAAAGGTAGAGTTGAGGATGTTGAGTTGCTAGAGAAAACAGATATTCTGATATCGAAGCCCATGGGTAAGCTCATATTCTGTTTTTTTATAATTAAATCTGGCTACAGGTTCTAATATTCAATTTATAAGTAATATACATATCTATATCTATGTTGTCTTCTCAAATAGTTTTATTTTACTGTTTTATACTGAACTGTAGGTTAAGTTGCTGCATAAAGTTTTTGAAGTTTTGAAATGTTAGTGTTTATAAGCTAGAAAAATTCCTATGTTGTTATGCAGGCACTTTGTTAGTTAATTAGAGAATGCCGGAGTCTTATGTCATTGCAAGAGATAGGTTTCTCACTCCTACTGGGAAAATGTTTTCTGGGGTGGGAAGGTAAATTTAGCTCCCTTTCTATTTTTCATAAAATTCTTGCACTTGGGTGTGGCAATACTAACATGATTATGATTATATAATTCTACTGAGGGAGATTATTCTCAGATAACTATCTGCCTTTTCAAATTGACATACTTCCATTTAAATTTGGTTTTTACCCCCCAATGGTATTGACAATTCAACAATTTTTATGAATTCTAACATCTATTGCAATTTCAGTGGTGGTTCAAAATAATATCCAAAACCAGTATGTGTTGAACCTTGTCATTTATGTATTATGTCTTCATTTTGTTTAATTTCTTTAGCCAAATCGCATTTCTATGATATATAACTTTTTGGAGTTTTATTTTTCATTCAAAATATACTCTTGTTACTCCAGAGCAATCACTAAAACGGCATTTTAGTTGATATATAACTAATATTTGTTTGTATTTTTTAACTAATATATGAACTAGAAAGGTGTTATGAATAGTTTGGTCCTACAAACACTATGCACATACAATAATATTATTTCTTGTGTCACTCGTTTGAAAAATAGCAAAGCTCGCTTTTACATCAAATAATTGTTAGTAGTGTTTAATAGTACGATGATACTTATCGTAGCTTCACTGTCACCTTGTTTATTTATTGATAATTTAACTACTTGAGGTTTCATTTACTTTTTACATCATATCATATATTTTCTTAATTCTCTCATCATATCAGTTAATTATAGAAAGCAATATATAAAATTATGTAGTATCAGTGCTAATTTAATTAATAAAAATACAATCAATTGCATTTACATCATCATCATCTCAAATATCAAAACCAACCAGAAGCAGAATCAGAATGCTATATTTTATTTTTATCAGAATCAAAATGCTACATCATCGTTATTGAAGAGAATTTCAAAATCAATGGATAATGGTTCAAACAGAAGTAGAAGCAGAATCAGAATGCTATATTTTATTTTTACTCAGAATTGTGTGTTTTTTAAAAATAAGCATGAAAGTAAACATATATCTATACAAATGCCAAGATAACCAACCTCCTATCACAGTTTTTATGTTTTAACTTGAGAATTCTTTGAACCTGTAGTATATTTTTTGTTTTGCTAAGCAGGGGATTTAGAGTCTAAAGAATATTTTATATAATTAAGTTGAGACTTTAACAATATCATGTTGCAAATAAACCCCATAGGCTCATATACAGATATATGCCTCATGTTCAATTTCAGATAATAGTTTGTTCGGCAGAATCAAGACCACAAATTCAGAACAAGAATAGTAGGGGATTTAGATTCTAAACAAGTTATATAATTAACCATTCAAAATAGATTAGACACAATCAGTATATCTGATTACCACACAATCATTCAAAACAGATTAGACATAAAGCTAAATTGAAAATACATCTATGCAAGTAGCAATGGCGGCAATGTCAGATTGAACAAAATGGTACAGCCTTCGAGCTCTAATGTCACAATAACACCAACATAGTACTACAAAAATGAACCCAGCATGATGGGGCATTAGGTAAAACTATCCCCTTTAGATGTAAATGTGTGCAATTAAGTGTAATGCGTCGTCTTATGAGTTATTGTTTATGTACAATTATTTATTAGAGACTGTTATTCTCAAAATTTAGTGTATCTTAGGCCATAAATTTGGTTTATAATCTGTTTTGGAAGTGCAGAATGCAAATTAGAATGAAACAAAAACTGTAGCCTATAGTTGAAATTATAATACACAAGTAACAAAACCAATTTTCAGATCTGTAAAATTTTCAAACCAAAATAGATATTGAGGTCAAGTTTTATAGTACTTTGAAAACCTAAGTTGTGTCTATAAGCTCAAATTGATAAATTCATGCATGAGTGCTAATTTTATTCGTCGAAGTTATAATTGTGTCCAAGAGTAAAAAATAAAATTTCTGCACAATAATGTATTAAGGGTTGTTATAGTCAATTTTAAGTGTATAACAGATAGGAAATTATAAAATCAGTGTATATCTATTTTGTAACTGTAGGTTGGAAGAATTTTTTTTGAATGAAAAAAGTTAGAAGATTTTTATTCTTTATGGAAGTGAAACATATACATCAGACACCTTAAGCTAAAAGCTTTTTTAGACCAAATAGATTATATATATTGGATTTTAAAATGATCCTTTTGCTTCCATACAACATATAAATAACAAGAATATGTTTTTCTACCAAATAATAGGAGGAAACCAATAGTCCAACATACATAAACCTTTTAATACACAAGTATGAAATCCAATTAAAAAGCTCAACTTCATATCTGTAAAATTTTTAAACTAAGGGATTCATAACAAAACCATAACAACAGATGACGCAGAATTAAAATGACTGTAATATTGTGAAAATAATAGTGGCACATTGAACAATTCTAACCATTGGTACAGTAACAAATATGCTAGCACTGCCTTTATGTTAAGAAGTTTTGTCGTTGACAAGAATATTTTCATACACCTCTGGATAGTTGAAGCAGCTAGGCTATGTACAACAATTAGGTGTCTTTCAAATTTAACAGCATACAGATACTACTGTATAGGAATGTTGGTCAAACATTATGGTTAAGTTTTAGAGTTCAGAATGAATGTGAATTAGATCCTGCATTCTTATGTATTTCTCAATAGTCAGCTAAATCCTATCCAATTTTAAGGTTGTTTGATTTTTAATATCAATAGTCAGATTTTGCATAATCCTATCCAATTCCAATTCCATCATGAGACAAACCATTTTCAATTTCATCTAATTCATCATCCTCACCTAATTAACTTCATAACCATAGGAATCAACTCACACTTCAAGAATCAACACTATTAATAACATTAACAATCTGAATTGATTCCGTAAATTCAATCTCACATTCTGTCCAAACAAATACACAAACGAAATGCAAGAAAACCTAAATTGATGAAATACAGAACAATTAAACTGAACATGCAACTGTGGTACCAAATAAAATTAAAAATAGTTGACAATGAGTTAACACAAATCAAATGTTTGTATCAAAATCAAACCCTAAACCAAAAGTGAACAAAACAAAGGTTAAGGGTACACTTACATTGAGAATGGATTCAAGACGAGAGTGAGATGGCGACAGTGAGAGTGAAGGAAACGGTGAGGCCGTGAGAGTGAGTGACAGGTTCGAGGGCTAGGGTTCAGAGTGGGAGACGGTGATGCGCAAGAGTGTGTCGGGGGCCGGTGATGAAGTGAGATGAAGGGCGGGAGACGGTGATGAAGTGATAAAAAACGACGATGATGAAGGTGGGAGACGGTGATGAAGGGCCGTGAAGATGAGAAGAAGGATTAATGAAGTGAGTGGGTGAGGGCTTCGTATACATCTGATGTAATTTTGAGATACAATATTAATTTTTCAAATAATATTAAAAAATTTAATTTTAAAAAATCCTAAAAGTAGCGTCGGCCCCTCCGACGCTAATTATTAAAAAAAATACGTCTACCTTATTTTATTTAGTATCGGCTCAGCCGATGCTAATTATTAAAAAAAATACGTCTACCTTATTTTATTTAGTATCGGCTCAGCCGATGCTAATTATTAATAAAGTAACAAAATAAAATTTGACACGCTAGCATCGGTGTGACCGACACTACTTAGCGTCTGCCTTATTTCATTATACTTGATTATAAATATACATATTTTTAATATATTTGTGTTTGTAAAAGCGCATTACAATTGTGAGGTTAAAAATAATTTATTAAACATAATATGAAGTTTATTTAAATATATTTATGAAATTTATGTCATGGTAATTTTTTAAATTTTAATATGGATTGAGTCAATAGTCATTCGGTTCAATTAGTGATTCATTGATTCGATAAGTGATCGAGTGACATAGTATCTTGATTGAATTTCACCGAACCAAATTTTTAAAATACTTTTATAATATAATGTTTTTATTGCGTTAAATCTGTTACCACTCATAATCTTGTTTCTTGAAGGCTAAGAAAGGTAAAAATGCATTCAAATAATTCTTTCAACTTTAAGGTGTCCCATATTTATAGAGAAAATTATTTATGTGTTGATAAATTGACATGAAGTTAATTTTAGATGTTATTCTTGGTGGGATAACATCACAACCTTTATTTGTTCATATTTCTTTCGATAAAGATTTGGATTGTGTTTTTTTCCGTTTTAGTTCATATTTTTTTGTTCTGCCCTCCTAAGTTTTAGTTTGATTTCCTATTATTTGTTTTCTCTTTTTATTTAAAATATTTTATTGTGTGTTTGTCAGTTTAAATTTGTGGGGTCAACTTAATTGGGATCAATATCCTATTTTGATGTTTGATGCTTACTTTCTACTTTAAAAAATATTTAACATTCTTGTTCGGTTTCTCACATGTTCTCTTCCCATAAAATAAACCTATTTAATATATAACCAACATCTCTCAAACACAATTGTAACCAACATTTGTATTATCTTTAATGCATAACACTTTTACTTAAGAGTCTTTATATTATTCTGCAAATCATTTGTCAGCCGTTTCAATCAATTTACGTAACAAAAGAAGATAATGAAACATGTATTATTATTAGTGTAAATTAATTTTACACACACGTTCAATAAAATTTAACTAATTATTTGATTAGTATCCGTAAATTGTGGTTACAAAATAAGTTTATGATTGTTTGTAAAAACTCTAAAGTATAACTTGTCAAACATACACTCGTTCATACATTATGCCTACAAACTAATTTATATTCAAAATGTATTTCCATAAAACATGAGAACAAAAGTTTAGATTTTCTTTCAAACAAAAATTCATATCAAACATCAATTAATCATTCAAATTTCATCTCAATTTTAATACAAAAAAAATCATCTCTGTACCCAAAAAAAAATATTCATCTCATTATATACATTTTTTTTCTTTCTTTCCACTCTTTTCAACCAAAACAAATTAATGTAAACACACGAAAGAAAAAGGGTAGTACACATCAAACATGTGCAGATTCTACCCTGTTATTGATTGATTATACTTTAAGGGGAACCCAAAACAGCCTTATTTCTTCCACGTAAAGCACAATTTCCAATTAATTTTGGAAAATTAAATTTCTCTCCTCGTTATTATTCATGCAAAACCAAATCAATGCTAATCCAGTTATAGCTATTTGGCGCCTAAATTTGTATGAGCCAAATGAAACAACATTATTTATTGTCTCATTTTCTCTAAGCACCCAATGTTGTGTCCTATTCTTTACATAGTGTCATAGGTCCCATTTCACCATGTCCAAATCACAATGCTAGTATATAAATTATGCATATTCGATGTTGCACCAAATATAATCATATATTATTAATTAATAATAATATAAAATATGGATCATCATGGAATGTATACCAAAGGTGAAATGCTAGGTTCATTTATTATGTAATCAATTAATTTTTTCTTTCATTCCTCAAGGTTTTGTTGAAAATTTTCATATTGGTTTTTTTTTTTAAAAAAAAAACTTTTTGTAGGTATGGAAAATAAAAATGTTTTTGAGATTCCTGTTTCAGCAGAGGAATTGAAGATAAGAAGTGAGCTAGGAATGAAGATTGAAAGGGATTTGGAAGAGGAGATTAAGGAAAATATATACAATCTTGCTATTAAATTGCACCGAATTGTTCAACAAAGGAAGGAGAGGGATGCAAAAGAAGAAGCATGTGATAAGGTACATAAGAAAACTAGAGCAATTTCTGAGGTGATTATAAGTATGAGAATTGAAGGAGGAACTAAAATTGAAATCAAGGAGGTTAACAAAGAAGCAAATGAAAGGGAATGTTCTTTTAGACCAAAAAAATGTTTGAAAGAAATGAAGAAGATTGATTGGGAGAAGAATCTGAGGGTAGGTTCAAGCCCTGTTTATGTGAAAAGATCATGTGTTAGATCAATGCACAAGGATAGAATAAGGCCAAGAGGAAAAAATGCAAGTGGGGATAAGAAGCTACTTCAATTGGTGTGGAAGGTTTAAGGCTCAAATATATTTTTGTGGTTTTTTTGAATGTAATATCCAACATTTAATTATTTAATATCATGACTTTTCATTAAGCCATAAAATATAATTTTTTTTTAACTAAATAGATTTTTGGAAAAGTCTTGTCTAATTTATTCTTTTAGAAAATAAGTATAGAATAAATTTACTACGATGGAGAGGGTGAGAGTAATTTTGAGAGAGAAAAAGATTAAAGGTGGAAATCTGAAAAGGGGTGGTGTAGATAACAAGTCCCTTCTAACTTCTAAGTATTGTATTGGATGTGATTAACCTAGTCTCTTTAGCTACGAGGCCAATGCCCAATATTTATTTCAGCGATGCTTCATAGGCTATCTACATGAAATTACTTGTCTTTTCTTTCTTTGGGGAAATTATACCATGAACCCCTATTAGACTCTTATCATATAAATGTGATTATACCATGAACCCCTATTAGACTCTTATCATATAAATGTGATGAATTGATATATTTGTCCTTGTATAAATATTAAAAGTTGTCATTTTCATTAACAATATTATTTCAGTTTTTCGGTAAATAAGTGAGTGTCAATTTTTTCTATTTTATCAAAAAACTTTTGGTACATAATTTACACTCCAAAAAACTTGAAAAAAGTTTTCAGTATAGACATCTTTACCTTCAAATTAATTTGAAGTTTTCCAAAACTATCGGAATTTTTTTTTCAAGTTTTTCAGTACCAGAAAACTTATCGAAAAACTTGAAACCACATCTTTCTGGTACACACCTTTTCAACATTTTGTACTGGAAATCCTATAAAAAAAATTCGGTAGTTTTCAGAAATCTTTTAGGTACCAGAAAATTTGGATTGAATGGTCCATAAATCATTGAATAGTAAAAAAAAATGGTGAAATTGAGTTTGTAAAAGTAAAAAAAATTTACAGTAAAGTTGGCATTTTAAAATTTTTGTAAAATTTGGATTGATTGGTCCATAAATCTTTGAATGGTAAAAAAAATGGTGAATTTGAGTTTGTAAAAGTAAAAAAAATTAACAGTAAATTTGGCATTCTAAAAATTTTGTAGAGTGTAGGTATAACAGTGGGGGTACATGGTAAAATTTATTTCTTTGAGTAATATCAAACCCAACTATCCTTAAGTTCAGACCCATGCATTTTTTCCATCAATGATAAAAACATTTTTTTTTAAAAAAAAAGGAATTATATCATCAAAAACGAAAGCTAAGAATGATAATTTTTAGTATCATACATCAAAAATTAATCTAACAAAAAAAGGTGGGTACACGTTTGAACCAAAAAAAATATTTTGACCAAATTGAACTAAGAAATGAGTACATCTATTTGTTTCTATTACAAAATAATTAAGGGGTAGGTCTAATGCAATATAGAGAATCTCTTTGAGAAGAATAAACAAAAGAATAATCTGAGTATAGTATTTCTTGATCATCAAGAAGAGGGTCGGATAGTCAATTTCAAAAATAACATTACAAATACCTTTATCATAAGAAAATAAAACATCACAGCAAAAAGCCCATATTTCAGAAAATAAGAAGCTACTAGATATCACTTTATAGTAGAAATTACAAATGAACTAGTCATTATAGTTGCGAAGGATTTCCTACAAATCGAGAAACCATAAATATGGATATAAGCACCATCAACGTTTATCTCATAACTTTATAAGGGTTATTATTTTTATTTTTCGCAAAGTAAAAACCAAAGAATGGAATAAACAAGAGTTGATTAATAGTAGGTATATTTTAGTGTGTAAAAAAATACTACATTTTTAGTATACCTTTTGTATTTCATAGGACAATCTTCAACCAGAGGGGCCATTATTAATATATATGGGCTCAATGAAGGAGACTTTTCAAGTGTTGTCTGCCAAAATGCATGTGTGTACCATTCCTTGGCCCACTATAATTCCAAGAAAGCCCATGTCCCCAAACTTTGAAAAGAAAATGTGGGGTAGTGTTCGGAATTATGTTTTGTCATGTCACACTAGTGAAATATACACCACCTTTTTCTATCATTAATCACTTAGATCATTGAACTAATCATCGTTAATTAGTAGATCCTCCAATTTTTCATGTACAAAGCTCAAATCTAAATTTTTTCCTTATATAATTTAATTTTAGTTTCACTAAGACCAACATAATTGTTAACATTGGTTGTTATTGTGTGTTTGTTTTTTGAAAGAGAAATTTGTGACATTGTGGGCCAATTGTCCTCCCCAAACAATGCTCCTGGAATCATTGTGAAAGCAAAAGATAATTGTTTGGATATTGGGAACTAGTAGGGACGGCAAATGTTGAAGGTCAGCTCCTTCTAGTTCTTCTAGTTGGTTTGGCAGGGATTCTTCTTCTCCATAAGGGACACAAGGTAAAGGTGACAAAGCCAACTTCATTGGAAACTTTTCTCTCTTTTTTTTTTTTTGGTCTTTCGAATCATCAATTTTGCTTTGGAAAAAGTTTGTAATCCAATCGAATCTATTACTGGTCCCTCCTCTTCTTATTTCCTTCGCATCTTTGAGTTGACCCTCATGGACAAGTGAGAACCATACATTATGTACTTCTTCTTTTGCTTTTATTTTCTTTCTCATTTATCGTCGTAAATTTTACATTTTTTTGATTGTTTAAAATAACTTAAAGAGCGAAACTCATTCACACTTGTTGTAGACTGGTCTAATGTGAACTAGGTAGGTCCAATTTCAATATTATTTTTTGTTGGCTATATAAGGTCTCTTATTAACATCACTCAAAGTATGCCTTAAATCTTAACTTTCACCTCAAATAGATATTAATGTTGAGCGTTAGAGTGTTTGCAAATACACTTTCACCTTTGGAGCGATCTCCGACGTCGACTTCAGCTACAATCCCTCACTTGTGTAGTATTTCTTTGGTCGATCCACCATTAATTGAAAATCTATTATTTGTGACGATAAGTTTGAGTTCCAAATAAAACAATACTAAATGTGAAAAATAGAGATATCTCAAATTTGAACTTATGACCTAATATATTAAATATTCATGTGACTACCATTGCACACCTAGTGAATCCTTTGGACTCCGCGCACATGTTTATTGAGTTACTACGAATTAAGAGGATTGTTGTATTATAGGTTTATACAGTACTCCTTTCGGTCTTAAATATAAACAATTTAATTGGATCTAACATGTAAAAAAAAATTATTTAAACATCTTAATATTATGAATCTCTATATCATGAATTTTCTTTAAAAAAGTAATAAAAATGAATCTATTATGATGTTTTTTTTATAATGTTCTTGGTTTTCTCCAATTGTTTTTGCCTCTTTATCTTTTCTTTTTTTATATATTTGATAACAAAAATAAAACTTTCATTGACTTTACTTACCATTAGACTAAACAATCATCACACTAAACCATTTTTTTTATTTAAAATAAATCTATTAATTATAACAGTCACACTAATAATTCAACACAACAAAAATTAAATACATTAATTTTTGTTGGATACAAAGTCGTTTATAATTAAGTGCATAGGAAGTGCATTAATTAAGAGTTTAATGATGTAATTTGTATAGCAGCATAGATATGAGTTGTTCCAAAGACATAGGTATATTGCCAACCTCGTTAACAAATCCTTGTGTTGCAAACTTGTTAATTCTTTGCTCGCTTTAAATTCCGGCTGTGCGTTACAACATAAATGATTTAATACTTCGTTTTTTAACATCCTAATTGATCTTGTAAAAAATACATCCCAAGTTGATATATTAGTCCATATAACATCGATCCTAAGTTGATATAGGAGTATATCTTATGATCTATTTGTGTAGCTTTCTTTCAAAATATAGTGTTTTCAAGATTCCATACACGTTCTTTAATTGGTTTTGGAGATATAAAGTCGAACTTTTGTCTGGTGTGAAAGAATTATTGAATTGAGTCATAACTCATAAGGGAGGTCAATATAAAATCAAGTGATAAAGAGGTCAATGGTTCAATCTACACTCTTATAATATTACTATTGAAAAAACAAAAATTTCTTTGATTATTGTATATATATTTTGGTAAGTGTCTGAAATCTAAAATGATAAAACAACTGGTAATTAAGTAGAGTGATGATTTTTTATTACCCTTACAAAAATCAACGCTCATCTAACCTCCTTTATTCTCACTATCTCTCAATTATCTATTTATCACATCCATCAGTCATCTCTCTTCTATGTCCTTTGTTTTTATCTCTCAAGATGTAAAATACTATTTGAGTGATGGAGAAATTTTTTTAATTATATATTACACGATTTGTTTGACAATAAATATTGTTTAAAATTTTTGTTTATACACGTATTAAAAAATATAATAATTATAAAAAAGAGATGAGTATTTATATCAAATTATTCATTTTGATTATTGGTATATTTTTTACTATTATCAATTTAAAATATAATAATACTTCA
>JBBPBP010009780.1:9377012-9415508 GCA_037974735.1 Cicer chorassanicum
TAAATGTTCAATTTAAAATAAACTGTATTTAGTCAAAGGAGCACACATCGAAATTTTTTAATGTAATTATTTTGAAAGAAATGTAAATTTTTAAAGGAATTAATTTTGGAGAATTTTCAAAATAAAGAATTTTTTTGCGGTATTTTGTTAAAGTTATATTTAGAGAATTTCACGTAACACATAAAATCTAAGAATTTCTAATTTCTTCTTTACTTTATATGATATGTGAATCATAATAGTTTTATAATATATCCAAATTTACCATTTTGATATTATATGTTTCGAATTTTGCATATTGATCTTAATATTTTGAAGATTTTTTAAATTAATTCTTAAAAATTTTCAAATTAATTTTTAAAAATGTGCAAAATAGTCTCTCGATTTTTGTTGAGTTTTGGATCGAATTCAATTATTTTGGTTTGAATTCAATTTTTATTCGATCTAAAACTATTAAAATTTATAAAAGTAACTCAATTTAATTCATTTATCTAAAAGTGTTATAAAAAAAAATTAATTTCTTTAAAAAATTTAATTACTCCCTCCACACACAATTTTAACGTTTTTAATCATGGGCCAAGTAGACGGTGAAAATTAAAACATAACCTTGCCACACGGCATGGCATATGCACAACGAAACGCTAAAGACAAAACACTGAAACTGAAAGGCTGTAAGCAAATTTCAGAGTGCTTCCACAGTTTACGCTTTCCCGTATTTGGACCAAACTGACGCAGATAAGACCTATCCATGGAGGCGTGTGGGGTGGCGCGTGGAGTCAAAGGTACAAATATTTACGACTTATAAATTATTTGTTTTGTTCGTTGGTTCCTACATTGGAGGAATCAAATGGAGAAGAGAGTGTATACGTCGGTGTGGTTAATGTCGTAGTAGAAATATGCTTCTTATTTTTTGGGAAAGGACTAAAGTAAAGATGATGTGTGTGGGGGGTATATAATTACTACTATTCGTACCCACTATTCACTAGTCAGTGGCATAGCCAAAGAGTGTAGAGGTCTATATGAGATAGATAGATAGAGAGGGGCACAAATGAATTCATAAATTGGAATGTAAATTATTGTATAACTTTCTGTTTCTATACGTACTTACTTGCGGTCTTCTCCGACATACCGGACGTACGTGTTTATTGATTTTTTTAAAAAAATTGTACTTAAATAAACAAGGCTTAACAAGTCACATAATTTCCAAAGGAATGGGATTTGGCTGCTTGATTCTCCAATAGCAATGAAAAAATGAAACAAATTGCAAAAAGCAAAGAAATAAGATTAGGGAGACAAAGAAATATTTGAAGGAGATGGAGAGAGAGGCCACGACCCATCTTCGATAGGGTTAATTTTATTGTCGCCCAAATTCACGATTTCATGCTTACTAATACTACGTACATTCCCTCCTTCGGTGTTTCATATATCTCGTCCATATGTTCTAAACATATGAAATGGAAAAGAGAATGAAGGCTACAAAAGAATGAATCAAACAATATTTTCTACAGTGCAAATATTTAGACGAATAAGAAAATAATTTGAGAGGAAGAGTATGAGTAGGAGATCATCGATGAATTAATTGAAAATTACAACGATTGATGCAAAAAATGGTTTTCAATGAATGTGTGGTATAAAGCCTTGTGTTGCGAACACAACATAAATAACCTTCTGCGTGTGGCATCGAGCCTTGTACCATTAATAAGAGACTATAATTCAACGTAAGATCTTGACAAGTTTTATTGGAGGTCAACATAAAATAATTTATATATAAAACATTTTCAATTAATCTTATACGTTTGATTTTGGTGTAATGGTAATTGGTGGAGTGTAATTCTAATTTTTAGATGTATTAATTTAACAATTTTGTCAAACAAACTACTATAAAGACATAAAGTTTATAAAAAATTTCATTACCACTAAACCATTCCACAATTTGATATCATTGGCGAGATATTAATTATATATACTATATATTATAGATAATTATTATTGTAGGTGTATTTATTTTTATCAAAGAAGAAAATTTTGAGAGACCGCGACCTCTCTTTGTCATAATTAAACTCCGCCCCTAAATCTATGTATATATAAAGTATTTTTCCTGATGCACCTTTAGTATAGAGACTTGCGCTGCAAATACACCATAATGAAATTTACGTGTGTTATAAAACCTTGCGCTAGACTAATTAATTTATCAATGGTTGTCTTTACATGAGTAAACATGGACAGATGCAAAATGTAGTTTCGCAATGAATTTGTTGTATTGTGTAATGTCTAAAATGGAAATGTATTGTGTAATGTCTAAAATGGAAAGAGAATCATGAGATATAACAACTCTAGAGAAATAAAGAAAAAAAAGTAGATAAATCAAATTTTTAACATGGAATTTTGGATTATATTAATTAATTATATTGGTTTTCTTTATTAAGTATGTACATAAGATACATTCATATTAAAAAAAAATTGTATATATGTTTTCTGTTAATAAAGTCAGCCTTAAAAATATATAAAAGTATTATTAAGTATCCTATTTAATATTCAATCATTTGAGGACACATTTTTACTAATGAATTTTTAAATAAATTTCAATTTTAGATCATAGTAACAAAAAATTATTTGAAAATTATTTGTGTTGGAAAGAGGAGGAAATGGGGTACGGAATTGGGCAATCTAATCACATTAAAATCAACAAATGGCCCCCATTGATGGATGAAGAAAGGGATTCCACACGACTCTTTACTTTGTTTGTTACATTATTATTTATTTGGACTCTTCGAATTGCAACTTACGACCCCTGCCCTTGGATCCAATAGCTATCAAATCACCCCGTGGTTTCATTTGGTGATTTGTTAGGTATCATATTTATAATTGAAAATTATAACAATGAAAGATAATATTTTTTGGAAATAATAATTTATAATTTTCATTGTTTTTATAAATAAAACAGTAATTCAATTTTTTTTATTTATATCTAATTAATATTATCAAATCATTATATTATTCATAAAAATAAAAACAACTATGAATATCTAAGATATAATGTTTATGATTGTTAAAATTTAAACAATTTTTAAAATAGATTATAATAGCCCATGATTTGTATTAAATTTTGTTTTTTTTATTCAAAGACTATTTTTTTAATACTTTTAGTGATTTAGAATACCATGAAATTTGTACACATCAAAACAAGATAAAGTAGTTTGGACGCATTAAGGGGAGATATATTATTCAGTAAAAAAGGACATTGGTGTAGATAATTGTGATAACTGGGCCATAGGTCATGGTCTGAATCTATTGTCGCTTCGTGATTGTAAGCAAATTAAATAGTCAAGCTTTAGAACTTTCTATCATTTCATTGAGTCAGGAAACCTTTAGCTAAAACAAGTAATAATAATAAAATAAAAATAAAAATAAATAATACAAAACAGTGTTAGGAAAAAGATCATGATAAGAGGGAAGGGGGTTTGTGCTAATCCTCTTACAAGATGCAAAGTAACAAATCCATTGAAAAATGCAAGTGTTTTGTGTTATCTCCATAATAGGCAAATTTGCAAACTGTTTACTGTACTTGTGAAATTAATTTAATCAATCATGTCAAAAGGAGAGATAATATTTATAAAAATTGTTTGGTTTTCATATTAGGGAGAAGAGTGAATCTGATTTTAATCATTTTTACTCAAAAATTAAACACGTCTTTACTTCTACTATTTTTTTTATCTTCTTGATAAAAATGTTTCCCCTCATATTTCTTCCATTGAACTAAATAAACCCTAAATACAAAGGGAGATATCGAAGTTGTGTGATTCATATTTTGAAATTGAAAAAAGTGATTTCATATAAATAAATTGTAAAAAGTGAGACTTTTTGTTAGAAGAAGAGATGTGTTTCTTAGAGAAAACTCACAATTTGCCTCATGTATGATAGATAATTCACATTAGTAGGAGCTTCATGATTAATATATACTTCTAGATGTATTCTATAATTTTCTATAATTAAAAGACTTTTAGAACATGTAAATTATATGTGGTTCTAGACTTTTCTAATTTCAAATTATTAATAACATTGTTCTCTCTTAATTTGAAATTTTGTTCTTCATTTCAAGTCTTTCTCTTAGCCTTTGAAAGTCTTCAAATTTTAGCAGCTTTGTAAAAATATCTAAAGTTTAATCTTGAGTCTTCAAATATTTAAGTTCAACTTCTGTCTTGAGAATGCATCCTCTAGTGAAATGATACCATCTGTATAGGTGCTTGTTACAATCAAGAAACATTAAATTATAAACTTCTTACTTGTTGTCCATACACATATCAATAGCTTATTTTTGTGGCATATACACATATTTTACATATTAGTAGCTTATCTTATTTTACCCACGGATTCTCAACTTCTTACTTATTGATTATTCACATGTCTCCTTAGTCAAATGACATGACATGTACAAAATGTTCTTGCTACATACTCTCACTCACCTGTTGAAAATGTGACAATATAAAGCCACTAGTGCTCTTTCTATCATCAATAGGTTGCTTCTTTGAGTTCCATGAAAAACCACAGTCCCCAATGAAAAATATAAAGCCACTAGTGCTCTTTCTATCATCAATAGGTTGCTTCTTTGAGTTCCACGAAAAACCACAGTCCCCAATGAAAAATATAAAGCCACTAGTGCTCTTTCTATCATCAATATCTCTCACAAAGTCCATATCATAATATTCAGATAGTTTGAAATTATTAGAAGAAGAGTAAAACAATCCACAATCAAGCGTCCCTTTTAGGCATTGGATCCTATTAGTAATTATCTTGTGTGTAGAAGTAGGAGTTTCTACGAAACGACTCACTACTTCAACAACACACAGAAGATCGGACCCTATACATGTTAAGTATCTTAGGCATCCCACGAGGCTTTTGAATAAAGTAGGGTCTTCCTTTTGTCCAACTTCTAACTTTGAAAAATTCAATTTGCTCTCTATTGGCTGTTCACCAGATTGCAATAAAATATTTTAAATTTATTCAAAACTTTCTTTCGCGTAGTTTTCTCGAGAATTAAAATACCTTATTCCAACTGCTTTATCAGTCATCTCGAACTTAAGTGTCATAGATTTTTTGAACTCTTCGAACAAGCTTGAATTGTTCCTAGTGAATATAAGATCATCCACATAGATTCATGCAATCAAAATATCTAAATTTTGATGTAAAGAGCATATCCATCGATACAAGCAAATCCTTGTCGACGCGACTATTCCATGCTTTATGTGCTTGCTTTAATCTGTACAATATTCTCCTAAATACGATAAATTTATCTTCATGTCCTTTAATCGTGTACAAAAACCATCTCAGAACTTTTGGAGTTAAGGAATGAAAAATTAGCAATAGTCGAGGTTGGACGAGTGGTTCATGAAAACTGGCAACGGGAGTTGTCATGGTGTCATAATTTGTTCAGTTTGGAATAAGGTTTAGTTGTAGATTTGTTGAATTTGCTTGTTGGAATTTCTTCGAATAGATCAATACCAGATGCTTGGGTTTTGAAGTACAAAGTTTTTGTCGATTACTCTGTAAGTTATGGATACAAATTGTTGATGCAACAACGATTGCCAAAGGATTGTTGCCTCAATATGCGAAAGGCGTTTAAAGGCTTTTGGAGGATTGTCGTACACCATGAAAGGTTCATGTGTTTGTTTGAAGACTTTTTCTTGACAAGCTGCCAACAAGATTAACACTCGTTTTGTCATGACCATAACCATGTATCTAGAAAATGACAATAATTCATACATTATAATATTTTCAGAGGTAATCCTATCAAAATTTTCATTAGTACAGTTTTAGAATTGTCATTGTAACTATATAAAACATAGTGTACAAAACATCCTCTCATACACTTAAAAAAAAACAAAATACAATTTCAACAACATAATAACAGAGCATTATCCTCTGATGCTTGAAATCCCAACCTCAAGTCCCTTATCTGCTATAATACATATAAATATGAAATGAGATAATAATCTTAGTGAGTTATATAAAAAGGGAGATGACAGTTCAAATATTTTTTTTCCTTAAATGAATATAAAATTTCATTCGAAACAATACTTCTTTTTTACTTTTCTTTTTTCCTTAAAGTATGGAGAAATTACATGATCCTCTGTTTTTCTTAAAGTATGAAAAAGTCTCCTCAATTATCTTGATGTGGGTCACCAAGATAATTTGAATATCTCTTGGTAAAGTTGGTCTGGCCATGACCCTAAGTAGCGTCCTAGTTGTTCTTTCTTTACCTATTTTTCATGCCTGGAACAATCCTCAATGTCTCAATGTATCCTTTTAAGACCACATATGTCATGACATTATGTATATAATGCATACCTCATTATCACATCAATTGCAAGAAAGTATTTAACTTCAATATCATAATAAGCAAAACAAAATGTATAAATTAGTTTCAAGTCAATCAATAAAGGATAACTTAGTTAGAAGTAATATTTATTCAAAGGAAGTCATTGGGTCAGAGGCAACTTGATCAAAGGAAGCATTGAATCAGAGGCAGGCTAATCATAGGAAATATTGGATCGAAGACAACCTGATCAGATGAAGACTTGGATCAAAGGCAAACTGTTTAGAAGAAGAATGAATCAGAGGTCGACCTTTTAGAAGAAGAAGAAATAAATCAAAGGAAAGTCGTTTAAAAGAAGAACAAATCAGAGGCAGACTGTTTAAAAGAAGAAATAAATCAGAGGCAACTCATTTAGAGGAATAGTGGATCAGAGGCATAATAGAACGTTCAGAGGGGGTTTAGGAAAACGCATTAACACTATAGTTTGCCCCTTAACTTTATCCTTCTTTCCTTCCATCTTCAACACATTAATATCATCCACTCAAACATATGCAAAATGAATGAGTTTTTGAAGAACTAAATGCATATTTCAATATTTCATAGATGTCAACCCTCACAGTTTTTCCTCATTCTCAGTTTTAAGAATTCCATCATTTCAAACCCATAATTAATTTCCAATAGTAAATGAAATTTAAAATTGAGTCAAAAAATCCACATGCAAAATATGAAATAAGTTTTAGGAAAAGAACTCACACTCTTAACGAGAATAATTTCCTTTAGAATCGAGTTGGGTTATGGAATTGTCTAGTTTTTAAACTCTCGAAACTTCTGCCTTAGTTGGACTGGTTCGATTATGAGATTATCCTATCTACTCTTTATCTTATTTTAGTGTTGCTTTAGAGGGTAACTAACATTTAAGAGGAAGGAAAAGACATGCACGAGGTCGGATTGGAGGAAGATAACTTTAGATGGTTGTTGCCATTGAAGGATCTCGGAAAGAGAAGGAAAGGCGAGAGATGATGATGACGATGAATAGTAAGAGATTGTGATTGTGTGTTAGGATGGAAGGGAACGTATAGTTGGTGATGAAAGAAATGAAATTCATAATGGTTTTTTGTGGACCGGTGAGTGAAGGAGAAAAAGAAAAACGATGTTTCCTTCTTTTGACACTTGTACTTATTTATAATACCACTTTCTCATACTAAGCTTGATCTTAAATTAAATATTACTAGAAATACAATATTAATGAATAATAAAGTTCTGATAATCTAATTATTACTTTACTCTTGTAAATATTTCTAAAGTAATGAGAAAGTTATTACAAGTTTCACGTGGAATATTGAACTCGACAGGGAAATCTTGTTGTGTTTTTTGATTTGGTACTTTTAAAACAATTCAACACCTATTTTTTTATTGTTGTAATTCTAATAGAATGTGGACCGAAGTATTTTGCTGGATTGGAGTTCAAGGTTCATGCAACAAGAAAGTTTTAATTGGCTTCAATTTGAATGGAAGAAAGACTAGTAAGGCAAACTATATTGTTTGGCTAGCAACGGGTTGGTGTATCTTAGACATACAAAAATGAAATTATTTTCAAGGACGAAGTCTTTGATAGCACAAGACTTTTAAATCACATTAAGATTTGTTCTTCAAGTTGGTTTGCAACACATAAACAAAGAAGATTACCCTTTAGTTATGTGATTGGTGTTACAATCCTATAGTGTGTATTGAGAGTTATAATTGATTCAAATTTTTATAATGGACTTGAGTATTCCCTGTAATTTCTATAATATATTTGCTTATTAAAAAAGATTTAAGGACATTACTTTTCAATTTCTTTATATTAACTCACCAACTAATCTAACTAATTAGACGGAGCTTATGTGAATATGAATTATTATTATTATTGTTTGTAGATAAGTTTATAAATTTTTAGTCTCTATAAAATTTCACAATTTTGTTTTTAATCGTTATAAAAAATTTGATCAATTTTTAGTGCTTTAAAAATTTTATTTTTCATTCTCGCTCTTTGATTTCAAAATAACAATTATATATCTTTCGAATTTTTAAATAATTTTATACACTAATGTTTATGACATTGTAAGAAATTTTTCTACTAAATTATATAATTTTTTAACAAACGATAAATTAAATATGAATTTTTAAACATCAAACACTTAAAATTTCATATTTAATTTATCATTTATTAATAAATTTAAAATTACAAAAAAGTTATTCAAAAATTTGATAATTATTCAATAATTGATTTAAAATAAAATTCACACAATATAAACAAAAAATTTAAAGACTTAAAAGTTGACAAATTTTTTCACAAAACTTAAAAATAAAATTTTATAAAAATTAAAAGCCTATTTAACTATTCATAAATTAACTTGACCACTGCATGTAAAAAAAACAAAGTATGTCCGTTAAAATATTGGATGTGTTTTTTGTTACCGGTTGATATCTTTTATGTCAGTTGGCGGGAAACCACGGAAAAAACAAAAGAAAATGAGACAGTTTTATTATATGAAAAAAACAAACAGTGTCTTTGTCACCATGAATGAAACCAACGATGAAATGAAAACACTTCCTTGCACGCTAATAAAAACCCATGACGCCATTTTATTAACACAAAATATATGCATGCAGCTTTAAAAACGGGACGAAAATGAAGGAGATCTATAAAGTGCTCTACTCCGTTGAGGTTGCAATGCAAAGAGAGAGAGAGAGAGAATTGCGGAAAAAAGACAAGTAGATTGTGACAACACAAATAAAGAATGGGACAACCTTGATTTGTTGCATTTCAATATTATTCTTCTGCAGCTTTTCTCTCTCTCTTAATACTATTGCACACAAGTACTGATGAAAAACCAAACAAACACACACGTACTCAATATTTCATACGTATACACTCAAAATTGTGGCCCCCATTATTCAGCTTGCTTCTCGCACCACCACTATCACCTTCAATTTATTCATTAATAAAATCACCCTTCCATCTTTTCTTTTCTATGCTTACTGTTTGTCGTTTACATCCTACAATACATGCACATTATACTATATATTTAATTTTAATTATTTATCTTTTATATAATATTTATTTTTATTTTTTATTTTTTTTATTGTTATTGTTATTTGTTTTTATTATTTATCTTTTACGTAATATTTGTTTTAATCCTTAATAAAATGACAAATTTATATAATTTTATAAAAGATAAATAATTAAAACGATAATTTAATAAACGATAAAAGACTACAATAAAAGATAAATAACTCAAACAAATAAAAAAATAAAAATGGATATTAATTAAAAAATTAATGATGAAAATCATATTTAAGTCTTATTTTAATAAATAAATATTTTTTATGAAGAAAAACGGATTAAACCCAAAAAATAAAAATAAACCCCTGTTCGTTGTCTTTATTTGTTGTATTTATTTGTTATGAGAATATAAAAAATTATCATGCGGTCATAATCGAACAAATGATGCTTTGAAGAACGAGTAATCGTTTAAAAAATTAGAAATATTTTGTTATGAAAATTTGAAATGTTAGTCGATAAATTAGTCTTAATCGATTTTATTAATTTGATGTGTTCGTGTAAACTTAGTTGTTGCAAATAGAAAATTTAGTAGCCATATAGTAAAAAGGAAATGTTTCATAGTCATAATTGTTTTTAATTAATTTTATTAAACTACCACTTTATCTAGATTACTAAATCAAACAACATTCTTGGTTGTCCACCTAAATATTAACAATTTTATTGCGAATTGAAATCAAATTCAACGACCTTGATTGAGAGAAACTAACTCATCACAATTATTATTTGAACGGTTTAATACATTTGTCAAAAATTTATCAAATTTTTTAGTGTCGTTACAAATAATTGTTGATTGATTTTCAATAAGACAAATTAGTCATATTTAGGATTAATTATTTTTTGTTTTTATTTTGTGTTCTAATTTTTTTTTCCTTTTCACATAGTTTTATGTTACTAAATGTGTTCTGAGCTGCGTATGTAGAGTGAAAATTGAGGTGAACTACGTTTTGATCCTGAAAAAAAATAAAAATGCAAAAGCAAATCAGAAGAGAGTTAGACTAGCAAGAGAAACTTGTATGCTAAATATCGTCGAGACTAACCGGTTCTCAGCTCTCAGATTTTGAACAACTCATACCACTTTTAAATTCTTAAGGGACTAAAATGGTAATTAAATAATTAGATTTATCATTCCTCAAATGGTACTTGTGTCATTTTAAAAGTAATATAATTTTTCGCTTTTTAATTTATATCCAACCAAACAAAAAAAGAGCAAATACATCATTATCACTTTCTTCTATTTTTCTTATATTTTTTTTTTAAAAATCATACCTTAAATCTATTGTATTTTTCACATTTTTTAATTTTTTTTCTCTCGTGCTTTCCCTCCTCTTGCTTTTCTCTATCAACCAAACACAACTTATTACCATATGTCAAATTGTAGAACATAATGTGAAAAAGACACTAAATATTTTTTTTTAGTTTGAGAGATTAAACTTTTGTTTCATAAATTTAAAGGACTAAACTGATGGGCTCTTACAACTTTAAACACTAGAGAGATAAGTATACGAAAGAGATAAAATAGTCGTTTATTTGGCTCAATAAATGAAGAAGTTTGAGAGTAAAATAAATGATAAGAAGATTATTAGTTCGATTTCTACTTTTAGTATAAACAATAACTATACTACTTCATTAGTCGTTGCAAAATATTGAAGTATAAGAGAGAAAAGTGCAAGTAAGAAATTGAAGGGAGTGTGTCTCGTACAACTCTTATCAAAAACCACTTATAGGAACATTTTATATAAATCAAGATCGCAATTTCTCTACAATTGCCACCAGATTTTTTATGAATAAAAAAAAGTGAATGGAGTGAAATGATTAAAAATGTAGATTTTTAGATGATGCAGCTAAAGTTTTTAAGAACAATAAACTGATAATGTTAATGATGGTTTGATTTTTTATATTAACAGTAGATAGCCATGCATGTTTGATTTTTTGGCGAAAATCTAGATTCATGTCCAAAGACATCTTGATTCCAAATGTGTAAGATATTTTAGTATTCGAATACAAACATTGCAATTTATGTTGGGTCCACGATAACAATTTGTTATGTCGCAGCAATTAAATCAAACACATGTACACTATAAACCATTTATTCACAACAATGGATTGTAGCTAGGAACAAAGACAATCTAACAATTTGAAGTAGAGTGAGATGGAGAAAGGCAAAACCGATAAAAAGAGTTTTTCAAGCAAAGCGAACACCATATGGAAGGTGAGATATGCCGACATTGTTTTTTATTATTATTATTATTATTATTATTATTATTATTATTATTATTATTATTATTATTATTATTTGCATAACATAATACTACTGGAGAGGGAGCACAAAGAATAGCGGAACAAAAAAATAGTTGGGAAATGCGGATATAAAAACACTTAGGAATATAATCACAATAACACATTAATATAACATGAAAAATTATAAAATAGGACCATAAATTCACGCCAGTTTGTATCAATAAAAACCAACGTCGTATGCTATTCAACACAACGTTTATTTCTTACTGTATCAACGTATCATTAACTTACATTTTTTTTATAGAAATTGATTGATCCATGAAATTCATCTATGTTAACTTCAAAAAAAAAAAAAGCAGCATGAATCTAAATTGACCATTTAAAAGTTTTTTCTAACCAAAACTATTCCAAAACAACATTTTCACAATATAATCATTATTTACTCACGTGGAAGTTTGGCAATGCTTCTATAATAATAGGATAGAGTATATTAAGAATTAATTTCCCCAAACCATATATACCAATGGTCGGGAAAAACATTAAGAAATTAGATAACAAAATGTAATGTGAAAAATTCTAAAACTAAATAAATCCACAATCACTATCCAATAAACTAGAGAATAACACATTATGAAAAAATAAAATAAATTGTACTTCTAATCTTTATATCGTTTAATTTTCAGATAGGTTTTTATGTTTTTTTTCTCCCAACTAGGTTTTTTAAGTGGTACACCGTTTGCAGCGTTAGCTTTTATGTTATTGTTCGCTTGCAATATTGTAATTTTATGTTAGTTCCGTTAAAAAATGTCTCCGGGTCGTTATAATATTAGTGTGTGATTTGCGGTGTTGTTGTAGCAAATTATAAAAATATACGATTTCAAATTAGTCTTTTAAGTTTTGGAAAAATATACTTATAGTCCTCTAAGTCTAAATCAGTTTTTGCTCAAGTTCGATCTTCATCTTTTACCTCTTCGTCATCTTTCTTTTCTACTCCATCTTTAAAAAAATCAAAAACCCAAAATTTATAAATCCAATAGAACGTCGACCACGTGAATTAGAGAAAAATCAAAATAAGAAATCCATCATTCCAACGAGAATTAAAAAGTAAGTTGAAAATAATGAAAAATTCACTAAAGATAAATGAGTTGTTCTTACATCTGATAACTGAATCATAAATAAAGGTCTAAAGTGCAATTTAGCCAAAAAATTTATAGAGTGTTATAATATTTGTTCTCTCAATTTGAAAAGTATTTTATATTTGAGAGTAGTAATTTTAATATTCGTATTTATACATATTAGATATTTAAATATTCATACGAGTCGTATCGAGTTATTAAAATAAATCGATAAATAATAAAATATAATTGTTATGATTGTGACTGAATTAAAAATCATTAAAATAACTTTAAATCTGAACCATAAATTAAATTTTACAAAAAAAAATATATATTAACTCAAATATTCGTAGACAATGCACCTCTTTATGCGTGTGTCTGATATTTGCATGAAACAAAGTATTGAATTATATTATATTTGATTCAATTTCCGAATGTATGAACAAGTCATTTATTTTTAGTGTGAATTTTTATTTATTTACAACAACTGATTTTTTAATACTTGTTGAAATAATGGATTTCTTGTTTTAATTTTTCTCTGATTCATAATATTTTTACAAACATATAATAACATAAATGGTAACGTTGCAAATGAGATCTTAGTTAAAGGACCTAGTTTGGAAAAAAAAACATAACGAATATATTTGAGAACTTAATTAAACATAAAAAACTGGAAGTACAGTTTAATCAAAAAATTATAACATGTTGACTTCTTTTAAACACCACACGGTCATAATACATTTAAAGTAAATATTAAAAAAAAACGAATATAAATTTAAGTGGTTTTTGACCATACTTGTAGCTAATAATTAAAGTCCATATATAATCTTGGTCTCCTTTCTCTTTACCATTCTAGACAATATAAGACTTCTCGAGGATGTTACAATTTGGTCCAACTCGAGCACAAAGTTTATTTATTAAATGGGGATTTGCGTAGGAAAGGAGAGGCGTGGCCTTCTTTTTCTACATCTGCAAGTTTGTTTTTTACTCATTTGTTTTGTTTTTTTGAGAGGGAATATGATATAAAAATCAAAGTAAATTATGTTACTGTATTTGGTGTGACAAAGTCAAATGCTCACTCCACTACCACTCAGCTTACATCTAAATGGAAGACATTTTCCCAAGTGACTATTCATTTCTTGCTTGTAATCGAATTCCTAACTCACACCCATCCCTTGCATCATGATCACCATGTGTAAATTTATGACTCTTAAATATTTGAGTTTAAAGTATATGTACAGTAAAATATATTAAAAATATATATAAATAAAAGTGAGAATATAATATTTTTTATTAAATTATTGTTGTTAGATATTAGGATATTTTCAATGTCATAAATGTAGAGTATAAAATATGAAATAATTGCTAATGCGATCTCTTAACTTAATTTCAAATAGTATTTTATTTTATTTTTTATTTTTTTATTTTTTTTCGATTTAGTCTTATATTTAATTTTAAATAACAATTTGATCATTTGTATCTTAAAATGTCAACAATGTTATCATTTCTTTACATAAACTTAGAAATTTTATCAAAATCTTCAAACAAAACCCATAAAACTCAATACATATTTTAAGAAAATTCATATATTTATCAAATCCATAACTCAAATATTCAAATAAACTCATATTTCCATCTCCAACAACATCAAATTCATCAAATAAAGAATGAAAATATGAGTTTATTTGAAGATTTGAGTTATGAATTTGATGAAATTTGCATTATATTGAATATGATAATTAGTTTTATGGGTTTTGTTTGAAAATTTTGATGAATTTTTGTAAAAAAAGATAATATTGTTGACATTTTAAGACATAATCAATCAAATTGTTACTTAAAATTAAATAAAAGACTAAATCGAAAAGAAAAAAAAAATAAGTGTTACCTGAAATTAAGTGTTACAGAGAGAGTAATTTACAAAAATATTTATTTTTGGTACAAAATATATGCTCCCTCTGTTTTTTTTTAATTGTCGTATTTGTAGAAAAATTGTATTTTTATTTATTTGTCGTTTACAAAGTTCAATGTAGCACTACTTATTGATTTATCAATAATACCTTTAATTGTTTGTTAGAGAGAGCGAAAAAAAAAACAGAATGAAATAATAAATAATTAGCGGTGTTATAAGAAAAAAGATAAATAATTTTGTCAAAACTAACAAAATTAATTAGTTATCTTGTTATGTGTAAAATGATTTTAGAAAAACTATGACTAAAAAGGAACATAAGGAGTATCAATTTTGATGATGACAAAAATTTGTTGAAGAATAACATATTTTTTCTATTCATAAGGAATGAACCAAAAATCTTATTTAAAAGATATAAATTCAGTTTCACTCCGAACCAATCTAAATGTTTTCAATATTAACCCTCCATTGGTTCGTCTTAAAAATGATGTCACATTTTACCATTTTACACAGATTAAAAAAATGATTAATTGAAGAAAGAGAATATTTGTTTTTATAAAAAAAAAATTATTAAAGGAGTACAAAGAATACCCAAACTAATTTACAATGACAATGTATTATTCACTTTAGAGACAACCAAAAGATTTCGACACCGACAAACGAAACTAAAATTAAAAATAACTTTCTTTCTAACCATATACCAAGTCCATGAGAGAGTTTTAATATTATCCACCACTAAAGCTACATCACCCTCCCTACC
This sequence comes from Cicer chorassanicum, assembly GCA_037974735.1. Lineage (NCBI taxonomy): Eukaryota > Viridiplantae > Streptophyta > Magnoliopsida > Fabales > Fabaceae > Cicer > Cicer chorassanicum. Next base: position 9,392,448 of record JBBPBP010009780.1, read on the forward strand.
ATTGAATAGAATGTTGTTTCTCAAAATTCGAATTAAACTCTTCCATTTTTGTGGCATCTAAAACACAATAAATGATCGGCTCCAACACTCCTCCCCACCTCTCCAATATCCAACCAAAATTGAATCTTACACCATATCAACTTAGCAAATTAGCATGAGTAAAAAACATGATTTTTTTTCCTCATTCACTTGAAAACAGTAAACACAACATGTATTTAAATATCTATGTGAAACACTTCTCTTTTCAAGCTCTATTCTTATAGATAAACGTCATAATAATAACCTTCATTCAAACACTTCTATCTCTGACGATACGATTGATTTCCATAAACTTTTTAAAGCCTTCTTCATATTTCTATCATCATAAATTCAAAATAAAGAATAATAATTTAAAGTTATATATATTGTATTGATTAGATGATACAAAAAAAAATATTAATTAACTTTATTAAAAATTAAAAATGACAATACTTTTGAGATAAATATTTTATTTTTATATAAATGCAACAATTATTATGAGATAATGAGAATATATATATTTTTAATTTATTTGAAAAAACCTTTAACGACGATGATTTTAGAATGAAGAATATAAATAACAAAAGTAATCAATACTTATTAATTGTAACTGTAATATATATATATATATATCCACTAACAATGCACACGGCATACTCCTTCAACAGCTGGAACAGAGAAGATCCCAAAAGGAGAATTCTTCACATGCTATTTATCAAGCAAAATATTGATGAAGTCGAGTTTTCTTCAACAGTAATAATGGTCTTTTCAATAATTATTGTAAATATTGTATAAGATTTTGTCAACTTTTTTTAAATTATTTTTAAAATTTTGAAATAATTTGAATAGTTGACAAAACTTAATAAATAATTGAGATAATTATTGAAAAAGAGTAGCAAACCAATAAGTACTAGAAAAAACTACAAGTTAAATACAATTTCTTGTGCCCTAAATAATTGAAACGGAATAAGCAAATTTTCTTATGTTTCGAAAACTAAGTTAAAAATAAAACAAATAATTTTAAGGCGGCACGTCTACCTAAGCTGTCCTCCCACTCAATTATATGCAATAATAAATAATTAATTAAATAAGTAGTGAAAACAAATACTAGGTTACACTCCAAAGTGCTTTTAATTAATTAATAAATAAATTATATAACAATTAAAGGGTCCAGAAATAATAGAAAGGTTAGACAAACATCGATGCTGAAACATAAGATTAGTAATATATTTTTTACAAAGTCAAGGACAAGGCCACATAGAGCACACCGACATTAAGTTACAACGATATTTGTTTGGATTGATAGGGAAGTAAAGCAAACTACCGAATCATTAGTGAAAGAACAATGATTTATTGGAACAGTGGATTCACATACTTTTTGGTGTGTGACAATATCATAATAAATTTCTTTTAAATGGTTGAGGCCACTATTTTGGTACGATAAAAACACTATGACACTGTTCCAAGAAAAATGGGATAAGTAGGCATTGTTGGTAAACACACTCATTATTCCCTAACACCCCTTAATTACTCTATCTAGTATCTACTCCTACTAGGAAAAATAATAAGAAAAGCAAGAAAAGAGAAAAGAGAAGGACCACATACGTATATACATGACATAAAGCGGATTGTGTAACAATTTTTTCTTATATTATTATCAATAATTTATAATGTTTACGATGTGAATCGTTTCATGTGTTTTATAATCGATTAATGTCTAAATTTTTTTTAAAATTTTGACAATGATTAATATCACTGAATTTAAATAGAGATTTATAGTCTTTTATGTCATTGCAACTGAGTGAATTTATGGATGTTGATTCAATATATATAAAATAAAATAGATATAAATAAGGATTTGAGAATTTAGTATTCATTTTTCTTTTATTGATTCATCAATATTAAAGTTTTAAATGATTTTCATCTATTGGTTAACCGTAAATTATATAACATATTTTTGCTATTTTAAAAGTCTATATCAATATAAAGTTATACTTTTTAATTGGAACTAAGCTTAGTGGGGATTGAGGTAGGCCATGACTCACCCCAAATCCCTAACATTATATTATGTAACATATGTAGATGATTTATTTTTGCCGTAGTAGTTAACATCTTTTGAGTCAGAATTGTATCATGAGTTTGACATTTGATGGTGATATTTTTTCAACTCATTTATATTTTTCTAAACAACATAAGTTAAAGTATTGAAATGCAAAATTAATTTTCCGAACAACATTTTTCTTCTTGATATTAACTACGAGATTAATTTTTATTTCATTACACTTCATATATAAATATATTTTTTATATTCATGTGTCGTTTAATTTGTTTTGATCTCCATAATTAAAATTTTTGTGAAATTTCACCACCGTTGAAACTATGAGTTAAAGTTGAACGGGTGGAGATTAAAAAATTTCCATTACCTAAATTCTTAAGGCTAATTATTTATAAGACACATTATTAATATATATTGTGAACTTAAACCCATTTCCAAACAATATCGTTAAAATGTAACCATTCATAGACCCATTAGAAATAAAATGTATGAATAGAATGACATTTTGTGTTCTTGACTTTATATCTTGTGATTCAATAGTAACTATTGGCCGAATATCAATTTTGTTTTAAATTAGAAATCATGGTTTTGTAGCAGTTGAACATTAGCTTTAAATGGTTACCCTTATATATATACCATTGCATGCTTCCCTAAAAAAATAATTGCTTTGCTTTGGTTTCACTTTTTGTTTGCAGCTTTAATTTAACTTAAAAATGGAACATAAAGTGATGAAATCTTAAGAAATGACATTCCCGCGTGCAAATGAAAGATATAAGTGGGTCATCTAATCATACTTTATGTACAGTTAACTAGATTCCTTGATTAAGACATTACATGTTCAATATATCATAGCATTCTTGTTATAAAAAAAATTAATCATAGCAATCTAAAGATCATTAGTGCAAAGCATTTAATTAGACGCCAAAAGAGCAAAATTGGGATGCACCATATCCCCACCTTGTACATTGTCATAAGAATCAATTAATTTAATTTATCAAATTTGCAGTATGTCTTAAATTAAAAAGTATCTATTAATTTAGCCATTTAAAAAAATTTGCATCACAGTTTTAAATATTTTATGCTTGACAACTTGTTTTGATACATCAAATAAATTATCTAAATCAATATATATATATATATATATATATATATATATCATTTATATATTAATTTTGATATAGATATTTATAAAAAAAAATTAGATAAAAAATTAAATTGATTAGTATTCTACAATATAAGTAATTAACTTTTTATTTCATAAATCTAAAAAGTTAAATTGATCAATTCTTACATTATAATTTTAACTACTAAAATGCTATTAATTATATTACAAAGTATTGCATTTTGGGACCATTGATTAATCTAAAGGTTATATATAATATGTCATTCTAATAAAAAAATTATTTTAAAATAAATGTCATTTAAATTTTTTAATGTAAAATGACTTCTATCTATTTATTAATTATTGAATTTTTAATAAGTATACCAAAATTTTAGACATAAAAATAGATTATGGACCACCTATTCTTTAGACCACTATCCAAAAATAGTCGAAATCATGAATTGCTATTAATTTGTATATAGGCCATTGTCAGGCTCTAAACACCGGCCTAGTTGATGTGGTTTTTCTTTTTTTGCCACATATAGGAAGACTTCAGAGTCTAGTTGCAAATCATTTCATGCCACAAGTCACTACTTATTCATTAAATCAAAAAAGGGTTTAACTAGGAACTTCAACAAAGCGTGAAAATTTAAAAATAATCGAGTTAGTAGAAGAAATTTGTAATGATTAATCAGTGACCTTATGAGAAAAATACAAATAATTAATAGGTATCGGTCTATGGTGCATCTATATATAAAATCTACGAGAGAACTTTCAATGTTCTTAGATTAAGGAGGTGATTAGAAACGAGTTTAGTGAGAAAAGTTAAATTTTTACGTGTAAATTGAGTTTGAATCTATATTAATAGAGAATCTATATATAATGTCTAATGCACCTCAAATCAGATTATTTTTAATGGAATCAATCTATGAAAAAAAAAATTACTGTGTTATTTATTGTTCAAAACATCCACCGAAATTGTCTATGATTGTTGGAGCAGTCATATTCGGCCACTTTTGGCATGTACACATGAATAGATCGGTTCAGCTAGATCTACTTTGTTACAAGACCTTGTTTTATCTAGATTGGCCCGTCTATTATGGGCTATGTTGGCCAATAACAAGACCTAATCCATTTTTTTCTTGATATGTTTATTTAAATTAATAAAAATAAAAACAAAATTAAAGCACCAGAACATATGTAATCACTTACTACAGTAGAGATGATAAAATAAAATTATAATATATAACACCACCACCACCGATACATAGAAATTGGTCGCGTTTACTCTTCAAAGCATGAGGGTGGAGTCAAAACATAAATTGGTCTTGGTCGACAGAAGACAATCACAAACAAATGTGAACCGGCAAATGTGCTAGACTGACGGTTCTAGACATGGTCGGCGGCAAAAACACCACAATAGTGCTATGTTCTTAAGTTTTAGCGGATACATTTTCTTGGTGTTTTTAGTAAATTAGATTTTCCTAAGACTATTTTTTAAAGTCAATCAAAAATAGCAAAAAAAAAGCTATTATTTGAGTCATCCAACATTTGCTCATAATAAATTTTTACAAAAATTTATATTTTTTTAGTTGTAGTGGACCAAGTCTTAGTCCGTTGAGCCGCTCCAGTTTAGTCCCATTTTTAATGTGGGCAAAATGGCTAAGTCGAAAAGATTTGTTCATTTTTTAGTCTTTGTTTTAAAGTTTAGTCTATACTAATATGTAGACCAAACAATTCGACCTACTTAGTTCGAATAGTTTTAATGATTAATCCCGTATAAAATCATTAATAACTATAAGTAGAATCTTCTCTCAACCACTTTTTCAATCCACGATGATCGAATCAAAGACTGAAAATGTATAATAAAATTATTTGCTCTAATTATCTTATTGCCATAAGCTATTTTTGCTTATACAGAATTTATACTCATTTCATATTCCGATGTAAAAACAAATTATTTATACAAATTATTTTTTCTGGCGTCGTAGATTCTTATACGATAAAAGTGAATATATATCTAAACGCCCCTAAATTTATAAAATTAATATGCCAGTGGCAAGTTCTTACAAATTAATAATTTTTTGTTTAAATTTGACACGTGTCACTATGTTCTCCATTGTGCACAAGAAGGAATACTTCCATTGGAAGATTGGAGACTTTTGCTTCATAGAAAAAGAATGAAGTGCCCCAATTATTTTTCCCCACATTTTTTCGATTTAAATCGGCAAGTAATTAAATTAAATCCTGTAATCATTGACAGTTTGAAAGCAAACTCATAATAAAAAAGATGATTATAATGCATATGACTTTTAAAACATGATTTGTGGAATGAATAATAGCGCATCTCCGTTATCTCAGTTACAAGATAACGTGATAAATTGACAACTGTACAGTAAACTTCAAAAGATTCAAAACTAAAAACATAATTACATACAAGTTAGTTTCTTTCTACTTAATTTACCGTCTGATTTTAGGAATAAGGAGTGAAAAAAACCTCATACTAATAATTATTGTTAATTAATCACAATTATTGATTGATATTGAAATTAATGACTAAGATTTAAAGTAACTTTTTATATTTATTATTCGAGTCAATCAATTCCTCGTTTATATATATATATATATATATATATATATATATATATATAACTTGTATTTCATAAAAGAGAAACTAAATAAAGCAACATCATCATAATGGAAAGATACTATTTACAATCACCACTTTGGTTTTAAATTATGGTGCACGACTGTAATTGTAGCCGTAATATTGTAGATTTAAAATTAGCGAAACGTTGTCATAGTTGCAATTTATGCCACATTGTTCGCATTTGTATGTTCTTTTCGCAGTAAAAAGTTTTTCAGTGTAACCGCATCTGCAAATTAAAATCATGATTACCAATTAAAAGAAAGGCGTAAATTAATTACGAGGAGGAAGAAAGAATTTCACTATACTAAAATCTCACTCATTATCAAACATAACTATCTTGTTAGTGCATTTGTTAGCCTTACAAAAGATGTGTACAAGAATACAATGTCAACCTCTCAGATTTTGAAAAGACAAAACTTGATATAGTTTGGGTTGATGATGTTAATCATTAATCTTCAGAGAGTAAATCTCATATGAATATATATTAATATATATGAAGATGATATATCTAGTTAGAATATTTTCTTTATGTGAGAATAAGAGAAATATTTATCAACCATTAAATCAAAATAAATTGCTAAGATTAAAAACCCCATTTAAAAAACTCATGTGCATTTCCCTACTAGGTTGTTTCTCATAAAATCCATTTTACCGTTTCATCTTCTTCATCTGCAACATTGTTGGCTTACATAGATTTTTGGTATCTAAACAATCAAAAACATAAAACTCAGTCCACTTTAATATATTTTTATGGAGATTATACATCTCATTGGGTGAGTAGTGTTTCACTTCATTTCTCATCAAACAAAGTCACCATTTTCCTTCAAGATGTGAAGGTATATAGTAGATGAGAGTGGGTTGGAGAAGATGAAAATGTATTAGAAAATAGGAATTGATACTTTAGGAAGAATAGATTCATAAGAGGCTTCCAACAAATGGCCCACTATATAGTCTTCTCGGCCCACCCATAAGTGCAATACAAACAAAATTGAATTTCATACTCCAACTCTTTGATTTTTATATCCACAATTCTTGAAAAAAATTAAATTTATCTCTATTATTTTCATTGAAATTTTTTTGACCCATTATTTATTCCACACAAATACGAAATTTTTGGATATAAAATTTTGTTTTTTAAAAATCTGATTTAAAATTAATATATTGGAAATTTCTGATGTGTAGAAAAAAGAGAAAAAAAATTATATACTAAAAATTTCGAAAAAAAGTTTCGGGTATGAAAAAAATTGAGAAAAAATTTTGCATGCGGGAAATTTCATTTGAAATGAAATTTCAGGTATGAAAAACAAATTGAAAAAAAATATTTTATACTGAAAATTTCATTTTCAAAAATTTTGGTACATAAAAAAATTTATATCGAACATTTGAAACCCAAAATTTTCAGTATGTAAAAGAAATTGAGAAAAAATTTCACATACCGAAAATTTGAAAAACTCAATTTTCAATTTGTAAAGAAAATTGAGAAAAAAAAATTACATATAAAAAATTTTGAAAACTCAAAATTTCCGATGTATAAAAAAAATTGAGAAAAAATTTTATATATAAGAAATTTCAAAAATAGAATTTTGTAAAAAATATTGTTTTTTATACATAAAGAAACATAGATGTAGAGTAAAAAAAGCAGATTGATTTTGTTTAAAATTTTTATATTTTCTACAAAAGTATTTTAAAAGTTCATACAAAAATGATAAAATGAAAGGATAGAAGTTGAAATGGGAGTATAAAATCCAATTACCTAACATTCAAATTGTTCAACAACAAAAAGATGAGCCACTAAGCTCATTGGCAATCGCCTCACTAGCCCATGTAAAATCTACCACTAATGTGGATGAAAAAAAAAACCCTACCACCACCCCCACTTATACCTCCAACACTCAATCACATCAAAATATAATTTTGTCTTTTTTGAAATATTATTCAAAATATAAAGAGGCAAATTTTATTTTTATTCACTTTACTACTTCAATAACTCCTTCAAAAATTTATTATCTATGAAAAAAATTACAAAATCTTGAAAATTTGAAATATTTTTGAAACATAAATCACTTCTCTATTTTTAAAATTTTTATTACATTTAAAAATTTTAAAATGTCGGTTTGCCAATTTTTCTTTTAAATATTCGTAACTGGTGACGATGTTCATGTGTCTGATGGATAATCAAAATTTAAAAAAAAACAATAAAATTAAAATACACATACAAATTTCCTGTACTTTTGGAGTTAACGTTGTTTAATCACATTAATTCAAATTCCCCCAAAGTCATTGCTGCCTTATTTGACGAGTTCATTCTGAGCACATATAATTAATCAAAATTTTAATTAAAAAAAATTAATCAAAATTGATCCAAAGAACCAATATTTTTTTTCTACGGTACAACAGAATAAATTTCCCTTACGTTCAATTGTCAATCTCTATGCTATAAAATGATTGTTGGGAAAATAAAAAATGTGTCCCTTGTGTTTGACACTTTCTTGGTGCTTATAACTCTTTGGCAGGAAGTATTCGTCGTGTGATCTTAAAACAATAGAAATCTGGAAGACCGTGTTTGGAAGCAAACATGCCAGTAATTTAATTGGCTATTTCTACAATTTGAAATTAAATAAGTGCTAATTAACTTAAGTGCCGTTTGTTGAACGGTACTTACCAACATATATTAGTTATTAACGGGCAATACTATTGTGTTGGAATTGGTAGTTATTATTGGTTATCCATTGAGTTTGAGTAATGGAATGAGTGACAACGATGGAGGACAAGCAAAATGTTAATGGCCAGTCTTCTAGGAATAAACATGTTTTTTATTTTGCAACAATAAAAAAGATAAAAGATTACCATCTATTATTGAGTGTATCATAAGAGACTATTAAATTACCATAACATTACGAAATCGAGCTCGAATTTTTATTGAGACAAGTAATTTAGTGTCTGACACACTTCAAATATGATTATTTTGAACAGAGAGAACTTATAAGAAAAAGAGATTAAAAATTGATTTTTTTTTTTTAAATTAAACGTGGTTAAAAATGAATTAAATTAAAAATTATTTACTATGTTAAAATATCTTTATGTACAAGTGATTTTAATAATAAACTATAAATAAAAAATCATTCGTAGAAGTAAAAACTTCAATTGAAAATCTTTAGAGTGGTTTAATTTTAAGTAAAAATTCTTGCAGTGGTTTAAATTCAAGAAAAAATTTTGACGGTTAAATTTCAAGTAAAATTATTTGGAGTGATTTAATTTCTAATGAAAATTATTGGAGTTTAGTTTCAAGTATAAATTCTTAAACGGCCATGACAATACATATTGACTTTAGTTCTTTATTATAAGACGCACTAATCAAAAACACTTTATATTTATATTTCATTGTGTTCATCTCTCTCATACTAAATGTTATGATAGTTGACATTCAATTAGAGTATTTGTTTAAGAGAATATAAAAATATTAAGGAGTCATAAATGTTTAAAAGAAGCCTATGTGCCAAAAAAGTCTCATAATATTATTCTTGTCGTCATTAGACCAATTTTTTTTTCTTTCTAGTTTTTGATTTTTCAATTATATTCGTGTTTAGTTTTATTCCAATAATTTGTCTACATGTATTGTTTTTTTCTCCAACAAATACTAATTTTAGGCTTTAAGCTTCATTCAACAAGATGAAATGTTAGACACCTGATAAATAGCTAGTATTTCCATGAAAAGAAAATACGCATGTACTATAATATTTTATAATTTAGACAAGTGTCGATAAACAAAAATCATTGTCAAAACCTTAGTCAACAATTTGAAAACCGTTTTTTATGCGTAGAGCATGTACCAATTGACTATTTCAATATTTTTACTTTCACCCACATAATACCAAAACCATTGCTCGAAAAATATGAGAATAGGAAACAGTTTTTTAATTCAATTTTATGCCACAATTTTCTCATCAAATTTTAGGCTACAGTTCTAAAAGTGTTGCTTTTCTTAATTTACTTTAGGCCACGAGTCAACAAATATTATCAATTTTATCTAAAATAATTACAATAAATTAAATTATCTGTGATAAAATTTAAATAAATAAATAAACAAAAGATAAATTTTTAAAAGTAATTGTATATTAAAATTTCAAATCTTCAAATTGAATGCGTGTATATATTTTTAGAATTGCACTGCACACAATAAAGTACACAATTAATAACTTTTGCGAGAATTTCATTACACGTTTTAAAGATACTCAACTAAGGATCCTCATAAATAAACACGTTTCTTTAGTTTATATTACTCTTATGCAATAAGTATTAGTTGAATAGTAAACAAGATATCAATATTAGTTACAAAAACATAGCTTTGGCGAAACGAGTTGCAAATACTTTTTTTCTCAAATATCAATTAAGTATAATATATAATTTATATTATGAACAATAAAAAGGTGTTGTTATTTTTGTTTACGGTCTCGGTTTTCTAGCCATGGACAAATAAAGTGTAATATAGCATTAGTATATATTTTAATTCAGTCAAAAGTACGATTAATTGTGTGGAAGTTGTTTCAAAATATGTTGCTTATAAAGGATAATTTGTTCTCTCGAATAATCATTTCTTTTGAAGATCAATAATGTGTAGCAAATTGCAGGGAATCTGAAATATCACATCATTTATTCTTTATGTGCTCTCTTTTTGGATATGTGTGGTATGGTATTTTGAATTGGTTTGCACTATTGGATGTAGTTCATATAGATGCAATCAATCATCCTAATCAATTTGATGGTTTTTTTTTATGCGGTCGTGTAATGCGTCAAAAAATTAATCTAGTTTGGTTTGCGGTGACATGGGCAATTTGAAGATCCATAAATGAGACGATTTTTCGTTTGCATGTTTTGAATGCAAATCTTATTATTGAAAAAGTTAAACTTTTAGCATAAAAATTGATCAAATTGTATGTAAAATGATTTTGTTATGGATATAACTAATAGTTCTCTCAACTCTTTAGAGTGTATTGACAGCATTTGTGGTTAATTGTTTTACTTTTTGTTTTAATAGTTTAGTTTGTGTTTCTGATTTGTTTTACTCGTACGATAAAAATATTATAAACTTTCTTTTGTTTTTGTTCTAAACATTTCTTATGTTTAAAACATTTCTTTATTATTTTTATTTTTGACTTGCTCAAAAAAAAAATGACATTAGTAAACTACTATTAGCAATTAATAATTGAATTAAGTTTAAATTCTACTGAAACTTTATATATTGATGTAAAATAGTCGAAACCATGATAATTCTGCTCATTAAAACTGGACATATTAACCCAAAATTCTCCTTTCCACACTTTTACAAACAAATCGGACAAACATAAAATATCTTCAATAATTGCCAGCTTTTGCCAGCTCTTAGTTCACCATTAATAAAAAAGAATTTTGAGAGAATAAAAAAACACAACAGTTATTACTACGGGTTTCCTCTGGTTCCAGCTGAGCACAGGTATTCTAAATCACTCCTCGATCGATCATCATGTCATGTTCACTATAGCTAGCATTGTAGCACGACAACAAAACATGCACAAAAACCATACAATATTTCTTTTACCAACATTGAATATTTGGTTAGTTGTTTTCCACTGGCAACGGTTAAATATTTAACTATTATGTTTCTATCTTCCCCCATTAAATATTAGGATAACATAAATATTATTTCAAAATTGTTGTTAAAAATGTAAACCACGTAATAATATAAGGCTAAATACCATGATCCATTAACTAAATTTCAGTTAACGATTTATTTATTTATTTATTTTCGATTTGGTTCTTTATGTTTTTAAATAATTTCAGCATTACCCTTTAAATGAGGTTCTGTTAAGAAAAAATTAAAAAATATTTCCTCCATTTTCAAAAAAAATAACCCTTTATGTTTTGGAAATATTTCAAAAAAATGTTCAAAGTTTGTTCTAAGTTTGGTAGTAGGATTGATTCGTTAAAACTGAAGCTATGAGGTATTTATATTCCTTAGACATCACTTCAGATCAGTGGCAATCGTTTCTAGAGGTTTTTATGAACATATGCAATGATCCAAATGAGGGATTTTTTAACTTTTTCTTAACGGAACCTCACTTAAAAGGTAACGCTGAAATTATTTAAAAAGATAAAGGACTAAATCGAGAAAAAAAAAGATAAAAGACTAAATTCATAACCGAAATTAAGTTAAGGGACCACGGATGGTATATAGCCATAATATAATGATGACTTTGGTTCGTAAGTCCAGACTCAACTAATAAATTACTAACATTATTAAATTGAATATCATGTTTCATATTCGAAACATGAAATCTCGGAGTTATGCATAATATTTTTATAGTCTTTCTATCAAAGAGATAAAAAAAAATAATGATGACATTGTAACCAAAAAAATATGACTTAATTTTATTTTTTAGTCCCTTATTTAATCACATCTACTCAAATAATTCGTCATTAATTTTTAAAATTAAGTTTTGTTCCCTCAAATATCACATTTGTTTCAATTTTTGGAATTGTATATATGTGTTCCAAAATGGACATATTATTAAATGACGTGTCATCAAATTAACATGTTACAGTGAAATACAAGTAAGTTTATATTTATTTATATCATTGAGTTTTAAAATAATACATTCAAAAATCACAAATAAAAAAACTTAAAAAAAAAAGTTGTGAGGTTATAATAATAAATAAACATCTTTGTAATTTAGTCTGTGTCATCAAACATGTTACAGTGAAATACAAGTAAATTTATATTTATCTACATTATTGAGTATTAAAATAATACATTCAAATATCACAAATTAAAAAAATTATAAAAGGATGAAGTTGTGAGGTTACAATAATAAATAAACATTTTTGTAATTTATTTTTAATTTATGAATTTTTATTTTTATTTTTTACATGTTTTGTTCTAACTTTTAATGTTTGATGAGGTTTATAAATCTAGTATTTGACCACATTAATTGGTTTAATATCATGTCATTTAAAAACATGAAACTTTGGAGTAAAAAATGTAAGTTGAGACAAAAAATTACAAGAAGTATGAAACTTGGAATTTTTTTAATTATATCCTCTTTTAAAAGTTTCAAAATACCCTATTTTGAAATTAATGTCTTAGTTGTTTGGGTCACAAAGTAGGGATATCACCATGTAATGGGCCGAAATTTTTTCTATTTCAGTTATTTTATATTTTATTAAAAAAATAAAGTAATAGATGGTTGCATCGTTAGGATGCAATTTCTTGAAGGAGAGAAATTTTCAATGCAGTAAATGATCACATCTACGTTCTGCGACTTTATGTAGACCAAAAAAATTAAGGTATTTTGGTACATTAATTTTAAGGTAGAGTTTTTATAAAAAAAATTTCTAGAAGAGCATATAGTTGAAAAAATCCTGAAACTTGAGAGACCAAAAAATTTAATTTAAAAAGAAAACTATTTTGGTGAGTAAACTAAATAAAGGATCAAAATTAAAAATTAGAATTAATCGCAAAATGATATTACAAGATCTAAAAGAGTTGAATATAGTCTCCTACAATAAAACAAACTTCAAACCTCGATTTAAAAATGAAACACATTAGAATTCGGTAATATCTCGTCGCAAATGATTATTACATCAGGAAAGAATTTGTGAAAAATCAAAAAGATTGGAAGATAAAAAATAAAAAAGTTAAGTGTTCAAAATAAAAAGTGGACTTTTCCATCTGACCATCTATTGGAGGTTAGTAATTCACGGAAGGGTAATTATTATTTATATTCATATAATAATATGACGTTACAAGTTTAATTTTTATTTTATCCTATATAGAAAATTCTTTTCATGTAGTATAATAATTAAAGAAAAAGTCGCTGTCAAAAAGTAAAGAATAAATCATTATCGAGCAAATTCATCGAGCCTTAAATTCAACATACGTGTCAAATATGGGTGTTATAAATTCACCTTTTTTTTTTTTGAAAAATATTAGTAATTAACTAGTTAGTAAAAAGAATCTTTGACTTCCCTCTCAATATTATTTGAGTATTAACCACTATCTTCACTGTCTTCTAAGGCATGAGTTGAATTTGATCCAGTTGTACAACACACTTACAAAAATTGATATAAAATCTCATTTTATTATACAGTTTGGAATTAGGAATAGGTCGACTCGAACTAACTTTCAAATCAAGTGGAATTCATCACACATGCACTTAACATTTTCATTAACCTTTATTCTTTTTAAATTAATCTTCAATTTAAAGCTTGACGCGTTTTTCTTGAATTCTCAGTTTTTAATTTGAAAAAAATATATAAAAAATGAGAGAAATGCAATTTAAGATCTTCTTTGCATGTTTGGATTCCTAAATGCAAGCATACAAACGCACATCAGGAGAACTCTATTTTTTAGTATTTAAGTGGATTTAATATATACACGTCATTTATTTACAATCTTTTAATGATAGTACTTGATAAACATTCAAGATATTGAGTCCAAATTTTTACTGGAATAATTGTAAAATTATCATTAGTATCACTTTGAATAATAAAACATTTTTCTTTCCTAATAAAGTTAATTTGTGACAAAGTTGTCCCAATTTAATTTTCTTAAAGACTATAAAATACCTTTATTTTTTTCAAAGACTAAATTGAGTCTTGCAATTTTTTTAAAGAAATAAAATGAATCTTTGCGCTTAATTTTTTTTGAATGAATCCTACTGATTACTTTATAGACCTAATCGATAAAAGAGAGATAAAATCTATGAGGAACAAAAGTTAGAACTAATAAAGATGGAGGTATTATACCACAAAGAGTAACATTTATAGATCTAACTCTGAAAGAAGCCAATTTTCCAACACCAAAATTACACTCCACAAAAATATAAGAAATCCTGAGTTGAAAAGAAGAAATCGTCATTAAAGTAATCAAGGTTAGGAGACTTGAAGGATAATACAACTATTAAAGAGTGACAATCTAACCATAGATTATATAAGTCATTTTGAGAAATCATTTGAATGAAAACATTATTGTTTGAAGCTATGTATGATAGATATAAGAGATTCATATATGCAAAGAAAAATAACCTACAATTGCACCACTCTTGTCCTTATAGATATCACCACCTCTAGCTTATGAAGTAGCTAAAATATCACAAGAAGGTGGGTTGAATATATATATATTCTACTTTTCTTAGTTTTCTTTTCTTTTAAAAATAGCATCCTTTGTGAGAGGATAGTAGATGGGTGTTAGAGGATAAATGTTTAGAATTGAAATGAGAGTTAGACAAAATGAAGATAATAGAGTATAGAAAATGACACACACAAATTTATATAGATTCACCCAAAATGGGTTACGTCAAGTCCTCACTTACTTGTGAGTTTTCACTATGGCTCAAAAGACTTATCCTCCAAAGGGATTATTTTCACTATGTAATTTCTTAGCCTCACAAGGCTTACATAAACAATTTATCTTCTTGTCTTACAGATCTTACACAATTATCAACAAGTTAATCTTAACTTAAGGATATACAGGTTTATTTGAAAGATTTGATAAGAGTGGATACTTGCACTATGATATACTTTCTAAGAGGATGATCCAAAGATATAATTAAGATTAGTAGAAAGTATGTTGATGATGAGATTGCTTTTCACAACTATGATCTTTTGCTGGTATAATGTTTCTTGTTGTTTTTGAGAATGGGATCATCTGAATTTATATAGACCATGATGCTTCAACTAGGAGGAGAAGTACAACATATTTTTTGGGGACTTAGATGATCGTCCATGGTCTTTGTTTAGAATTGCAAATATGCCCTTTAACTGTCCTTGTGATAAGAATGTTGAGAGGATGAGTGTTGTAGTCTATCCTCGAATGTGAGTTGTAGGAGGATGAAGTTTTCATTAATTCGGATGTGACTTGTGCTTTTTGGCTTTTCCTTTTCCCAACAATTCTCTATTCATCCTCTGTTATGTGATGTTTTTCCTTTTCCTTTTCATTAATTCGGATGCGAGGATGAATAGATAATGGAAGTTCATCATCTGTTATGTGATGTTTATCTTTTTGGCATTTGTACAAGTCTTTTTTATCTGTATTTTTTCTCAATTGATTGTCCTTTTTGTTATTCAGATTGTTTTAAATGTTTAGGCTAAAAGTAGCATTGTCCTCTTGTAAGAAGACAAATTCATATGTGTAAAAACTTCATTTAATCAAGAATTTAAATGACCTGTTTTCTCAAATTTATAGACTCAAGAGCACAAGTTAGATGACACAAATAATCAGAATCTTTAAAATAATTTTGTTATCATTAAAACATTTAAGAGATTTTTTGTCTCAACAACTTGACCCGGAGAAATAATCCATTTAACTTGAATAGGCCGTTTCTTTGGATGACCAACTACCTTGAAGGATTTAAAAATATAAAAATTATATACTGAAGATGGCACACAACTTCTAGATAAGTTACCACACAGAGATGTGGAATCACTATCAGGGAATTAGATTTTCATTTGCAGAAATTCTATAATGAAATAATCTCAAAGAGATGAAAGATTTAGCATGAGTAATTGATGACAATAAAATCCATTGTGTTCAAGATTTATGTAGGGGATCTAGATGGTAAAAACTATAAGCATCTTAAAGTCTAATATATTGTTTAAGTCTAGGACGCCAATAGTGGTACAAACTTCATCATCATGAGTAAGAGGAACAGGGACAAGGGCAACATAACAATAACATGAATGCAAACAAGAACCGATATAAACTCTTGTCGATCTAATACTCAATCATAGATCTTTTGACACCTACTAGCCGACAACAGTAAGTGGAATTAAGGAATATGAATGAAAGTAGATTAGACTGAACTAAGCTTTGTGAAATTTGATTTTGATTTATATTAAAAAAGTTATGTTTAAGTTTAATTTATAACATGTCATAGGCCAAATTTTAAGACATGACATTTTTCAAAGCACAACAAATTCTGAAAACTTATATAAAAATCTATTTCATTATTTTTGTTTGAAAGTCTACAACACTCAAGTGGTGAATGATATAGACTTTTTGTAAATAGACTAACAAATTAGTATGTGAATGCATTAAAGTTTTATTTTAATATTTAACATGAACTTATATATAGAGAATCTAACATAATATTATATCTTATTTCAACTATAATTTTATAATAATACTTTAAAAATATGATACAAATTATGACTATAGCATGTATGGCTGTCGTTTCTTCCTTTAAATTATGATAGAAATACATGAAAATATAATTAGTTTTATATAAAAAATAATACAACTCTTAAAAATATCTATCTTCAAAGTTGAGTTGGATTTTCTAATTGTAGATTCGTGAACTCAAATAGAAGATTCGTTGAAAACTCATTGAGAACATGTGAATAAATTTCAATTTATTTTTATTTATCAAATCCAACTTGATTATTTAGTAAAAAAAACAGTATCTACCTAATTTTATAGTTTAGAATCTTTAGATGACTTAACTTATAAACAATCCTCTTAGGATGTGCCCAAACCGTATCTTACGGTATGTTTGGCTTAGAAGAAAGGGGAGGAACGAAAGTGAAGAATGAAAAGGACGTGGAAGGTGGCATTTTTCATTGTTTGAAGTCACTATAAAAAGGTAAAGGAAAAAAACATTTCGTAGGACGCACCAAAATGTTCTTAAATCCCTCGATTAAACAAAAAGTGACAAAGAGACCACAATGATTAAAAGACATAAAAACCCCTAATAAACACTAATAATACACTTGTTATTTGAACGATCCTGCACAATAACTTTGATGAGTTCTTACACTTTTTATTTTTCATATTTACACTCATTTACATGACTTTTTTAATAAACATTTCCCTGATAAATACATTTTTTTTTTATTATGGTTCAACATAATTAAAATGCAAAGAGAACCCGATGGAGGAATTATTCTCGTGTCATTGTATCCATGTGACTGTTATCAAATTCTTTTACAATTTTAAAGTTGATAAGTTATAAATATTATCTTAGTTCAATTAAAAAAAAAAATTATTAAAAATTAATAAAAACTACAAAGATGGTTAAAGCTATTGTTGTTATTTAAAAGTAATACATATTTTAATTCTCACTTTCCATCCATTCAAACGAGAAACATAAATTTTTAACTTTTGCTACAACTTTTTTGTATATTAAATAACTAAAAGATTATTCTCATTCTACTTTCTCTCTTTAAGTATTTTATTGAGTAAATCATTTGTTGGAATTTAAAGTCGTAATATTTAGACAAAATAAGACTTGAAATTTACCAAATAACAAAACACTCTTTTATACATAGAGCAATTAGAAAGTGAGGTCATATTTTGTCCAATTCTTTGTCTAATAACTATAATTTCAGACTTCTTAGTATATTTTTTCCCTTAACTTATAAAATTCATAAATCCCAAACTCTACAAATCTTGAAATTCGTGAGCACCATATCTTTCTCAAAATCGGTTTCTCTATTTCTTAAATAAAAAAAAAAATAAGAGGTGGTAGCACTGCATTCACAAAAGATAAACAAAGTATACAACCAATAAATTATTTTAATTCACAAAAAATAAACAAAATATACCAATAATAAATTGTTTTCGAAGCTCTCGTTTTAATGGTGATCAAACCAATACCACTATTTACTTGATTGCAGAAGTGGTAGAAGAGTTGTCCTTAGAATTAATTTGCTCGAATGTATATATGGTTTTAATGGTGGTTAAACCAATCACTAGACATGGCAACGAGGAGGGGCGAGGGGTTTTGTCTCCCCACCCCCGCATCCAATTATCTGGGGAAATTTTACACGTACTTTCGTTTTTTATGGGTGTGAAATTTAAGTTATCATCTCCATCCGCGACAAGGTTCGGGTTTCTCCGCCTCACACCCATTTATATATATAAAATAATAAATTTGAAAGTCATATTTATTATAATTAATATAATAAAATAATAATAATAATTATTATTATACAATAATAAAATTAAAAAAAAAAATAGAATCATAATTTCTATAGAGAGGAGATTATAATTTTTAATATTTAAAAATATATTAATATTATATATATATATATATATATATATATATATATAAATTTAAAATGGTAATTGTATTACTAGCGGGATGGATTCGAGGGCGGGTGCATGATGAATATCAACACCTGAAACTCGTGCCCACTCCTGAGTTTTGATTTCAAAATAAAATCTGTACCCACACTTGCACTAAATTAAAGTAAGTTTTCTCTGTCTAAATCAAAACGGATTTGGGTGAATATTTATAGATGCATGTTGTATTGTGATCCTTACAATCACCGTTATCGTAGATGCCTAAATTGAAGATAAGAGAAACACAAACAAAGGCATCTAAATAGAAGATAAGAGAAGCACAAACAAAGACAAGCTTAGAATCATAGGATATCTTCTTAAATTATTCATGAAACTACCAATTGTTTGATAAATGCTTTTATATTTGTAAATGTACACTTTTAGAACTTATTCTAAAAAAATATGGAGTTGTTCTCAGTGAGAATATAAACCTTCTAGTAGTGTTACTCTAAATTATGTGCTTCAAATTTCTATTGAATTATTTCCTAGGCAGATAATTACCTTTCTTATAATTGATTTGGAAGAATTGATGTCTTAATACACTACAAATATATAGAGAATAACTTTTTTTTTGGGTGAATGTGAAAATGAAAATGAAAAAGTGAAAAAAATTCATTTTTTGGACTTTTAGTAATAAGGAAAATCGTTTATCGTCAAGTATCAAAGTCAGATCACTATTAATAGAATAAGTTGACAAAAATTTTATATTATATGACGGATTACAAAATGAAGGATTGTTTTGTTATTTTACAAATTTCAAATTCCATTTGATTTGATGATTATAATTTTAAATCAGTAGTTTACTATTATTTAATTATACTCTCTCTTTTTTAATTTTCTTTCCATATATTTTCTTCGTTTTACAATAAGTGTTATCTTAACAAAAAAAAAATTTGTCCCAAAATGAATACCAGTCATAATTTTTTATAAAATTTTAATTATTTTTTCCTATACTACAAAAATGTACACAACTTCCAAAAATTTATTATATTATTTATATTAATAATAGTAAAAGATTCACAAATAATTAAAATATATAATTTGATAAAATATATATTCTTTTTATTATATGTGCAAAAAAAAATTAAACGATTATTTTTCTTCCACCAACCAAACACGTATCATGTTAAAATCCCTAGTATCCTAAACTATCCTATCCTTATAAGTTAAAGTGATGTAAAAGGCACTAGAAAAAGAGACGTTATCTTGTCCTATGACATATTGACAAGAGCGAATACATCATATGAACTGCCACACATGTGAGAACAAGATCTATTTATGGCTAGAACATGACGGTACTCTAGTAAAACATCACACAACATCCACGTGTAAGGCCCAGATTATTTTTTGTTTAAATTAAACAGGGCCGTAGTGTATTAAATCGGATTGAGATCCTCTCTTATGATTATAATAATAATAAAAGAAAAATTCATAATATTTTAAAAATAATATAAAATTTTGAGTTTTTCTCTCTTCTAATTTCCTAGCAAAACCAAAGTTGGATGGTAAAGTGATGAAAAGTTTCCGTGAAAAGACTAATAACGAGGAAGACAACGTGGGATAAAAATAAGATTAGGAAAGTGGCTGGAAAGTTACCGCGCACACACAGTTGTAGGCAAAGACAGCGACTGCTCACTTACTTACCCTTTGAACCGACACATGTCCCTTATCTAAAGGGTGGTTCAGGTAATAACCGTAATATTTGAACAGCTGCAATAGACAAAAAGACAAACAAGTACACTCATGAAAACCATAGTGCCTATTGCCCAAATATGAATTTAATCCCCACTATAGACACGGTTCAACATCTGCCAGCTAATAATTGGTGAAATGACAACGTAAAAATAACATAAATGATAGATATCTTGGGTCTTGGCATACTATTTGACATGGAATATTATATAATCATATAATTTTAGTTTTTCAATGTTATTTACCCTATATTCCATGTCATCAAATTTGTGTGTTGCAAAAATACTAATTTAATTTTTGTATCAAAATAACGCATCTTAAGAAATGCTTTGTCTTAGTGCTCCTATTAATAGATAAAAAAGATTTTTCCTTCATGTTATGAGAGTAATAAAAATAACATTTTTAATAAACATAAAAACAAAAATAAATAAACAAAAATAAGAGAGAAGAAGAGATCCAAAACCGATAGAAATCACATGAAGAAAAAAAATTGTATTAGTTGTATATTGGGTGTTGACTAATTATACAAATTACACCGGCCAGAGTAAGTCCACCATACAAAGGAAGTTGGCTGTGTAGGCCACATGTGCTGGCAACATTTCATAATTTAATTGGTAGTGTTGCACATTGCACATTATTGGGTAAATGTTAAATTTTACTAGTAAATGATAAATTTTAAATAAAATAATATAATATTATATTCATCTAAAAAAAATATAAAAAAAAATAATATATTTGATTTGAATTTAACACTAAATAGATAAAATTTTCACTTACTTTATTTGTTTATATATTTAATTTCAAAATGAAGTAGTTTTTATATAAAAAAAAAAAAAAAAAAGTAGATGGTTTTTTAGACATTAGCATAGGAGCATATAAAAATAGGTAGCATTTGAATATTTAAAGACACATAAATTTGGAGGAATCTTAAGCCATTATTGTTTGATGCCTTCATAGCTGTCCATCCACTTCTTTGAAGTCCCCCACTTCTAACCAAACCTCTCATCCTCTTTTTATATATTCTCTTCCCTTTTCATTCATTGTTCACCACTCTCCACACTTCTCATCTTTTCTCTCTCAATCCCAAAAAGCCACAACATGGGTTCCTCTTCAGCTATACAATTGTTTCTAATCTTGAGTTTACTAGCCACATCTTGTTTAGCACAAGCTCCAGGTGCTGCACCAACACAAGCACCAACTTCAACACCACCTAAATCAGCACCAACTCAACCACCAGCAACACCGCCACCTACAGCACCACCTACTCCCTCTCCAACCTCTCCTGCACCAGCTTCTTCTCCGGCAATCTCTCCTCCATCACCAACACCAGCATCTACCCCATCCATAGCACCCAACCCCTCTTCCACTTCTACACCTCCTCCAGAACCTGATACTCCCTCTCCAGGACCAGGATCCGACGGTGGTTCTGAAACTCCATCTTCACCGTCTGCAGCATTTTCATTCAGCAAACCCCTCATTGCTGCTACTGCTCTCTCTGCTACTTTCTTCGCCATGGTTTTGGCTTAGAAAATTGATTCATAACCGAATGGATTTGATTTGTTCTATGATTCGTCCACGTGGAGGCTTTTTGGCCCTTGATCTGATTTTTCATTGATGGACGGACAGGATCTATTTGATTTGAGTAGTGTTTTTGTTTTTCTATTTTGATTTTCGTTTTCATGTGTTATTATTATCTTTCTCTCTCTATTTATACTTTTCGTTGATGTGTTTGTTGATTCGACGGACGGGATCTGATTTATTTTGTGATTCATTGTTTTGATGTTCACACGTGTATGTAGATGACCGTGATGATTTCATTGTACATCCATTAATTCATAGAATAAAAATGTTTGTCATTCTTTTTATTTTCATATCCTTTCCTTTTGTTTGCCTCTTCTTGTGTGAAATTATCTTTCCTCTTTCGTTTGTAAGTTTCATTGAAGATGCAAAATTACTCATTTCTCGTGATCGGAGATAGATAGATTTAAACATTTATGGAGTAGATCAATTTGTACTCACATTGATTTAGCAATTTATGGAGTAGATCAATTTATATTCAGAATTTTAAATTAATTATGCCTATGGTTTTTTTTGTATGATATGATTCATGATATTACAAAAAGAATTACAACCAAATGCATTTGATTTAGTTGTAATTATATTTTATTGTTTTTAATATTTAAATTAATTATCAATGTAAATTGTTTTACATTATCAATATATAATTATTTATAAACATAACTTTAAATATGGTAATTTTTTAAATTAACTTTAAATATGGTTATTTTTAAAATTAATCGAATATATAAATTAAATTCAAGGTAAGAAATTAAGCAAGGATACATGTACAACAACTATTGTACACTATTACTTAACCCTTGTATCAAATTAAAATATCTCATAACATTTTGTGAGCCTTAGTTCTGATCGAATCCAAAATATAATGT
>JBBPBP010009780.1:9415891-9433753 GCA_037974735.1 Cicer chorassanicum
GTGCGTATAGCTCAAATATTATGTCAAGTGAGTCATTTCCTTCATGAACAATACAACTTTTCTATCAACAATATTAAAGATCCATATATTTAAATTTTTTCAGCACATATAATAGTTTAATAAATTTAATTTCTCTATATTTTTTTCTAGTACTTATTGATAGCTTTTATATTAGTTTTAACTTCTAAAACTTCTCTTATGTTTGAAATTTTAATTTTAACGAGATTTAATGATCAGTTGACTCTAATATAATAATAATTTTTTATAGACGTGTTTTTATATTAAAGATACAAAAATGTTTTTATATTACCTTTACATGATAAAATATTAAAACTATCAAATTTTTATAATTAAAATTGTAGAATAACATAAAAAAATTCAACGATTATTTTCCTTAATATTTTTTATAATATTTTATTTATCTAAATTATTATTCGACTCATTAACCGGAATTTAAACCTTGATCATTTTACTTATTAACTACTTCCATCTTTAACTCTAATCATATCTTTCAAATTTAAATGCTATCTATACATTCTTTCAAAATAAATTGCTATTTATACAAGGAACTAGCTTTCATATTTGACATTACAGAACTTTATCCTCTCTAAGTGACGTTAGTGGTGATGAAATGATGCATAATTTTTTACAATGATTGTTATCTTCCTCAAGGATAGAACGTGGTTACCATCGTTTTCTCTTTTCAATGCTATGTTCAACTTAAATATTTAACTCAATGAATTAATTCAATTCCATGAAAAATTGACATCGTAAGACTAATAATGTTAAATATAATAAATATATTATGTGAAAAGTGGCAAACACGTAGTACTAGCCAGTAGCCAAATAGATGCTCCCAACAAGAATTTGTATTATTGCAATCAATTTGGGATCTGATCAATGATTGGTTATCCTGCTTATACACCATTAATTAACTTTACTTATTACAATATATTATTACTAGGAGATTAGATCCGTTTGTGTGGTTACCTTGTTTAATTTTTCAAGATTTTAGTTTTCATACCCAAAAAGTTAGTATAAAAAGTTTTGTATTGTGGACAAATTTTTATTATGTATTTGGAGTGATTTTTGAAGTAAATATAATTAAAGTAAATTTTTTAATGAGTTTAATATCATATACTATTAATATAAAATATTTTATACTATCAACACATTCAAACTATTAATAGGTATATTTTAAAATTAATTATAGTAAAAATTAAATATTTTTAATGATTTAACGATTATAATTAACTAACAATGTAAAAGTTATTTATATTAATTATGTATTAATTCCAATTTTTGATAATTTAATAGTTATAATCAGTTACTGTGTAAATTTTTTTATTTGAATTAAATCCATCTTTATATACAACTATATGGTTAATAATTATCCTATCTCTTTCATGTCCTTTGGATGACCACTCAACTTTTTTTTTTCCCATTGCTCAAATGTAGGTCCACAAAAACTGTTAGTAATTGTTTTTTGAGACTATTGGTAAATTTTGGTAGAACAAGTCCAACAAATACTTCAACGTGTTTAATTTATTAGGTGTTTAGGGAAAATATTAACCTTCCAATTGGAATACACCCACTATGGAAATCTTAGAGTACACTCACAATTTGTTTTAATTTCGATGCACTCTTAACACATCATAATTACTTATATTTATTATTTTAAATATAATTACTATTATATAAGTTAAATATTTTTGATTCTCTATCAATATAAAAATTCTTTACATTAATAAAATATATAAATTAAATCATTTTACAAAGGAGTTTTTTTACCATTATATATATATATATATATATATATATATATATATATATATATATATATATATATATATATATATATATATTTCTTAGTTTTTCTCACCAATATAATTTAGGAATTTAGTAATATGATAATGGAGGATTATGGGGGTTTAGTTATGAGATTGTGTCTTATATTAAGCGTGAACTAGCGCTGGCTTGTAAAATGGGCGATCCAAGCCCACTACCAACCAGACCAAAAGTGACAAATAAAAGAAAATTAAGTTTGATACTTATCAATTTGACCTCTACCCCACGCTTTAAGAAAAAAAATCTAATTTTTCTTTTATCATTTTTATTTTATCTCATAAAAAAAAATTGGATTCGTTATTTACCTATTAAGTTTTTCATTTTCGAAATTTTTATTAGGCATAAAAATTATTTTCAAAATTTCGGGTAGAAAAATAATATTGCATGCCAAACTTCTCGATTTTGAAATTTTTGTTGACAACAAAATTGTTTTCGAAATTTTTAAAACACCAAAACAAAAGTTGAGAAAAATATTTAACTATCAATTTTTTTTGTTTTTCAAATTTCCTATAACAAAAACAAAAAAGTTGAGAATTTTTTATCTAACAAATTTTTCGTTTTCAAAATTTTTATTAGACAAAAAAGAGTTGACGAAATTATCGAAAGGCAAAACAAAGTTGACATTTTTTTTTTTGAGAAAAGTTTTTGGCTACCAAATTTTTCGTTTTCGAAATTTTTGATAGGCAAAAAAATCGATTTTGAAATTTTAGATAAGCAAAAAAAAGTTGAAAAAACATTTTTGAAATCAGAATTTTTGTTTTTCAAATTATATGTGAATTGTCCGAATTTTTTTATATTTTTAATATTGAACATGAAAGTATTTTGAAAATATCATAGTCAAAAATTATAAATATAGAATATAAGTTTAAATGTGGTGTACTAAATTTAATTTTTCTTCGGAAATTATTAGGTGGAAAACTTTTTTCCTACCCCACATATACTTTGAAGGTGTAGTTACAAATAAAAACTTTGTTATTAGGTTCTCTAAATCTTTACTATTGAAGGAAGCTGTGAATTTTTTTAAAAAAGGGAAATTAAAAGAACCTCTCTGGTTGTGCTGAAAAAATCCAGCTTAAATATGAGTTCTATAACAATGTTGAATTGCAAAAACTTGACCTTATGTGTGTCTTATAATATCATTTGGGATAAATAAAAAATTAAAAGGTTACGGTTAAAATGACGTTTACTTTTTAATTTGAAAAATTAAAAAGTTGGAATTAAAATAGATTTTTCATGTTTAAACAACAGTACAACACTAATGCTAAAAAGATATTTTCCTCTCTAAAAGAAAATGTATTTTATACATTTGAATATAACTTTAACCCATACAATTTTAGCTCTTTTTATAGTTTCTAAAATTTTTGTTTAGGTAAAATATGTATAAATTCAAAAATTATTGCTTTTAGTTTTTAACTGTATACGTGGTCAAGTATGATGGAGCTAAATATCACTAGAAGGGGGGTTGAATAGGGATTTTGGCGTTTAAAAATAGTTTTAAAAGTTTATGAGTTTCTGTCCTCTCAGTGAGGATGCAAACTGGAAAATTGTTTTTTAAACTTTTCAAGTAAACACAGAATAAGTGCAGGAAAATGTAAAGAGATAGACACACAAATTTTATCTTGGTTCACCCAATGATGGCTACGTCATGTCCTCACAACCTTGTGGGATTTTACTAAAGATCAACAGATCAGCCTCTTGCAGAGGATGATATCACTTTGTGTTTTCTCAAGCTTCACCAAGCTTACAATCAACTTTCAAATATTTTCAAGTTCAAGTAACTTAAAAATTACAGAGTGATATGAGTATGATTTGTTTTCTCTCAACTAAAATACTTTCTAAAAGATATTTCAAAGATCTAGTGTATGAATAGAGAAAGTATGATGAGAGGATGAATATTACTTAAGATAAATGGTATGGTTCTTGATCTTTTTCTGCAATATTTGTTGTGTCTTGTGATGAAGAGCTTCCTGCCCTTTTATAGAGTCTTTGATAGCTCTTTCATGAGTTAAAAACTTCATGACCGTTAAGGAGGTTGCAGAGATTTGTCCAATGGACTTTGTGCTGAAATTACAACATTGCCATCCAGCTATCCTTGGACCTATGCAGTCCATCCTCTGCGTAGCCTTTAGTCTTGGTCTTGTGTAGCCTTTTTAATTTTTCATTCTTCAAGACTTGTGACTGCTATTTTAAGCTTGTTTGCAGTTGCCTTTCAATATATTGACTTTGCTTTATTTTTCCAATCACTCAAGAGTGAAATATAGGGCTGCCCTTAGCCTTTTCACATGGGATGGAGACTTGCAAACATGTGACTTCTTGAATACCAAAGCTACAAGCTATCCTCGGACCTTGTATAGCTAGCCTTGTGATTTCTTTTGATCAAATGCTTCATATAATTGCTTATTCATGCTGATTTGATCTCTTTTGATGGATTAAAAACGTTATTTCCGCGAGGATGGAAAATCTCAACTTGAAGATCCATCCTCTCAGGGTTCTGGCCATCCTCCAGCTTGAAACCTTAATGAATTAATCCAGATTTTTCTTCCTTTTGTTCTAAATGATGATTAACCTGTTTTCTTTTAATAATTCACTCAAAAGCACATATTTGTATTAACCATAATCATAATCTCTTAAGTAATTTTGTTATCATTAAAATCAATTGAGAGATTTTGTCTCAACAATCTCCCCCTTTTTGATGATGACAAAATTCTTTTAGATTATGATTTTTAAATATGATGATGTTAAATGTTTATGCTCCCCCTGAATCAAGTGAGTATTTAATTTTTAAAATTTTAAGTGATAAACATGATACTCCCCCTGAATGTATGCTAGGGATATGAATGAAAGACTTAAAATTTGTAAGAAATTATAATTGCATAAGCATAGTCTTTTCAAAACAACAAAACATTACTACAACATCAACTTAATCAAAACAGCAAATCATTTCTAAACATCAACTTAATCAAAATATGGCAGCAATAGCATCAAAACATCCTAATCATAATATCAAAACATAATCTCAAAGCATCCTAATCTCAAAACATCATAATCATGACCATTCTCCCCCTGAATTTTAGGCAGCAGCAAAAAAATAGGATTGAAAATACTACTCTGAGGAGGACAGCTCTTCAGATGAGGACGAAGGGGAGGAAACAGGTACGGCAAAAGAAG
Organism: Cicer chorassanicum; assembly: GCA_037974735.1. Classification (NCBI taxonomy): domain Eukaryota; kingdom Viridiplantae; phylum Streptophyta; class Magnoliopsida; order Fabales; family Fabaceae; genus Cicer; species Cicer chorassanicum. The sequence goes on from JBBPBP010009780.1 coordinate 9,420,908, forward strand.
GCATAGCGGGAAGCTCAGGAAGAGGAACGTCAAGAGCAACTGTAGTAACCATATGTTTGGTAACCCATTCTAGAATGAGTCCAAACTGTGCAAACGAATTCTGGAAGAGATCAAAACGCCGAATTAGTCTTTGTTGATCCTTCCTGATGGTCTTGAGGAGCTTCATATGCTTAGATAGTTTTCGTTCCTTAGGGGGTTGATCCTTGGGCTGATTGTTTACGCTTGAGCTCTTATTCTGCGAGCTTCCAACATTGTCCTTGGAAGGTTGATCCTTCGTTGGAGCTAAAAATGAATCAATAGAGCAAAAACCAACAGGAACCTCAGGTAGAGGTTGGGGTTGTTCAGGAACAATGGCATCAACGTGAGTTGAAGGAGGAGCAGAATTAGGAGGTATCAAGATATTTTCTTGTAAATCAGGAGGAAATTCCTCAGCCAAATTTTCAGTAGGACTCAAGGGAGAAAATTGATGATAAGTTAGATTTAGATCAAAATATAGCTCTTCTCCATCCTCCATTAGTTGAAGGGGAGCTTCTGGAGCCGTATCCTCAGGAGGAGGTGCCTGGTTAAGTGGTATGGAGAGGTCTGGCAACAGTGGGGACTGAGGCAGTGAAGGAATAACAAAATCATTTGGTGGGGATGAAGGAGGATCAATCGTCATGATGGGTTCAGGAGTGGTGTTGGATGGAGTATCCTCTGACAGAGGTTGAGCAGCGATGGATTCATGTGGTGGAGTGATAGAGGATGAGCTGCGAGTTTGTTTCCTTTTTGGAGAAGGAGGGGTGATGGAGGCAGATGTAGTGAGCTTCATTTGTTTCACATTTTTCATGGAGATGGTGTTGGAAAAATGAAGTGAGGGTTCATCATCTAAGGGAAGATTGAAAAACTTGAAGATTTTGGTTAACACCATGCCATAGGGTGTTGACCTTCCTAAGATTGAGGCATTCAACATGAAGCTGAAAATAATGTAACCTAAATGCAGTGGGGTTCCAGACATAAGGTGGTGAATGAGAAAAAGATCGAGTTCAGTTACCTACTCAAAACTACCGGCTCTAGGTACAATGCAATGAACACAAATGTTGTGGAGGATGCGACAATAGGAAGCAGATTTGAAGCTACATGGGGTTTGGTCGTAGAAATCAGAGTGTTGGCAAGAACAGAGTTGCGTGTGACCATACACTGAGAATACCAATTTTCAGTAAAACAGCAAATTCCTTCATCACGTATGTCTAAAATTTGGCACAAGGTGGCAGGGTTGATTTCCATGTGGACACCTTTTAGAATAATGCTGAAGCTGGTAAGGCCCCGTGATCCATTTACAGCAGCATAGAAAGCCCTAACAAGGCGTGGATATTGTGGTTCATTGATACGGAGGAAGGAAGTCCATCCTAATTGATCGAACATTTCTTCAATATTAAATCCACCTTCTTTTAAATCATCGAGGCAAATAATCTTTCCATTAACCACGAACTTATTTTGCCACTTAGAAACGTAATTTGTTTCTAAGACAGGTGAACTAAACAATTTGATAGAGATTTTGGATGAAGAGGCTCGAGATTTTTTGACAAGAGGTTTCTTAGGCTTTTTGGGAGTGGAAACAGTAACCTTCTTTTCAATGTTTTTAGCAGGTGGTGGTGGTTGAATCGGTTCAGCAGAGAGGGTTTGCTCAGAGTCATCAGAGTTAATCACATGGACAGTATTGTCTTGAGTCACTGACCTCTTAGAAGAAACAGCCTCAGACATGATCCTGGAGGTTCGCCTTTTGGGTGTAGAGGATGTAGTAGAGGATGAAGTTTTGGTGGTGTGTTTTTTAGGATTAATGGAGGGAGAGGAAATTGTCGTACACGGTTCAGGAGGATGAGACATGAATGAGGGTGGTTGTGGTGTAGTTGCATCAGAGTTTTCTTCTTCGTGATGATCGAACTCTGTACTTGAGTAGTAATCCTGAATGGATTCATTTTCTTGAGAGGCAACTTTGCGTTTGGCAGTTACTTTGGTACGAGCCATTGAGTTTGGGTTTTGAAAGAGAAGGAAGATGAGTTCTGAATTTTTTTGAATGAGGTTTGAAGGGTGCAGAGGAGAGATGATTATCGCATTAAGTAGAGGAGGATGGGAGATGAAGTGACTTTTCAAAAGAGGAGGCGTGAGATGATTCCCTAGGCAGTCATGATGATGGAGGCGCTAGACTTTAGGGACGTGGGAGAACGGACAGGCAAGGCCGTCTGTGCATTTAATGCAGCAGCCAAGGGGAACACGCCACGCAAACGGGCCAATAGGGAGAGAGGCGCGTGCTTGCGTGATTCAAGGAGATTCCCAAAAGAGGAAACTGTATCCTCTGAGTTTATTTCCCGTCCTCTCACCTTTCTAACTTAAAAGAAAAGCTTACTTGCACAACCAGTTTTGATAAAACACTCAAAGATTAATTATAAAAATTAAACAATTAAAAATAAGAGAAATACAGTCATGATACAATGGATAAAACACTAAATAAATTAATTTTAGAGAAATCAATGATAGAAAGTTTTTCCAAAATGTTTTTGAAGCGATCCTCCTGAAGAGGTTTCGTAAAAATGTCTGCCAATTGATTTTCAGTGTTAATGAAAATTAATTCAATGTCACCTTTTTGAACATGATCTCTTATGAAATGATGTTTAATTTCAATGTGCTTAGATCTAGAGTGCTGAATTGGATTTTTTGAAAGATTTATAGCACTTGTATTATCACAGAGGATGAGAATTTTTGCGTACCTTAAAGAATAATCCTCTAATTGATTCTTAATCCACATCAATTGTGAGCAGGACTGTGCAGCTGATACATATTCAGCCTCTGTAGTTGATAGGGCACTGGTGCATTGTTTCTTGCATGACCAACTGATTAGGGATTTACCAAGAATTTGGTAAGCTCATTTTGTGCTCTTCCTTTCAACTTTATCTCCCGCATAGTCAGCATCATAGTAGGCTATGAGGTCAAGATCTGAGCTTTTCTCATACCAGATTCCAAAGTTTATTGTTCCAACAAGGTATCTCAGAATCCTCTTAACTGCTGTAAGGTGAGATTCTTTGGGAGAGGATTGAAACCTTGCACAAAGATCTACAGCAAAGACTATGTCCGGTCTACTTGTTGTTAAGTATAATAAGGATCCAATCATCCCTCTATACTCTTTCTCAGAAATTGGAGTTCCTTCATCATCTTTGTGAAGCGTGGAGGATGGGTGCATAGGAGTTCCCATACTCTTGGCTGAACTCATGTTGTATTTTTTGAGAAGATCTTTAGTGTATTTTTCTTATGAGATGAAAATACCATCTTTGAGTTGTTTGATTTGCAAACCAAGAAAAAATTTCAACTCACCCATCAAACTCATTTCGAACTCACTTTGCATAAGATTTGAAAATTCTTCACACATCTCTTCATTAGTGGATCCAAAAATTATGTCATCCACATAAATTTGGACAATTAATAAATCTTCTTTAGATGTTTTCTTGAAGAGAGTAATATTAATCTGTCCTCTAATGAATCCATTTTCCTTAAGAAAAGAGCTTAACCTCTCATATCAAGCTCGACGAGCTTGTTTTAATCCGTAAAGGGCTTTTGAGAGTTTGAATACGTGGTTGGGCTTCTTTTCATCAATAAATCCAGGAGGTTGTTTGACATAAACCTCCTCATTTAAGAATCCATTCAAAAAAGCACTTTTGACATCCATTTGGTATAGTTTTATACCTTTATGGGTGGCATATGCTAGGAGGATGCGTATAGCCTCTAGTCTTGCAACCGGTGCAAATGTTTCATCTTAGTCAATTCCCTCTTGTTTATTGTAGCCTTGAGCAACAAGTCTTGCTTTGTTTCTTACTACCTCTCCATCCTCATTCAGTTTGTTTCTGAAAATCCATTTTGTTCCAATGATGGATTTTTCAAGTGGAGGAGGTACAAGGTTCCATACCTTGTTTCTTTCAAATTGTGAGAGTTCTTCCATCATGGCTTCAACCCATGATTTGTCACAAATAGCTTGATCAATATTTTTTGGTTCAATTTGGGAAATCATAGCCATGGTTGTTGTATTTCCTCGTAGGGACTGCCTTGTTCTTACTCCATCAGTCGTGTCTCCAATAATCAGATCTGGAGGATGATAAGTGACTGTTTTCCATCCTTGTGGAGGTTGCTGAGAGGATGGAGCAGATTCGTCCTCTTCGTTTGGACTGGGTGCGTTGGAGGATGAAGGTTCATCTTCCTCAGATTTATCAATTTTTTCTAAGCACAAGTCATCAAACTCATCAAAAATAACATGCATGGATTCCTCCACAATTTGAGTCCTAAGATTATATATTCTATAACCTTTAGACGAAGTGGAGTATCCTAAAAATAATCCTTTGTCTGATTTTGAATCAAACTTTCCCAAATTTTCTTTATTGTTTAGAATGTAACAATAACACCCAAATATATGAAAATATGAGATGCTTGGTTTTCTTCCTTTCCATAGTTCATATGGAGTTTTGTTTAAAATCTTTCTAATGGATACACGATTTAAAACATAACAAGCGGTATTAATTGCTTCAGCCCAAAAATATTTTTCAATGTTGGCTTCATTCAAAATAGTTCTAGCCATTTCTTGCAAAGTTCTATTTTTGCTCTCAACAACTCCATTTTGTTGAGGAGTTCTTGGGCAAGAAAAATTGTGAGAAATACCATTTTCATCAAAAAGATTTTTGAAAGATTCATTTTCAAATTCACCTCCATGGTCACTTCTTACGGAGATAATTTTTGATCCCTTTTCATTTTGGATCTTTTTACAAAAATAATGAAAAACCTCAAAGGCGTCATTTTTGTGTTTTAAAAATAAGACCCAAGTAAAGCATGAAAAGTCATCAACAATTACAAATCCGTACCTTTTTCCACTAAGGCTAGGAGTTTTAATAGGACCAAAAAGATCAATATGAAGTAGCTCAAGAGGATGGTTTGTGAAAACAATATTTTTAGAATGAAAGCTACTTTTTACTTGTTTTCCTTTGGCACAAGCTTCACAAATTTTGTCCTTTTCAAAATCAATTTTTGGAAGGCCTTTAACTAATTCTAATTTAGACAATTTAGAAATAGTGTTTAAACTTATATGACCGGCTCGTTTGAGCCATACCCATTTATCCTTTTCAATGGATACAAAACAAGATTCAGTAGGCAAATCATCAAGATATAGCTCATATAAGTTCTTTTTTCTAAAACCGGAAAAGAAAACTCTACCCGAGGATGAGTGTTTAACCTCACATAGATTGGGTTTAAAAATAACTTCAAAACCACTATCACAAAGTTGGCTAATGCTAAGCAAGTTATGTTTTAAACCATCTACATATTGAACATTTTCAATTTTGGCAGAATTTTTATTACCAATGATACCGTTACCTTTTATTTGAGCTTTATCGTTATTTTCTAATGTGACCGATCCTCCATCCTTTATTTCCAATGAAATAAAGCAATCTCTATCCCCTGTCATATGCCTTGAGCAGCCACTGTCCAAGAACCAAGGCATTCTTTTGTTGATCAGAGGATGTACCTGAGTTTGAGTTTAATAGTGACTTAGGTACCCATATAGAGGTGGGTCCTTGTTGGTTAGTCCGTCCACTTGTGAGGAATTTTCTTTTGTGATAGCAAATGGAATCTTGATGCCCAGGTTTACCACAAAATGAACATCCTTTCTTGATGTTATCTGCCCTTTTCTTGGCGTAACATCTTTTAAAAGTATGTCCAAGCTTTTTGCAAAAGGTGCATCTTGGCCTATCCTCTTGTTTCTTTGGAATAAAATTTTTTTCATAAAGTTTTTGTTTTTGAGAGCTTTTAAATCCAATCCCAGCTTTGTCAAAAATTCCAGATTGTGATCCCATAATCTTTTGAAAAGTATCAGTGGATTTAACAAAGTTGGAAAGATCATTTTTGAGTTCTTTAACCTCTATTTTCAAAATTTCCTTCTCTGCATCCTCTTCTGGAGGATTGGTTTTGACAGTCTTGTTGTTTAAACTAGAGTGTTGCTCAGACAGCTTTTCATGAGATAACTGCAGCTCTTGAATTGTTTGTTCATATTTTTTATTCTTAGCTTGTAGTTCCTCATTTAGCTTCTTTATTTCAAAAAGTTGGTTTTTAAGAAATCCACATTTTTGAGATAAAGTGTTTGAGTCATTTAAAAGACTGTCAAACTCTATTTCTAATTGTTCACAATTAGGACAGAGTTCAGATATGCTTACCTTTCCATTTTCTGTATTTGCCATGAGACAGAGGTTGGCCTCTTCTTCCTTTTCTTGCTCCGAGGATGAGTCATCACTATCATCCCACGTGATCATCATGGACTTGTTTTTGGAAGGAAATCTTCTTGATCCCTTTTTGTTTAGAGGACACTCAGTTTTGTAGTGACCCAACTTGTTGCATCCAAAACAAGTAATCTGACTTTTGTCAGATTTTTCTTTTTGAGGAGATCTTTTGTCCTATCCTCTACGAGTTATCATCCTCTGGATCCTTCTGGAAATGAGAGCTAGTTCATCTTCTTCCTCAGATAGAGGATAGTCTGCACTTTCTTTCTTAGTGACTTCTTCGGCTCTTTTGGAGGATGAGCTTTCTGTTTGGCTTGTTTTTAGAGCTATCATTTTTCCCTTTTTGCTTGGTTTGTCAGCCAGCAACAGAGGTTCATGAGCTCTTAGAGTTCCAACCAAATCTTCTAATTTCATGTTGGCCAAGTCTCTTGCTTCTGTGATGGCAGTCACCATTGGTCTCCATTCTTTTGGTAAACTCCTCAAGATTTTTCTTATCCTCTCTTGAACGGAATATACCTTTCCAAGAGATCTCAGATTGTTTAATATGATTGTCAATCTTGAGAACATTTCATCAATCGTTTCTTCCTCCTTCATTTCAAATAACTCGAACTCTCTTACTCCCATGTCAATCCTTGCTTCCTTCACATGACTTGATCATTCATGATGAATCCTTAGAGTATCCCAAAGTTCCTTAGCGTTTTTGCATTCTTCAACTCTATCATATTCTTCCCTGCTCAAAGCACATGTTAGAAATAAATGAGCTTTAGAGTTTAGGAGTACCTTAGCATTTTCATCAGTCGACCACTGTGCTTGAGGTTTCTCATCGGAGGTTGCATCTGTGTTGTTGATTCTGATGACATGATCCCCATTTTCAATAACAGACCACATGTTGTTATCTTGAGATATGAGAAACAATCTCATCTTACTTTTCCAGTGGTAGTAATTTGTACCATCAAAGTAAAGAGGTCTAGTGGAGGATCCTTCTTCAGGAACATACTTAGCTTTTGACATTTTTTCTTTGGATCTTTTTCTCTTACACTGTTAGATGTAATATTTATAGAGAACTTTGCTCTGATGCCAATTGATGGAGCTAAATATCACTAGAAGGGGGGTTGAATAGGGATTTTTGCGTTTAAAAATAGTTTTAAAAGTTTATGAGTTTCTGTCCTCTCAGTGAGGATACAAACTGGAAAATGGTTTTTTAAACTTTTCAAGTAAACACAAAATAAGTGCAGGAAAATGTAAAGAGATAGACACACAAATTTTATCCTGGTTCGCCCAATGATGGCTACGTCCAGTCCTCACAACCTTGTGAGATTTTACTAAAGATCAACAGATCAGCCTCTTGCAGAGGATGATTACACTTTGTGTTTTCTCAAGCTTCACCAAGCTTACAACAACTTTCAAATATTTTCAAGTTCAAGTAACTTGAAAATTACAGAGTGATATGAGTATGATTTGTTTTCTCTCAACTAAAACACTTTCTAGCTAAGGAGGTTGCAGAGATTTGTCCAATGGTCTTTGTGCTAAAATTACAACATTGCCATCCAGCTATCCTTGGACCTATGCAGTCCATCCTCTGCGTAGCCTTTAGTCTTGGTCTTGTGTAGCCTTTTTAATTTTTCATTCTTCAAGACTTGTGACTGCTATTTTAAGCTTGTTTGCAGTTGCCTTTCAATATATTGACTTTGCTTTTATTTTTCTAATCACTCAAGAGTGAAATATAGGGCTGCCCTTAGCCTTTTCACATGGGATGGAGACTTGCAAACATGTGACTTCTTGAATACCAAAGCTACAAGCTATCCTCGGACCTTGTATAGCTAGCCTTGTGATTTCTTTTGATCAAATGCTTCATATAATTGCTTATTCATGCTGATTTGATCTCTTTTGATGGATTAAAAACGTTATTTCCGCGAGGATGGAAAATCTCAACTTGATGATCCATCCTCTCAGGGTTCTGGCCATCCTCCAGCTTGAAACCTTAATGAATTAATCCAGATTTTTCTTCCTTTTGTTCTAAATGATGATTAACCTGTTTTCTTTTAATAATTCACTCAAAAGCACATATTAGTATTAACCATAATCATAATCTCTTAAGTAATTTTGTTATCATTAAAATCAATTGAGAGATTTTGTCTCAACAAAGTAATCTGACACTAGATACTAGGTACAAAAAAGTAAAAACAACGGTCTTTAATTAAGTTAAAGTTCAATTGAAAAATGTCTGACAAATGTTGATATTGTTAGGATGAAGTGTTAATTATAGTGAAATTTATCATCTCTTTTAAAATGAATATTCAACTTTCTTTATTGAAACAATTGTGAAAAATTGACTGAACTTACAAAGTTTAGTTCTTATCAAGAACTCTTTGTAAATCAAATCAAACTAGTTTGATAAAATCGAACCGAATGGGTTTTAGTTCACCTTTAACTAAATTGAACTGAATTTTTAAATCAGTGAACCAGTTCGACAGTTTAAACTAAACCGAACCAAATTTAACTTAATTCAACTGTTATAATATGCATTGAACCGGACTGTTTCTGTATCAAATTAAAACAAACTATTTTTCTTAATGAAAGAGAATTTCTAAATATAGCGTTGTGTATGATTGAAATTTCTCATTATAGGCTTTGATATCAACTTTTAAGGAATTAAATTGGACTCTATTATGGACATTTCATAAACATAATACTGGGGCAAATCAGAAATGGAATTCAATGTAGAGTTGAAAGGATAGTCTACATAATAAAATTATTTTCAAAACATTTCAATGGCGGAAATAGCTATACCATATCTTGAATTGCAGTAAAAACTACCATTGCTACCTTGTGAGGGGGAAAATAATTGGACTAAAAAAAGATACAAAACTTAATATTAATTAGGAGAGTCAATATATATATATATATATATATATATATATATATATATATATATATATATATATATATATATATAAGGTATGTTTGGTTTAGATTCTTTAATCTAAGTCTCTATTGTTGCACTTGCAACTTCCATCCTCTCTTTATAGTTTCTATATTCCTAAACTAGATCTCAGAAAAAATCCTTTTAGAAAGTGTTAAGTAAAGAGAAAGAAATCATACTCATATCACTCTGTAATTTTCAAGTAAGTTGTACTTGAAAATATTTGAAACTTGTAAGAAACAAGGTTGTAAGCTTGGTGAAGCTTAAGAATACACAAAGTGTAATCAACCTCTGTGAGAGGTTGATCTGATTGAACGTTAGTGAAATCTGATTAAAGGCTTGAATTTTTGTCCTCGAGTTCGCATCCTCTAAGAGAGGTCAGTAATACAAGAACTCATTAAAACATTTTTAAACTCCAAAATCCCTATTCAACCCCCCTTCTAATGATATTTAGATTCATCAATCTGAAATTAAATTGAAATCCTATATCAACACCATATATTCCAAGAATTGTAAACAATGGAAACCAGTAAGCATTGCGCACCATTAAATATTCAATTAGAAAAGTCAAACAATATCATAGTTCAATGTTATGAAAAATGCAAATTAAAAATCCATTGAGCAAATACCTAGAAAATCTAGATGAGAAATGCATAGTTGTATAAAGATATGCAAAAAAAACAAATTAAAGAAAGTTGAGATAAGATGTAAAGAACACTGTCAAAGATAGGAACGACAAAATAATTTGCAATTGAAGCCATATGAGAAGAGAGGAATGATTATGTTATTCGCAACGATGGATGGCAGTGATGGGTGACGGTGGTTGGCGGCAACAACAATGGCCATGTAGTTCTTCAGTTCAATTCTCATATTTGTGATTTTAGGTTCTTAAAATGTTATTGATTTTGAATTTTGCTAAATTTGATCCGGTTCAGTTTTATGTCGATTTTGATTTTTAAAAATCAGTTTGGTTATAAACTATTTTGATAAATACAGTTTAATTTTCAATTTTATGAGTTGGTTTTATTCATAAATAATTTAGTTTGATTCAGTTTCTAGTGTAGTTCAATTCGATACAATTAAGTCTTTACGAGTCTTAAGACAAGTGATAACGAATATTAACTAATCCGTACAAAAGTTCATACAACAATTCAAGATAGTATCAAATAAATGTAAGTAGATATATCATAACAATACAAATGGATTGGTTTTACCTTTTTATAAGTTTCCTTTTTATTTTTGTTTATGCTTTTTTTGGCTAAAGTTTGTCTTTCATATTCTATTATTTTCTATTTAAATATATATTTGATCTCAACAAATATATCTCTTTTTAATTTTAGTCCCTGTAAGTTTTTTTATTTGGATTTAATTAGTGTAAAATCAAAGAAGATCGACTTTGGTCCATAACGTTAAATCAACATTAAAATAATGAAGAGTTTTTTAAAAAAACCCCTAAACCCTTATGTTAATTATCATTCATATTTTCTTTATAAAATAACACTAATTATTAAATGATCAATAAATAATTAATAATAAAAAATATTTTAATTTTTAATATATCATAAAAGATTATGTGTTGGTGTGTTTTTATAGGTCCACGTGTCATTGTAGTTTGTCAGCTCTTGTCCTAGGAACCAAAATCGATTGTCTCTAATTTTACGGGAACTAAAATAAAAAACTTACATGCACTAAAATCAAAAAGTGGTATATTTGCAGGGATTAAAGACATATTTAAACCATTGTTTTTTTCTCTTTTCATATATTTGCTCGAAGTTCTTCAATTCAATTTGGTGGTGTTAGTCTACCTTAGACGACCAATATGTTCATAATCTATTTGTTTTTGCTATTAAAAAATAGGATATATATGTTTTTAGTCTCTATAAAACCTCGACCTTTAAGTTTAGTGTTTATAAAGATAAAAATATAACTTTTAGTCTCTTTAAAATTATCCTACAAACAATGTTAGTTTTCGTTTAAACAAAATATATTGAATTGTTCTTCAACTTTTATATTTTTAAATAATTTTTGTATTTTTAGAATATTATAAAAAGTTTCAACATATATATTTAATTTTTTTTTAACTTAGATGAACTAAATGTGGTTTTTTTAAATGTCGAAAACTCAATAGAAAAGTAACAAAAATATAGATATAGAACTAAAATTTTGAATTCGTTTTTTATAGAAAAACTTTTTAAAATATCGTAAACATGCATAAAAAAATTTATTTTAAATAAATTAAACTTAGAAGGTCAATTTTTTATAAAGATTAAAAATATATTTAAAGAAAAATGCTTGAAACTAAGGAATTAGTTCTTATGATTATTAAGTTCTCCATTTTAATAAACCTGTCATTTTGGTCTCTTAAATTTAGTTCTACTATTTTGGTTCTCATTTTCAAAATTGTTGACATTTGATCATATTTCTTAATTGGCTTAGTGCAATTTTGATCCTCTTATTTTCATCCATTCACGAAAATTAGTCTCCTATTTCAAAATCCATCGGTTTTGGTCTTTACTTCATATTTTTAAATTAAAAAATAATATGACATATTTTAAATGACATAACATATGATACAATGATGTGAATTGATTATCATCCGTAAAACAATCTAAAAACACTAGTTTCAACTTTTAAAATTATTCATTTTGTAATTTAATTAATTATATATAAAGAATTAATGCATCTACATGATTATATCTAATGAGATTATATGTGACGTTATTTAAAATATGTCACATCATATTTTTTTTATATCACAAATTTGAAGAAGAGACAAAAAAACGTTCAATTTTTAAATAGGAAAACCATTTTGTAAATTGATTAAAATAAATAGACTAAAACTACAATTAACTCTTGTTAATTTGAACTTCAACTTAACGATGTGATAATAATTAAAGTGATGCATAAATGATGATGTACAAAATTACCGTGATTTGAAATTTAAATTTACTTTGAAATTACTTAAAATATATATTTCCTAATATATATATACTCCGGATTAGGAGAAAGGGTTGGATTTATGGTTGAGTACTTACCACTTTTATAATATTTGTTTATTTGGTTAAAAAAGTTTCTAAACTTAGAAAATATAAATATATTTTTTCAATTGAATGTGCGTAAGCAGTGACTCTATTGGCAAGGCTATATGTGTGGCTTAGTAAACAGAGTATGACAGTCTGAACCGTTTCTTTCTCTTCTCTGTCTTGACTTGCTTGGATAGATATTCATTATTCTTTCTCCACAACAACAACAAATCCCATCCTCTCACCAAACCATATCATGATTTCTAAACCACAAGAAAGTGTTCATTAAATCTGGCATTTTATATTGTCATAATCAAGATCAAAGATACGTATAGTACTTACTACTTTGGTGTTCACTCTTTCCTAACTCTGTTTTTATATATAAAACATTGTTGATTAAATTTTGGAAATTAAAAAAAATAATTTATAAAATTAAATTTATTGATAATTTAAATTATTTTATTAATTTAACGTTGAAGAGAAAAAATTAATTTAAAATTTTATTGTAATATTTATTATAAATTATATAAAAATAATGTAATATGATTAAAGATAAATGATAAGTAAAAAAATAATTAATATAGTTTAAAAATTGAAAGAAGTTTTATAGAAAAAA
>JBBPBP010009780.1:9434390-9448526 GCA_037974735.1 Cicer chorassanicum
CAATAAATGTAATAAAGTATTATTTATTTTTATTTTTATAATAATATCTTATTTTATTTTTAATAAAATATTACTTTTTTATAAAAAAACGACACAATAACACACCATCAAGTATTTGCTTTCTTATTTTTATAACCGTGTGACCGTGTCTGATTTTATTTTTAATGAATTATTACTTCTCTATAAAAAAAAACGACACAATGACACACCATCAAGTATTTGCTTTCTTATTTTTATAATAGTGTCTGATTTTATTTTTAATAAAATATTACTTTTCTATAAAAAAGATAGACTTAATTATAGAGTTGATATCGTATTTTAGCCGAATCACGAAAATAGGTATCCTATTTTATTTCTCTTTAATTTTGGTCTCCAAACAGAATTTTGGTCTAAAACTTGATGAAATGTCATTTTTATGTGTTTATTTAAGCCACACCATGCCTCAAGATTTCGTGGTGCAACAATTATACGTGAAATCTATAATCATAAATGGTGTCATGTGACTTAAAAAAATGATAGGAACTAAAATAAGATAAAATGAGAGACTACTTTTGTAATTCAGCTAAAATAGAGAGACCAAAACTGTCATTAATAAAAAAAAACAAAAAAAAAACCGACAGTTTTTCTTATGAAAGTACAAATGCCTGCAGTGTCCTATTAATAATGCTCGAAGACGAATAATAAGAACGAAGACAAAGAAGACTAACGACGAAGCTGAAGAAAAGGATAAAGATCAACATTGAAGAGGAACGTCGAAGCAAGAAGAAGAAGGAACTCAAAGATGGAACAAACAAAGAAGGAGAATAAAAAGGAAATAATGAGAATTCGAAGAAGGAAGAAGACAATGTCTTTGAAAGAGTTACCCTATGTTTTGATGACGAAAAAATGTAACGTTTTATAAGAGCTACATGCTACAACTTAATTTTATTTATGTTAAATAAATAAAAAATCAAAATATATCAAAACCAAACATCAATCGGATTCCTGTTTTCCATGTTTATACATGCAAAAATAACATCAGATCAACTTTGACCTTTTCAAAATCAAAAGGGGTATTCAAATTGCAATTGAGGATAGATTAGGGGAGTTAAAGTTTTCAGTTTTAGAATTGAAAGTCAAAATTGTTGAATCGTGATAATTGGACACCCAAATGTACAATTTAGCATAGAATTTTTTTAAAAAAAATGCTAATTTGAATTAGCCTTGATATGGAAAAGAATAATTGATAGACATTTACGATACTCAGTTGAATAACATTCATAGTTATGTAAAAAAAATTACATTCATAAAATAAAAGCAAATAATTAATTGGTGAGAATGCTTGTGAGTACGCCACATGTACTATTATTTGCAAATACTTAAAGAATATTTTTTTCCTTATTTTTTTTTGTTAGAAGTAATTTTATTTAAGACATGTCTATAAACACTTTTTTAAAAATTAATAGATATTTATGATATTAATTGAATACCATTTATAAGACTAAAACATAGAATTGACCGGTGAGGATGCAGGAGATGATGCCATATGTTTTATTTCTTATATACTATTCACAAATATTTATAGAAATTTATTATAAAAAAATTATTTCTAGAACCTTAAATATTTTTGAAATTATTTTTAATTTGAATAAGCATTGGAATGAAAAAAATAATTTTTTTTGGTCTTACTGGAAAAATAATATTAATAAACATTTATTCTACTTTGGTAGATAAAATGCATTTATGATAATCAAGTAAATAATATTTGTAACGTTTTTTTTATAATAATAGTTAATACACTAATATTTGATAAATATAATTTAGTAAAATTATTATTTTCTCTTATTATTTATAATATAATATTTCTAATATACGCAAAATTGATCAATGAGTCATTGATTGTTAGAGAGATTACTTTACAAATATTTACGGTACAAATATATTTTAGCATTTGATCAGCGAGATTATATTAAGGTTATAATGTGAACCTATAAAATAAAATATAACGTGATTAAATTAAAGTAATAAAAAATGAAACTAAACAATCAATATTGGTCCTTATCATATTAAGAGAAAAATTCCTATATTAATTTTATGAAGAAATCTAATTCACAATCCGACAAATACCAACTTCATTTAAAAAGCGACTTACACAATTGACTTGAACCTCTCAATCATTCCTTCTCATCTTTTTTTTCTTCCCCTTTACTTGTGTTTCTCAAAAATCAAACAAACTTTGTGAGCTATGTCGAGAAAGGAACTAGCTTCACCGTTAGGAGAAGCAAAGGTTCCATTCTTACCAAATCATTCAACAACAAATGAAGATGAAGAAGAACAAGATCTTAGTAGAAGGGTTTGGATTGAATCAAAGAAGCTATGGCATATAGTAGGCCCTGCAATTTTCAGCCGTATTGCATCCTATTCTATGTTAGTCATCACTCAAGCCTTTGCTGGTCATCTTGGTGACCTTGAACTTGCAGCTATCTCCATCGCCAATAATGTTATCGTTGGCTTCGATTTTGGCCTCTTGGTATATATTTAGTCTAAATTTTGAATCAATTACATCAATTTTGACATACTTTTTACTTATATTTCATAATGGAGGTCGAATGAAACAGTACATAGTTAATGTTTGAATTTCCGATAAATTTAACGAAGATCGATGATATTATGATTTTGTTAAAATTTTAAAGATTTTTTTAAAAAAAAAAATCACAATGACACCTTAGTTTTGTATGTAATTTTATCAAATTCAACGTAAATTTAAACATGCATATTTCATTTTCTGCCATTTATTTATTTATTACTCGGGAAGCAATAATAAATAAAAAAACTAAACTAGTCATTTATGTTAATTAATTGATTATATGTTACTTAAAAATGTTGAATTTAATACCAAAATATATTAGACCCAAGAAACAACATCCTTCCATAAATGTTATTTTAGAATTGAAGATCAATTTCATCTAGAAAAAAAGAAAAAAAAAGGAAACATGTCTCTAATTTTGTCCATAGTATTTAAATATATGTTAAAATTGAAGACCAATTTCAATTTTCTTCTCCTTCAATTTGATTATATAGTTTTGAATATTTTATTGTTTTCAAATATTTTATTTTTATTATTATTGAATTAATGAATTATATTATATGATTTAAAATTTTTCAGTTGGGAATGGCAAGTGCGTTGGAAACACTATGTGGACAAGCATATGGGGCAAAACAATATTACATGTTAGGCGTATACATGCAGCGTTCATGGATTGTTCTATTCATTTGTTGTATTTTTCTTTTACCTATATACCTTTTCGCAACGCCAATGTTGAGACTGTTGGGACAACCCGAAGATTTATCCGTTCTATCGGGCGAAGTTTCAATGTGGTTGATACCGTTGCATTTTGCATTTGCGTTTCAATTTCCTCTCAATAGGTTTTTACAGAGTCAGCTTAAAACCGCTGCTATAGCTTGGGTGTCTTTGGCGGCACTTTTGGTTCATGTTTTTGTTAGTTGGTTGTTTGTGTTTAAGTTTCAGTTTGGTGTTATTGGAACCGCTGCTACTTTGAATTTCTCTTGGTGGGCCCTTACGCTTGGGCTTTTTGGTTACACTGTTTGGGGTGGTTGTCCTCTTACATGGAATGGGTTTTCTATGGAGGCTTTTTCTGGGCTTTGGGAGTTTGTTAAACTCTCGGCTGCTTCTGGAGTTATGTTATGGTAATTTTTTTTTTTTTACTCATGGTTCTAAATTGTGGTTACGTTGCAAGTATTATAAATCTTGATATTGTTGCAACAAATAAATATTGTGGTTATGAACAACAATTTAGAAATTATAATTTAATTGATTAAATGTTATAATTGTTTTGTTTTTTGGATTTTAATTTTTAACTTGGTATGTGCAGTTTGGAGAATTGGTATTACAGAATTCTGATATTAATGACTGGGAATCTTCCGAACGCAGAGATTGCAGTAGATGCTCTGTCCATATGGTAACTTTATGCTATTTCAAATTATTGATTAAAAAAAAGTTTCATATTTAAGATTTTTTTTAAGTCAAGATAATTTATTTTATGAGACAATTGACTAATTGACATTACGAGTAAATGTAATTTTTAGATAATCAAATATATTTTTGTTATTACTACTTAATTATGTATATTTTATTACATTTTGAGGAAATATTTTTATATTTTAATATATTTAATCAGATTTTTTTTTAGTTATATTTATTACCTTTTTATAGTCAATTTTATTTGGAATAAGAAAATAAATTTGAAATAAAGTAAAAGATTTGAAATTAAAGTTAAATGGAAAATGAAAACACTCTGCCTAGCCTACTTTTCCGAATCAATTTTTGTTGTTTTTGTTTGGCAGTATGACAATAAATGGTATGGAGATGATGATTCCATTGGCCTTCTTTGCTGCAACAGGGTAACATGCTTGTCTTATTTTCATTTTAACTTCATATTCTCTGTTTTTTTAGTTTTTCTTTATTTAAATTTTCTTATTTGTGCTTGTTGAGTTTTCTTCATGAGTCATAGATGAATGCCTTCTTGACACGTGTGTGGAAGTAAGGTCAGATTAACAAGGCTCATCAATCCCATGGCTAAGATTGAAACATGATAAGACCAAACTTCGTGCTAGCACAAAATCTTATTTTTTGGCATACAAAATTTTATTCTGTGGATGATTAACATGACAACCCAATAATTATCTAACAAAAAATATAGGCCAAAATTAAATTGCGGTGGTGAATGAGAAAACATTGGACATTGTGGGGAAAAAAAATACAATAGCATACGTAACCTATGACAAGTATCAAATTTTCTTATATGTGCATAGAGCGGTTATTAAAGCGAAAAATTTAGTTAGAAAATTGTGAGGTATCGTAATTAAATTTCGATATAATTATAAATTTTTAATTTAATAATATCGAAATTTGTCAGTTAAATTATTATTTAAAAATATAATATATTAATTTTTATAATAAAAAAATATAATAATATATGCAAGTTTAATGTAGATTGTGCATTATATTTGTGTAATTTGTCGTGGAGTTTAAACAATTGGTATGGAATAATGAACGGTTACCTGTCGATTTGAAGTCTCTAGATTTTGGTAGTAAAGCATTACGATGAAGACAAAACAATAGGACAAAGATATCTAGCGTGTTTATATTCCCAAGCTTATTTTTCTTCATTATTTTCTTGATAATTTTATCATTATAAATATTCTAGGCTTCTTTTTGGGATCAGGACTAATATATACATATTATTGTGTCTTGATGTCTGATGGCTCTGTATGAAGCATTCACAATCAAATTGATGCAGTTTTGTTTTCATATATTCAGTGAATCATATGGGAAGACTAAGAACAAATGTTTGCTTTGGTAACTTAAATTGTCTACTTGACAACCACGTCCTTATTTTTAAGCCATCATCAATAATTTATCAATTTGACATTCAATATTAATTTCCATAAAGTAGTATATAATAGAGACAACAGACTTTATATTGCCATAACTTTTGACGCAGAAAAAGAGCCACGGTGGTACGAAATTTATGTCATACAAAATTAATAAAAAATATTTCATCCAAAATATAATATAAATAAAGATTATTTTTTAAAAAACGAATAAAAAGATTATAAAAAATAGATATATTTAATTTAAATTTTAAAATAAATATATCTAATTTTTTTTAAAAAAAATTATAATCTTAGAGAGAATAACAGTATATGAATGTCATTAATTTTTTTATCACTTATATTATTGTGTTTTTTTTTTTCAACAAATCTCCATTAGTAGTAATATATGACGGATGACCTGAATTAGATAAACTCGAATATCATATTAAATTTTTATATTATAATTTATTTTTATATATTCGACTTCTAAAAGAATAGATAAATCCTTATAAATTATTCTTAGAACTTATCTCTTTTTAATTTATAATTTCAATTTTTTCAATACATATGAACTCAGTAAAAATTAAAGTAGTAACATTTCAAGTTAATGCAATATACAGAGTGAGGGTTGCAAATGAGCTTGGAGCTGGAAATGGGAAAGGAGCCAAATTTGCTACTGCAGTTTCAGTGTTGACGTCATTAATAATAGGAATTTTCTTCTGGATGTTGATTATGATTTTTCACAAACAATTTGGCTACATATTTTCAACTAGTAAACCTGTCCTTGATGAAGTTAGCAAGCTTTCTCTTCTATTAGCCTTCACAATTCTGCTTAACAGTATTCAGCCAGTTCTATCAGGTATATCACCTCACACTTAACAATTAACATTTCAATTTCAAATGTTTGATCTTATATAGTATTCTTATAATTCATGCTTATACAGTTTATTTTGAAAAATAATAACATTTAAAAGTTTTTATTATTTGTTACAGTTTTGAAAAATTAAAAATAATTTAAAAATTGTTTAAATGAAAAAATATTTTGAATAATTTATTTATTACATTTTATTTTGAAAATAATAATTTTTAAGAGTTTTTATTGTTTGATACAGTTTTAAAAAAAATTAAAATTTAATTACAAATAATTTAAAAACGGTTCATATAAAAAGCCGTTTTGAGTAGTTTATTATAAAAATAATTTTTATAATTGCCTTTTTTATATAAAAAAAAAAGGTGGATTTTATCACAGTAAAGTATAAACAAACACAAGATAGCTTTTTTTTTTTATATATAAAAGAAAAACAAATAAAGAATTTCTAAATTAGGAAATGTTGAAACCAGTTTCTTTTATAATTCGTAACAAATCACCCTTATTACATGCTATATATTTTATATTTTACCCCGTTGGATGAATTGAACAGGAGTGGCTGTGGGATCAGGGTGGCAATCATATGTTGCATACATAAATTTGGGTTGCTACTATGTTATTGGGGTTCCTCTTGGATTTTTGATGGGTTGGGTCTTCAATCAAGGAGTTATGGTATGTTTAATATCTTTACATTTTTTTGTCTTTGTTTATAAAATTGCTAATTTAGTATTTTTACTAGAATGTGAACTAATGGTAATGAAATTGAACAATCAGGGAATTTGGGCAGGGATGATTTTTGGAGGGACTGCAACTCAAACATTAATATTAAGTTTGATCACACTTCGGTGTGATTGGGACAAAGAGGTAATTAGCTAACTATTTATCAATTTCATTTTTTTTTTTTTTGGAGTTTAAACAACATAGTCGATGCAAATGAATTATACACTAACATTTGACATCTATCAAAATCTATTATTTTGTTATGTCTTTAATGCCTGTGTAAAATTAATTTATTGATATCTAATTTCATTTTACTGGCTAAAATTTCAGGCAGAGAAAGCAAAATTGCATATAACAAGGTGGTCAGAAACTAAACAACAAG
Source organism: Cicer chorassanicum (assembly GCA_037974735.1). Classification (NCBI taxonomy): domain Eukaryota; kingdom Viridiplantae; phylum Streptophyta; class Magnoliopsida; order Fabales; family Fabaceae; genus Cicer; species Cicer chorassanicum. Next base: position 9,441,737 of record JBBPBP010009780.1, read on the forward strand.
TGAGCTAGTGTTTCTTTTGTTTAACTCCTGTGAAATGCACAGGGAAGAAAATGTTGTAAGCAATAATATTTTTAGAGTATTGACCCCCTTCTGCAATATTATCATTCAATGATGAATCAAAAATTGAGTTATTCTTTCCGTTGGTATTTATTTTCTACGGGAAGAAAGTTGTTAAAGGTATATATATATCAATCAAATAATTTTTTAGTAAAATTGTTAATATCACATTTTATTTAGAAAATTGTTAATAACACATGATAGATGGCTAATATGATTTCATATATCTCTTATTGCCTAAAATAAACGTTATTTATTATAGTTATCATAATTTATGATAACTAATGTAAAATAACTAGTTAATGTAACTAAGTAACGTTGTTTATTGATCAATAATATTATAGCTTTTTAGTTTGAAAATTATAAAATATAAATGTCGAAAATACATCGACTATAAAAAATATAAAATATTAAAGTTTGTCGACTAAATTTTTTTTAACTATCCATTTTTTATGGAAAGAATCTAAAATATCAATTAAAGTTAGAAAGAAATAAATTTTGTTTAATCAACCTTAACAAAGTAATATAATATCATATCAAGTTCCTACTGATTGTCATCTTTAATAACAAATGTTTTCTAGTTTTTTTAGTCTATATTGTGTAGTTTTACTTTTAATGAACTATGAGAAAATGTGTATCCATAAGTTTTACAATGAAATAGTGTTGTGTTTAATATGACAATAAAGATAAAGAAATCAACTTAAAAATAAATTTTACCATAGAAAAGAGTGAATAACTTAATATAGAAAAAAGCTCATTATTTTACTAGATGACTCATTTGCATATGCAATGGAGTTAAAAATTAAAATTAAAATATTATTTAATTTTTCATTTTTCATCTCTATTATATGACAACCACTCATTAAATATTTATATGACACTCATCACATGACAACTCAGAGTCACGTAACATCAAAATTTCATGTAATAAGTCGTGTAATCATGTCATGTCATCTAGGTTAGATAAAACAATGACATTAAAAACTAAAACAAAAGGAATCTTAAATTACAAAAATTGAATTTAAAATAAAAGTTCAAAGGATTAAAATTAGAAAGTAACAATATTACAGGGACCAAAATAATATATTACAGTTATTTTTCTCAAAATTAATATTTTTAAAAAATATATTAAAAAAAAATTTTCTGAGGAGTTAACTCATAGATAATCACTAAATTCTAAATATTCGAACTTCAACTTTCTACCCCTAAGAAATTTTTCCAAGGCCAAACCCCACAAGAAAGTGTCCCACATGAAGCTTTACTCCTTAGTTCTTTTCAATCCCCTGTTTTCTGAGCGACACGTGCTCTTCACGGACTTGTTTTACACGACCGGACAATAGTTGTGATGTGTTGTAAAAAAATTTACATTGACATTGCATAACAATTAAACATTTATTTTTTTATGATCAAACTTATACTCACAAACGGAGCTAGAAGGGGAACCAACAGAGGCATATGAAGCTAGGATACTCCAAAAATAGATATGAACTTGTATCGAATATGTATCCTATATCAATACTTCATAAATACTTGCAGATACGTGTTCAAACCTAGTTGGTTCTAGGAACAATGCTTTCATCATGTTTTGATGATAACAAGTTGTGAAAATAATTTATTGCACACAAATGGAGCTAGAAGGGGAACCAACAGAGACATATGAAGCATGGTTAGTCTAAAAATAGATATGTACTCCTATTGAATATGTATCATATACCAATACTTCACGAATACTTGCATATACGTGTTGGAACCAGGTTGGTTCTAGGAACAATTTTTTCATCATGTTTTGATGATAACAAAGGTACTTTGTGAAAATAATTTACTGTACTAATGATTTCATTGAGTGTGCATACAAAGAACTAGGAAATAGAGGAAACGATATAAGACCAAGATATCAGAGGAAGTGAATATGTAAGAGGAAATAAAGACATCAAAGTCAAGTGAAGTCAAAGGAATTCAATGTAACGTTCAAACTTTGGTTATTAAACGTGTTGTTATATGCGTGCATCTGTCTCTAGAGATTTGCCTTTGAAAGCGTCTGCCCAGTGTGCCTCTTAAGATTGAAGCATGTCTATGAAGTTTGAAGAATGTCTTTGAAGCGCCTACTATAGTAACTATGAATCTTCTATTTGAGTTGCCTCTAAAGCTCAAGTTTCGCTCGCTTTAGAGACTACAGCTTGCTCCAAGATGTTGCCTCTAATATGCAACATGCTCTGAAGATGCAACATGGTGATGTTATCCATGCCACTAATTCTAAATCATGTAGTCCTGTCTCTGACTACCCAAACTGTAGTACCTCAATTTTGTCCGATTAACTAAAAATAACTCTAAAAATATGCATATAATAATATGTTTTATAATTATTTTACAATTATTATAAAAAATCTAAAAAATCATCATTTTACAAATCTAATTCAAATTTGAGTATATACAAATCATCAATTTTCATTTTATTTGGTCTGCCAAATTCCTTTTATTTGGTTTGAAACACACATCAACTCACATCAACAAAGCCAGCCCTGCAAACACAGCCAATCATGCAACACACGCAACCTGTTCACCCACGCTTCCTGGCACAACAACACACATCTTCCTGCAAACACAGCAACACACATCTCAACAACACATATCTTCATCTCAGCAACACATCTCTTCATTTTGAATGTTGTTTCAAAATCACCATGTATTCTTTTATTTTCTTGGCTTTATTAACATCCCTGTTATAAACATGGTACATACTAGTTCTTTGACTCATCTGATTTATTTTTTTTGCTTAATAAAGAAATTACTTGTAATACATGTGCACTCAATAGAAAATGTAGAATACTTTTTTTTTTCCTTAATCATACATTACTTAAATTTTGTTACAAAGCAATACAAAATACAGAGTTCAAATTTATCTAATAAACATAAACATTCACCGTTTTAACTATAAATTGAGACAAAAAAAAATATAGAGCAAGAGACACACATACATCACTACCTCCATTATCCTTCGCAAATCTCCAACAATTGTCGTCAACTTCGAACTCCGACGAACCACCACGAGCGTTGCTGGTAAAGCGTCCACACCGCCTTCTCACACTACCATCGCGACCTCCGCCGTCGCTCCACCATCTTGATCACCGTCGAACCACTATCACAATGCAGAACTCATTTTTGCTTGGTATTCTTTCTGCCTACCATTTTTTTTCTCTTATTGTTTTCCTTTAAAAATGAAGCATCTTCCCTTATCTCCCTGCAAGTATACAACCGACTCCCTCCCTTTTATTTTCTTCTCATCAGTTTTAGTTTGATTTAGAATTTTCCTTACTTTTTTTTTTCATTTCTAATATCTATTTTATTTATTTATTTTATTCTTATCATATTTTTATTTATTAAAGGCTTGTTATTGTTACTAAATAGACCAACTTCTACACTCAGGCCCACTCGTTAATTTTTTTACTTTGTCAAAAATATTTTATTTTTAGTACAATTCTAGTTTACTCTTTGGTTTAAATTTGGAGTTTATCTTTCTTAAAAAAAATTGTTAGTATTAAAAAAATTTACAAAAATAATAAAATATCCTTAAAAGGATTATATTAGATGTGACATCTTTTTACTCCTTGGTTTTTTCTTAAGACACAAGTTGTATAAGTTAATAATTTTAAAACTCATTTATATAAGTAAATTAATTTAATTTTTTATTTATTTAAAAAGCTGATTAATTAGATGCGACATCTTTTAATCTTTGAGTTGTTAAGATACAAGTTGTATTACTTGACAATTTTAAAACTTAATATTTAAAACCGAAAATGATAATATATTCTTAAAAGGATTAAATTAGATGTGACATCTTTTTACTCCTTAAATTTTTCGAGACATGAGTTCTACGACTAAATAGTCTTAAAACTTGCATTTTAAAATATTATTCAAATCAAACAAATTCTTTTTCAAAACAACTTTTTTTTTTATCAACAACAAAACAAATCTTCTTTAAAAATAATCAACACATTCGTATTTCTTACCCAATAACTACGTAGTTTTGATTTCCCCATCACACCGGGAGATATGTAGGAGCACGATTGCACTCTTGTCAAGCATAGTAACAAAAACCTTTTTTTTTTCTCTCTATATTTTAAATGTACTTTTATCATTAGATTCTTTTAGTAAAAAGATTATATTTGTATTTTAAAAAGGAGAAATAAATATATTTAAATTAATATTAATTTTGCACAATTAATTATAGGTAACCGTTTTTTTAACAGATGTCGTAGGGTGCTAATACATTCCCTACGCATAATCGACTCCCGAACTCAAAATTTAATTTCAAAGACTATTTTTTTTATTTTTTAAGGGGTTTTTCAATATTTTCCCTATTTCAAAATAAACTTTGGTGGCGACTCCATTGAATTCGAGAAACACTCGAAATTTTAAGCCGCGACACGAACCAAGCAACACAACATCTAACTCTAATGATTAAGTTATGTTCTGATGAAGAAAGTCAAGTTATGTTTTGATGAAGAAAATCAATGGATTTGATGGAAAGTCAATGATCTGATGAAGATTGAGTTGTTACACGATTCTGAAGGTACAATAACATATTATGATGTGTTCCCACTACTCTTAAACAATGAAGACACGTTCAGAAGATTTAAGGAGAATTACTTTCAAGCATTCATTTTAGAAGACATTCTCGCACAAAATTATTATAGAAGATTTGGTTGAAGATTCATTTTGGAATTAATCAAGCTTCAACGGTCATATTCTCAAACCATATCTATCAATATTCTCAAACCATATTCACAAGTAAGATACGCTCAGAAGATTCAAGGAGAATTATTTTCAAGCGCTATCTGAACATTCTTGCACATAATTATTCTAGAACAGTTGGTTGAAGATTTGTGTTGGAATTAATCAAGCTTCAACGATCATATTCTCAAGGTTTATTTTTTGCGAAGATCTCTGTTAACCTTGTGCAAAGAAGAAGAAGAAGAAGAACAACAACAACAAGTAGTGGCTATTTTGCCTCAACGACTCATAGGTTTTCAAGTTAGAAGTTGAGAAAACTTGGTTTATAAGGTCAATGTGTTTTAGTTTCTCAACGGTCTATAGGTTTCAGGCTAGAAGTTGAGAAAACTGACTTGTAGAGTCAGGTATTGTAATTCAGGTTTGAATTAATGGATAAATCATTTTATGTGAAATGACTGGACGTAGCTGTCACATTGGTAGTGAACTAGTATAAATCTTAGTGTTTCTCCCTCTTAAAAGAAGTTTTTAAGAAGACCACAATTCAATATTTCTTCTCGTGTTTTTGCACCTTTAATACATATCTTAGAAGCATTAGAATTATTATTTTTATTTTTTAAAAATTAATTTGTTCGATACTTTTAGGATACTTCACGAATACTAGCAAAAACAAATTCGAAATATAGATAATATTTTTTTATTACTATTATAATTATTATATTAATTTTTTTTTTTTGGTTAGATATTGAACTTTTAGTAATTTAAGTATATTAAACTTCTTTAGTTTTTGACATATCTAAATGTATCATTATAAAATAGAATTGTAGTAGGATGTCATATAAAGTCAAATTCTTTAAAATGTCATGTTAAATATCAAAATAGAACTTAATTTCGTAGACATATTAACTTGTTAATCTATTTAAAGATATGTTTGATAATTTATTCAAAAATATTAACATGAAAAATATTTTTAAATAAACTAACATGCAATATGAGACTTTCGTCAAAGTGAGACTCATTGTCTAAAACGTAAGTCTGCGATAAACCATATATCATACTTATACTTTGAATTTCTTTAAGAAGCAAGACTCAAGCTTTGCAAAGAGTAACCTATTGTAACCCCTATTAAAAATTAAGGAAATAAATAAGGCGAGGTAGTTATTTTGAAACATCAATAAAGATGTAAAAATATAACATAAAAAACAGCAAATCATTATGTAAACAGGAAAACGATAATCCAAATCGTTGGCGGAAAAATCCATACCAATAAAAGGAGGAATAGACGATCGATTATCGTAATGAATTTGTTTTAAATATTTCTGTACAGACTATTATTTTACATTTTTTTTCCAAAATAGACTCCTATCTTTTTTTGAAGAATCCTATTTTGTTGATTTTTCCTATTAATTTATTCTATTAATAATGTACCATTAATAACAATAGTAGTATTTGATAAAATAATACATTCTGTCAAAATAATAATAATAATACTTCTATTTAGCACTAATATCATTATTATATAATTTTTTTTAACCATATGATTCTCCAGAGAATGATCAAGTCTTGATTATAAGATAAATAAAATTTGATAAAAAAAAATTTCAGTGAGAAATCGAAGTTTCGAACTCTACTTGACTAAAACAATTAATTTGTCGTTAACTGAAATTTATTAACTACTTAAATTCAATTATTTAATATAATCAGTATTATATAATTAGTTTTTAATATAACTATTAAAGAATTAAACAAATTTTTTGTACCAAAAAATAAAAAGAATTAAACAAAGTTAATATAAATATATATATAATAAATTTGATTGTACACTCAATTCAGTTATTCATGTAATTGGTTCAATGAACAAATATTAGAAGAAATATTCATTTAATCATTTCACCAGTTACCTATTATATTATAAGTAAATTTTTTGTAGTTAATTACATGCTTATATATTTTATATAAAAAAATTATATAAATGTATAAGATAATTTCATTGAAGTGCTATTAT
>JBBPBP010009780.1:9455639-9488619 GCA_037974735.1 Cicer chorassanicum
AACAAAAACTAATATGTAATTGTTCACAATAATAATTTTATTATTTAAATATAATATATATTATAGCATATCATATCATGTATATCAAATACAATACATAACAAAATAACGTATTGTTATCCTATTGATTAACATAACAAAAAAATATAATATCTTATTACTATTTAATTTTATACCTTATTATAAGCATTAAACAGTCCCCTAATTGTTAATATGAATAACAATCAATGTATAGATTCTATATAGGAGTTGTGTGATGCAATACTTATGAAAATGGTTAAATCTATATAAATTTGTTATCTATTTAAATTTAAGGGTCCTCACATATGTTATATTGAGCAACTACTATAAAGAATCCAAAACCATGATAATCACCGTGGAATATGCATTCCATTAAAAAATTGCAGAATTGCAAAGAATAACAACATTCGTTCTTAGAAACAAATAATGAACATACATTTTCTAGCCACTAAGATTAATTTGCTAGTGATTAGCCGTGTAGATAATATTAGGTGAATCACACATGACAAAGTAGATTTGATTTCTTCACACCCGAAGAGAATATTTGCACTTGTTCTTATTTTTTAGCTGGTATACGTATAAATTTTATATACATGTACAATAATAAAGTTAAAAAATATTTTCTATAAAAAATGAGTTTATAATTTTAAATATTTTTAAAAATATTAAGTATATTCAATATATACATGTATATACAATTTAAAATTACAATAATATTACTAACAATACGGGTTTGAGTGTTGATATCAACACCCTTAAATCTGTTCTTGTCCCTGCATTTAAATTTCAGGAAAATTCGCACTCAATTCAAGCGTGTTTATCCGTTTAAATCAAGACGGATTCGAGTAGATATTTACAGATGTTAGTTATATTGTCATTCCTAAGTGATATGACCATTTTAATATGTAGTATAAAGGAGTAAATCATGACCATTAAATTAAATCATGTTTGTTCTAAGATTAAAACTTATACGTAATTTTTTTGGTGAATACTTTCACTCTAATCATTCATATATCATTCATATTCATAGTTATTTTTCTGTGGACATTAACTTTGACTAATAAATTTTGAGAGATAGAAATATTAAATTGTAAACATCACTTGCAACATACAAGTTAAAGGTGGCAATTGAGTAAGTTATCCACAATTCATCGATAAATAAATTATTGACGGATTGCATTCAATTTATCAATTTAATTTCAAAAATGATTATTGATTCATTCAAGTATTTTTGAGATTCAATAATTTTCCACATCCCTTATATCTACATCTTTTTTTTCATCTATGATACCAACTTTTACAAAATATTTTCACACTTCAAATATTAATGTCTTACTATTTTTGAATTTTTGGTTCGGATGACATTTCATGATTAGGGTCATCAATTGCAATTACATTAGTTGAAGTTTGAGGTGGCAATGAGACTCTTAGAGATTTCTTAGGTTTATTAGCCTCATTATCAAATATCTACCACCGCTTCTATCAAAGTCACATAATTTAGACCGAATTTTATTGTTTTTTAATATATGTTCATCTCTAAAATGTAAAGATTATGAGTTGAGAGAGTACTGCCTAAAAAGATAATAACCCCTTATTAATTCCATTTTGTCCCTGCATTTATTTCTAATTTATCAGGGTTATATTATAATTAACCACCTACATTTAATGCAATTGCATCAATTAACTATCAATTACTTGGTGATTGTGACTGGTTACAAAATCATTTCCATCTTTGATTTTTTAAGTTTTTTAGTTTTGTTCAAATTTTTTAATTATTTTAGAAAATCAAAATAAAATTAATAATATTTTTTTATTTTCTTAAAAATCTAAAAAATACATTAAATAAATTTATTTTAATTTAATAAATAAAAAAAATTAAATCAATATAAACTTATTATTTTTAAATATGTGTTTTGTTTTTTCAACGGGTTCGAAGGATTTAAAGTTTTATTATATTTTCAAGCATTCTACAACTTTCGATCCAATGAGTGAGTTTATTTGTTATTCAACTTCTCCCTCTTCTTCCTATTTACTTTTCTATTTATTTTTTATTTTTTTGCTAATTTTTTAGTTATGATTCTTGCTAATTTGTTCTTACTCTTACTTTTCATGCTTCATGTTTTTCTTCTAATTTTTCTGCATATATTTTCCTTTTTTTGTTTGATTTGTTTCCTTTTGTTTATTTATTATCTTTTTGTTTCATCTAATTTTGCTTTTCCTGTTTTTTGTTTAAATTCAATGTTTTTAATAACATGTGCAACTTTAACAACAACAAAAAGATATTTGTTATACCATTAAAATTTATATACTAAAATGTCACCGTCACAATGTTATACCGTATTTGTTAATTTAATAAATAAAAAATAATTAAATAAAATTATATTATATTAATAAAATTAAATAAATATAATTAATAAAAAAAGTTAAAATTAATAATATTAAACAGATGTGATAAAACAATAATATATTATAGGTTTAAATATGTTTTTGGTCCTTGTAAATATAACCTTTTTTGATTTTGGTCCACGTAATATTATTTTTTTTGGTTTACATCTCTGTCATATCAAAATAGATTTATTTTTTATCACCTCTAAGTGGACGTTACAAAAATGTTAACTCACAAAGGTAAACAGTTTTTAGTATAACACTTTTCAGTTTTAGTCCCTCAAAAGTATATTTAAAATTTATTAATCTTCTGTTTTATTTATTTATTATTATTAAATTAATTTTCATTTCTTGTTTCAAAAAAATCACTAAAATCTTCTGTTTTATTTAATTATTATTATTAAATTAATTATATTGGTATAAAATAATTATTAAAATAACTTTAGATTTAAGTTTTATAATTTTAATTAAAATCTCCTTTTACGCTTTAGATTTTTTTCATTGTAACTTAAAATAAATAAAATATATACTAGGTGATAGATTTATTTTAATCATTATTTTATACTAATATAATTTTAGTTAATATAATATTAATTTTATTTTAATTATAATATAATATTATATGTTTATTTTATATTATATAATTGTAGTTAATATTATATTATTTTAATCATTATTTTATACTAAAATAAATCTATCACCTAATATATTTTAATTATATTAATTATATTAATAATAATAATTAAAATAAACATATAATATAATATAATATAATTAAAATAAACATATAATATTATATTATAATTAAAATAAAATTAATATTATATTAACTACAATTATATTAGTATAAAATAATGATTAAAATAAATCTATCACCTAATATATATTTTATTTATTTTAAGTTACAATGAAAAAAATCTAAAGCGTAAAAGGAGATTTTAATTAAAATTATAAAACTTAAATCTAAAGTTATTTTAATAATTATTTTATATTAATATAATTAATTTAATAATAATAATTAAATAAAACAGAAGATTTTTGTGATTTTTTTGAAACAAGAAATGAAAATTAATTTAATAATAATAAATAAATAAAACAGAAGATTAATAAATTTTAAATTATTGAAGTGAAAATATTTTAAACATTACTTGGCTTAAGTTTATCATTAATAAAGATCAATTAGTATGTTATTTTATATTTAAAGAGATTTTTTAATATTGCAGGGATGAAATTCAAAAAAATATTTTTCAGGGACTAATACTGAAAAGTGTTATATTTACAGGGACCAAAAATTGTTTCCCTTTTTGAGTTAACATTTTTGTAACGTCCACTTAACGTAAGGACCAAAAATAAATCTATTTTGATATTACGGGGATGTAAACCAGAAAAAAAATATAACGAGGACCAAAATAAAAAAAGGTCATATTTACAGGGACCAAAAACATATTTAAACCTATATTAAGTTGTTAATTTGTCTTTAAAAGGTAGTTGTTAAAATAATATAGCTATTTGTTTTCTTATGAGAGAAAAATATTTTTGTCTTGCGAATTTTTAGTATACAAATTTTAATATAAGATAAAATAAAAAATATTTAAATAACAAATAATATAAACGTAAATTATCTTAAGAAAATAGTATTACAATGTGATGGTAATTTTTAACGGGTAAAAAAATGTCACTCACATTTGACATTTTTTTACCCACAAAAATAAAAGTAAACGAGGGTAATAAATCTTTTCAAAATTACTACTAACACCCCCTAAATTACTACTCACACCCCTTTTATTTAAAAAAAAGGAAAATTTCAAATTTGCCCTTGTCTTTATTATTGTACCCTAACCCCACCTTCTTCATCTTCATTCCTTCATTCCTTCATCTTCTTCCTCATCATCTTCATCCTCTTCATTCAAAAATCCAGAAGCATTCAAAAACCCAGAATCCCTCATCAACTTCAGTCATCATCAACTACATTCCACGTTCTTTATTCATCATCTACTTCAGTCTTCAAAAACTTCATTGGATCTTCTTCCTCTTCAATCATCACTTCACCAAAATCAAGTAAGCATCATCCCTGTTTTTGTTGTTCATTATTGTAGTTGTTTGTTTTTATTATTATGAACGAATTGCCTGAAACCCTTTGCCTGAAACCCTAAAACCCTGTTGTTGCCATTGCTGATTCTGATTAAAACGCATGTTGCAAAAACCCAGAAACGTCCGTGAACTCAGTTCACGTACATTAATATATTTTCATAAACTCAGGAACGTACGTGAACTGAATTCACGAACCATGTTCGTGAACTGAGTTAACGTACTCCTTACGTGAACTTAGTTCACGAACATGGTTCGTGAATTCAGTTCACATACATGGTTCGTGAAATCAGTTCACGTAACCCTTAAGTGAACCCAATTCACGTATGATACTGGGATTTGCTGTTTTGATATTTAATATGCTTTTGTTTGTGCAGATATGGTTCGCACAATGTATACCGATAGAAAGGGACGTGCTGTAATCAACGAGGGTACCTCTAATGTTGACGGTTGTGTTCGGCCAACTGCTTCGGCTCGGGCACAAAGACGACGAGTAGTGCGGCAACAGGAAGAAGCCGTACCGGAAGCACCAGCGGAAGCACAACTGGAAGCAGAACCAGAAGCCTTACCGGAAGCACCAGCGGAAGCACAACCTGAAGCATAATCCGACGCATATCCTGGTGGTCCGATTGATTGTTCTGTACTTAGGACATTCGCCGATCATGTGGCAACCCGACTTTGGGATGGCGTGGTAATTTTATCAATCAAATGAAATTAAATTTTTAATTGTTTTTGTTATAATGTGTTTTAAATTATATTTATTTGGATAACTAATTTCAGGATCGTGGCGAATTAAGGGTGTTTAGCAATGGGAAAAAAAATTAAAAGCAGCTATTATTGAACACCCAGAGGTTGAGCAACTGGTGAAAAGCTCAGGGTTATTTTCTTTGCTCAAATGCAGCTATGAAATGATCGACAAAGGGATCATTTCAGCATTCGTAGAGAGGTGGCATCGTGACACTAATAGCTTCCATCTTCCCATTGGGGAGATGACGATTACTCTCGACGATGTCTCATCTCTGCTGCATATCCCCATCATAGGTGCATTCTTCACTATTAATGTATTTAACAAGGATGAGGGTGCAGATATAATGGTTGAGCTACTCGGAGTTAGTCATGTTGTCGCCTATGCTGAGTTTAATGTCACGCGCACACCTTCATTTCAGTATAGTTGGTTACTAGATGTATACCAGCAGCGGTGTCGTGACCAGCAGTGGCAGATGGCTGCTAGGGCATTTCTTCTGTTTTTGGTCGGTTGCACACTTTTCAGCGATAAGAGTGCCTATGCAATTAGCGTTGCATATCTTGACTGCTTCCGAGACCTCAATGCTTGTGGGGGATTTGCATGGGGTGCAGCTGCTCTTGCTTATTTATACGACAATCTACGTGAAGCCAGCATGCATCAGACCCGAACTGTGTCAGGGTATCTTACACTGTTACAGGTAAACTATATGGTTGTTGATTGTATTAATAATATCTAATATTAATTATTCTAAACTAATGATATGTTATTATATTTGTGCAGGCGTTGGTCTATGAGCATTTTCCTACATTATGTAGAGATTGCTGTAGACTTTCTCCGAGTTACGTTGAAGACTACCCCAGAGCACTTAAATGGAAGCCAAAACAGGATAAAGGTTTGGTGCTTCCATTTGGGAAAGCTCTTGACGAGATTGTTGCTGAGGAGATCTGTTGGACACCATACGAGGCCCACCGAGTGAAGCGACCCTTTGAAGAGGTTTCTTTATTTCGAGGGTGGATACGATGGGGTCCGAAGATGTATGCTCATCTGTCAGACAGGGTATTGCGCCAATATGGTCATGTCCAAACCATTCCTGACTCACCGTTAGATATAGTGGGTCGGACGACAACCCCAGAGAAAATGGACATCATGTTTACGCAGTACGCTGTGCATGTAGTAGATGCTGGTGCATTTGGGCAGGGACATGTCCTCTGCTCGAATGATTACATGGACTGGTTCTGCATAATTTCACATCCATACATCATTCATAGAGAACCAGCCCAGGAAGAACCAGTCGCTCATGCAGGTGATGCAGAACCTACCACTCAGCTGATGCCCCTGATGCCGCCGTTGATGCCGCCGATGAAGCTGTTGCCGTAACGGTATATTAATTTTGAATATTTTATTTATTCATATTTTATTTTAACTACATTATATTAATTTATTTTATTTTTTATTGCAGCGTCGAGCTATAGAAATTGCTGGAGACCTTCTTGGTCGGCAACTCGTATTACCAGATGGCATGACACTCGTTAATGAGTTAATAATGATGATGCAAAATCAAAGGGGTGGTGGTAGAAGAGATTGGTCTAACACAGTACCGTATCGTAGGAGAAATAAACGGAATTAGGAATTTATTTTAATATTTTGGATAACTTATGATATGTAATATTTTGTAATTTTTTAGGTATATTTTGGATATGTACTATTATGGATAACTTTGGATATTTAATATATTCAGTGAAATTTTTTGTTATAAAATTATAATTTTTAGTTATATTTAATATCATAATTTTTAGTTATATTTAATATTATAATTTTCAGTTATAATTTTTATCATGTAAAAAAATTATTTAAAATCACTTTTCATAAATGTTAAATAAATTACTCCAATTATCGTTTCATATCATGAATCAAGCAAGTTTTACAAATGTTCATATCATGAATCAAGCAAGTTTTACAAATGTTACAACATAATCAGTTTACAACATATTCATCTGTACTGCATGGAAATATTCTCAACCAATGTTGCATGAGATCATTGTAAATAAACTCCCACTGTCGGGCTTCTTTAGTGCAATATTTTCTCCACAGATTACTTACTGGAGGTATAGGAGAATTTGACTTTAAGTAAACCTGTTAACAAAAGAAACAACCATAATTAATACCTGTTAAAATGTCAATTATAAATGGAAATATTAAATAAGTAGCACAATTAATACCTGCACAAAATGACAATTCTTAACAAATGCAACAACTATGATACGATGATCTGACATAGATGTTGGTGGTGGAGTTCTAAGTGGAAAAAATGTTTGAGATTGGTTAAGTGATAATGCGACGAAAGATTTCTGGAAGCAATCACATATCCCATTTCTGGAAGTGTCATCCAATTATCCATAGTTGCAAGTTGTTCAACATACACACTTTGTATAAGTTGTTGAACAAAGATTTGTCCACCATATATTATCTCGTAATGAGACATGAACTCTTGAAGCTCTACAACACACTCTTGACGAATGAATGCCCAAGAGTTCTCACTCATTCCAAGTAAACCTGCAACTGCACGATATCCACAATTATCATCCTCGCCGACATCAATAATGTCATCTATGAATTTATGAATTTCAACCGGCAACCAATCGCTGAAGAGGAGAACTCTTGGTTGTTGAACTTTGCTAACTGATGGTCGAGGTGTGAGCTTTTTGGCTGATGATCGAGATTGTTGTACTTTATTAGATGTTACAGTGCTACATGCATTTGTGCCACTGCACCGAACGCTTGCATCCACATACTCCCACCAAGATGGATCACGCTTGGTTGATTTATCTCTTTTTGATATCTTACTTTTGCCTTTTTTGGGTGCACCCTTAATTTTAACCTTGTCAACCGGTGGACACATCGACGTAGTCGATGGATACGCGATCTCTTGTAATTTACCTTTAAGTGCAATTTTTCCAGATACATCAAGTTCATCAAACTTTTTCACAATCACATCTATTTCATGTTTCACAGATAATTCTGAAGGTTTACCCGATCCATCATCATGAAAAGTTAATTTAGTCCACCAAACATGAAAAGCGTCTAACGGGATGGAACGGGAGATCATATTATACCTGGCTATTTCACATGCACAAGGTAGACCATGTGTTCTCCTAATTGTGCAACGACATTCAGACTTATCTATACCTACATACTTCACGCGATCATACTCTGCCACAATGTGATCTATTGCACTTTTTGACACAACACCACCCAAATTGGCATACAATCTGTTACTATGTCGATGAACCTTTTGAATTATGCTCCTTTCAAATGATGCTATTATCTCACTGTGTTGTAATACAATCATGCTATTGATGGTTTCCCAAACACTGCATATATCACCAATGTTGTCTTGTAGTATTCTTTTCAAACTCCAGTGCGCCGACTCAACCCTTTGTGTTGTGGTGTTCCCAAAGTGCATAACTCTATTTGTTCACGCCTCAACAAATCTTTCTTTGTGAGGAATTAACCATTGGTCATGTACATAATCATTAAAGATAGAAGAGCTACTACAAATTCCTTCAAAGATAGCCAAATTCATGTAGTACTGAGTCTCATCATAACTGTAAACAAGAGCCTCCCATGCCTCCATTATTTACACTTGCTTCTTTTTTGGAAACACAGTCATCTTGCAATTGGCTTTGACATTCTTGCATATATGAAACAAGCATAATAAATTCATTGCTTTTGGGAAAACATATTCAACTGCGTTTATCAAAGCAAGGTCTCTATCAGTAACGATGACTTCAATTTCACCACTTGTAATCTGTTCTTTCAACATTTGTAGTGCCCACGTAAAATTATCAGCACGCTCAGACTGTAGATACACAAATCCCACACAAAATGTCATTTCAATAGATGTAACACCAATAATTTCAAGTAATGACATGTGATACCTACATGTCTTGTATGTGCTATCCATAATCAACACTCTGTGAAAATTATTTACAAGAGTGATAGCGTCTGGATGAGCCCAAAATATGTCCCTCAACTCATCTGAACCCTCAACATTCCTATATCGATAAATGTATTTGTCGCGTTCCATCAATGTCAAAAGATGTTGCATATATATTTACCACTTCTTTCAAGGTCTATATTTACCACTTCTTTCACAACCAAGAATTAATTTTGTCTTTGTTCCTGGTCGTGCTGTTGCAGTTTCAAATCTAAAAATAACAACGACATTCCATTTTCCCTTCCAACATTTCTAGCCCATTTCAATAAATCATCTCGCGTTTCAAACATCGTGTCGGTGCTAAACTCATCAGTCAAATCAACCATAACAGGTTCACCTCCGTTGTTCATACTGAAGTAGCAATGTCAAGTTACAAGGAAGGGGGTTTGAATTGTAATCTTGCCCTTTTTAAAATTTCCTGTTAAAAACTTAAGAAAACAACTCAAGAATGATCTTGGTTATAAAAACAGAAACGGAGAACGTTCTTGGTTTTAAAACAGAAAACGCATAACGTTCTTGATTAGTTAAAATCACAGTTTTTAGTTTCTCTATTTAATTATGATAATAACAATAACTGAATGTAAATAGAGATAAGGAAGAAATACCACACAAGAATATATCCTGGTTCACCCAACTTGGGCTACGTCCAGTCCTCACAACTGTGAGATTTTTACTAAGTGTTCAAAGACAAAAGGAGAACAATCACAGTTAGAGATCAGCCTTGATCTGTAACTACACTTCCTTTCCACCCAGAAAGGATTAATCAGGTCACCTAACTAATCTGTTAGGATTTCGAAATCAACTCTTTTAATTACGCTCAAACTATAAACAATCCTTATAGTTATGAGTTTATACAATAATGATTTAAAAGGTTTGTTTGAATCTAGTTTTGCTCAACTCTTGTTTGAGAAAAGGATTCAGAACAGAGAAAGAAACCAATAGAATAAAACTGGAAGTGTGTATTTGGTTCAGCTTGATTTCTTGAATGAGATGACTTTAAGGATGTAAGTGAATATGATTTTATGAGAATACTTCACACTTAAAGATCTGGTTGATGCTTGCGAATTTGCCTTCCTTTTATAGATGTTTTGAGCAATTAATTCTGGTCAGAAAGAGCTGTTGGGAGTGCTCTGTTTTCCTTCTGACAGAAGCAAGGAATCTGTTGACAAACAGAGCACCATGTATTTGACAGCTTTGAGCTTTCTGTTATGGGCCTTTTGCTTGATCCAAAACAGACCTGTTGCTTGCTTTAATGACCCATTAAGCTTTGATAATATTTGATAGTGATTGGGCTTCAATTTGAATGTTTGATTTGATCCAAAACTGTTTGGAAAGGAGTGAATATTTTTCTGCAGAAATGAGAAGTCTTCTTCTGTAGAAACAGAGTTTGTTCTTCTTAAAAACGGAGAACGTTGATTATAAGTGGAGAAGGATAATCAATCTTGTCTGATAGACTTTTGAATAATCTGAGGACTTATATTCAATCTTGAGTTTCAGCTTTGTTCAACTTTCTTGACAGTTTCCAGACTGGAGAAAGTTGCAGTCCGTTTTTTGATATGCTTAGATTGGTGATGATTTTTCTTAATGATCCGTGAATCGTTTTGAGTAAAAACGATTCCTATCTGTTCCTTGCCATGTGCTGATGAAATTGATATAAAGATTTCAGACATATTCAATGTACAAGTGTTGGAGAAAGTTTGGTGAAGTGGCTGTAACGATCTTTCTTGATTCTGCTGATCTTTCTCTATTTTGTATAGTTTATGATCATTCTTATTTCTTTGCTTTGCTTGGTTCCTATCTTTAATAAAAACACTCAAAAGCACAGATTAAATTAACATAACATTTAGAATCATAATTAATGTCTTTAATTAATCTTTTGTTTATTTTCATCAAAACTTAATTTGAGAGTTTGTCTTAACAATCTCCCCCTTTTTGATGATTACAAACATGTTAATTTAGATTTTAATTCTGATTCTAATTTTAATTTTGAAGAGGGTAAAAACTCCCCCTCAATTGATGCAACAGATGTTTTTATTGATATAACTAATGCAATCAGTTTAATTTCAGCAATAAAAGATATTTCATTAATAAAGTGTTTTGCTGAATTACAAAAAGTAGGATCCTGAATTTTAATTGGATCATAAACAGAATAAAAAACTAAACTCAATTCTCCCCCTTTGTCATACAAAAAGGAAGGAGAAAAAGATCCCTATTTGGCTAAAGAAGGAGAAGATCCTTCTGATGATTGAGACTTGGATGGCACAGGAACAGGCTCGGGAGCTGAAGCAGCGTGAAACGGAGGAGGAGGAGGTACACCGAGCTTGGGTGCAAGTGTATCCGTGAGCCAGGATTGCAGCTGAGTCTGCTGAGCCAAGAGGACTTGTAGAGTGGCCATGATTTCAAAGTTGCTTGGTTCCCTTGGAGGATTCATGATTGGTGGAGGAATAGGGGTAGTGCTGGTTGATGGAGTTGAGACAGCTGGGAGAGAGGCAGGGCGAGGCTGAGGGTTGGATTGATTGGATGAAGTAGCGTTGTTAGAAGGTTCGAAGGAAGCCAAAAATTGACTAATACCAAAAATAGATGACGTGGTGGTTTGAGGAGAAATGTATGCTGGTGACATGGCAGAGACATTTTGGTGAGAAATCATGGTGGTCATGGGGTCAAGTGGAGAACGAAGAAGCTGAGAGACAGAAATGAAATCTGTGGATGAAATGGTGGATTGTTGGGGAAAAACAGAGAATGTTGGGTTGGTAGGAGGAGGGGTAAGAGAACGTTCTCTGTTTGGAGGGGAACTTTCTTGAGCAGGATTAGGATTTTCTGGGTTTGGTGGTGTTTGGTCTGGGTGTTGTGGAGAAAGTTCTGGATTTTGGGAAGAACGTTCTGGGGTATGAGGAGAACGTTCTGGAGTTTTATCTTGAGCTCTATCTGGTGAAGGAGATGATGATGTGGGATTTGGGACAGGAGCTTCTCGTCTGGCAGAACGTTTTCTTTTTAGGGTGGAAGGAAATGAATGAATAAGTGGGGCAGACTGTCTTGTTCTGGGTCTGGTGGTTTGTGGAAATCGTTGCTGTGATTCAGATGGGGGAGAAGGTTGTCTAGTGACATTTATTTTCATATGGGACATGTTTTTGGTAGAAAATTTGGAGATTTTGATAAGAGATTTTTCATTGGACATGGGGATATGAAAATGATTAAAGACTTTTGTAAGAATCATACCATAAGGAACAGTATTCTTCTTGTAGTCTTTATTGGCAGCAGCAATCATGTGGTGAAGAATCAGATGAGGCAGATTGAGACGCTTGCAGTTGAGTAGATGATATATGACTAGTGCGTCGTTTTCAGAGACATACTCATGACTTCCACAGTGAGGAAGAAGAGTATGTTGACTCATGTTGTTGAAGATCTTTGGGAGAGGGCGCAGGAATGTTGACAGATACCTGGTGGCGTTCTCTTGAAATAATTCTGAGAGAGCTGCATACCAGGATTTTCCAAAGACAGCAGGACCTTCAGTGGGGAGATCCAGGATTGAGGCCAAAATGTCAGGGGTTAACCTGATCTCAATTCCCTTGATTGTGGAAATGAATAGAGATTTTTCAGGAAATGTTTTGGCTTGACAGTAGAAGGCTCGAACAGCGTCTGGATAGTGTGGCTCAGAAATTTGCATAAATGCAGTCCAGCCTAGGGCATCAGTAAAGTGTTTGACAGAATTGCCATCGACTATGAGTTTGTCGAAAATGAAAACTCTACCAACACCAATGGGTCTTTGAGCCCATTTGTCTTTGAATAGTTTGGTGGCAGTGGGAGGAATTAGAGGAGTGGTATTTGGCTTGGTCTTTTTGGAGGGAGGAGATGGTGGTATAGGAGAATCAGGGTCAGATGACGGTTCTGATGAAGGAGAGGAAGGAGTTTGAGGTGAAAGTGGTCGTTTGGTGGTTGTTGAAGGATTGTAAGACGGAGAACGTTCGTCGGGAGGTGAACGTTCTTGAGTTGGAGAGGGAGAATGATGATGTTCAGGGGAACATTCTGGAATGGGAGAGCGTGTTTGAGTGTGGGAAGGAGAAGTAGTGGGAGAACGTTCAGAGTGAGGAGAACGTTCTTGAGGAGGTGAAGTAAAATGGGGAGGGCTAGAAGAACGTTCTGGAATTGGAGAACGTTCAGGAGTAGGGGTAGGAGTTTTGTGAGCAGTGGTAGCGGAAGGAGTGGGAAAACGTTCGTGTATTTGGGAGGGAGAAGGTTTTGGGGTTGGGGAACGTTCTTGAGATGAGGAAGGGGAAAGACGAAATTTGTTTCTAGGTACAGTGGTTTTGAATCTCTGGCAAATGGGTAAGTTTTTTCTTGCCAGAAATTTTGATGTTGAAATGGTGGTTTTGGTTTTTAGAGTACTGGTTTTGGGTTGAGAAGATCTGGGGGAGGAGAAAAAATCAGTCATGGGTCTTTGTTTCTGGGTTGAAGGAAAGGATTGAGAGGTTTCAGAAAATGAAGATTTAGAAGAGGTTGGTATAGAGGTTTTTGATGTAGGAATAGGTTTTGTTGAGGGTGCAGGAGTAACAGATGATTCATCTGAGTCAGTGTCTGAGATGATGAAGTAGGTAGGTTTAGTGTTTGATGTCCTTGAAGTCCCAATTCCTGCCAGAATCCTCATGGAGCGCCTCTTAGGTGCTGGAGGATTAACAAATTTATGTGGTGGTGGGGTGGGTTTGGAAAAAGATGTTTTTAAATGAGGAGGAACTTGAGTAAAATTTGGGGTTTGACAGGAATGGAGAGGAGGAAGAACAAAGGAGACAGGTTCAGGAATGGAAGTGTTGGGGTTGGATTCAGGAGACGAAGACAAATAGTCAGAAAATGAGGAATCTGATGAGTGTTTTGGAGGGGTTGGCCTGGGTGGAGGTGAAGGTGAACGATCATAGACTGGTGAGAAGGATGATGATGGTGATGGAGTTTCAGTGCTGGCATTTTTGCGAGCAGCTTGCTTGGTTCGAGCCATTTTTGATGCTGAAAGAGAGATTGAAGAGAAGCTTTTGGAGGAAGATGATAGTTGAGAATAATGGAAAACTGTTTCAAAAGAATTGAACAGTTGTAATAACTGCAATTTTGCCTTTGCAGTTTCAAGAGAGAGAGAGTAATGATGATAAACCTAGGGAAGTGACAAGTGTTTGGGGAAAGGGATGACTTTGACGGCTGAGCAGTGCCTTTTGAAGGACTTGATGCATGCGCATTAAATGCTGAGACATGCCTTGCCTGCGCATGAGGGAGATGACGTCTGGGAAGATGATTTGAAAAACGGAGAAAGATGTTTGAAAAACGGAGATTGATAAACGTTCTCCGTTTTCTGCAGAAGCAGTTTTAACTAGATTTTTCAGGATTTTTCAAAATTCTCAGTTTTTCTTTGATTGAATTAAAACTTTCCTCGACTAAGGGCTTTGTAAAAATATCAGCAAGCTGATTTTGAGTATCAACAAAAATTAATTCAATTTCCTTTTTATTAACGTGATCGCGAATAAAATGATGTTTTATTTCAATATGTTTTGATCGAGAATGCTGAATTGGATTTTTTGACAAATTGATTGCACTAGTATTATCACAGTAAATTGGAATACTAGAGTAACTTACAGAGAAGTCTTCAAGTTGATTTTTAATCCAAAGGACTTGTGAGCAACAATTTGCAGCTGATACGTATTCAGCTTCAGTGGTTGATAAGGCAATAGTATTTTGTTTTCTGCAAGACCAACTTATCAATGCATCTCCCAGAAATTGGCATGCTCCACTGGTGCTCTTTCTTTCAGTTTTATCTCCAGCATAATCAGCATCACAATATGCTATAAGATCAAAATGAGAACCTTTTCTATACCAAAGACCAAGATCAGTAGTTCCAACAAGATATCTAAAAATTCGTTTTACAGCAGTTAAATGAGATTCTTTTGGTGCAGATTGAAATCTAGCGCATAATCCTACTGCAAATACAATATCTGGCCTGCTAGCAGTTAAATATAGCAAGGAACCAATCATCCCTCTATATTCTTTCTCAGAAACAGATTTTCCATGTTCATCTTTATCTAATGAAGAGGATGGATGCATAGGAGTAGACATAATTTTTGCTTCATTCATTTTGTACTTGGCTAACAAATCTTTAATGTATTTTTCTTGACAAATAAAAATACCATTCTCATGTTGTTTGATTTGTAAACCAAGAAAATATCTCAATTCTCCCATCATGCTCATTTCGAATTCACTTTGCATAAGCATTGAGAAACCATTACACATTTTTTCATTTGTTGATCCAAAGATAATATCATCAACATACACTTGTACGATGAGTAGATCATTTTTATCAATTTTCTTAAAGAGTGTAGTGTCAATTTTTCCTCTGGAAAAACCATTATTGATTAAGAATGAACTTAACCTATCATACCAAGCTCTTGGTGCTTGTTTTAAGCCATACAAAGCTTTTGTGAGTTTGAAAACATGATTTGGTTTTGATTGATCTTCAAAGCCAGGAGGTTGTTTCACATAAACTTGTTCATTCAGAAAACCGTTTAAAAATGCACTTTTAACATCCATTTGAAATAATTTAATAAGTCTGTGAGATGCATATGCAAGAAGTATACGAATAGCTTCTAACCTTGCAACTGGAGCAAAAGTTTCATCATAGTCTATACCTTCTTGTTGATTGTAACCTTGAGCAACCAATCTTGCTTTGTTTCTTACAACCTTACCTTTTTCATCTAATTTGTTTCTGAAAACCCAGCGTGTACCAATAATTGTTTGATCTTGAGGATTTGGTACCAAAGTCCAGACTTCATTTTTATCGAACTGCTGCAGTTCTTCCTTCATAGCTTCAATCCAAGATTGATCAACTATGGCTTCTTTAATTGATTTTGGTTCAACTTGAGAGATCATTGCCATGTTGTTTTCATCATTCTTGAATGATTTCCTAGTTCGAATTCCATCTGCTGTATCCCCAATGATTTGGGTTTGAGGATGATCTCCTATTGTTCTCCAGCTTTTAGGTGGAGAATGATACGGAGACTGTTTATCGATCTCCGTTTCCTGTATATCAGTTTTCTGTTGTGTGTCTGGCAGTTCTTCATCCTCATTTGACTTTTCAAGTATTAAATCATCAAATTCATCAAATAAAATATGCATGCTGATTTCAACAATTTTAGTTCTTAGATTAAAAACTCTATATCCTTTAGAATCGGTTGAATAACCCAAAAAGATCGCTTTATCTGATTTAGAATCAAAATTTCCAAGAACTTCTTTGTTGTTTAGAATATAACAGTAACATCCAAAAATATGGAAGTATGAAATGTTTGGTTTTCTGTTTTTCCAGATTTCATATGGAGTTTTGTTTATGATTTTTCTAATGGATACACGATTTAGAATATAGCATGATGTATTGACGGCTTCAGCCCAAAAATATTTTTCAACGTTTGATTCTTCCAGGATTGTTCTTGCCATTTCTTGTAAGGTTCTATTTTTTCTTTCAACAACTCCATTTTGTTGTGGAGTTCTTGCACAAGACAAATTATGAGAAATGGCAAGTTCATCTAGAAAGTTTTTGAAGGGGGCATTTATGAATTCTCCTCCATGATCACTTCTTATAGAGATGATGCTGGATTCTTTTTCATTTTGTACCTTTTTACAAAAGATTTTAAAAGCTTTAAAAGCATCATCTTTCTGTTTTAAAAATAGTACCCAAGTGTATCGAGAAAAATCATCAACAATAACAAAACCATATTTCATTCCTCCTAAACTGGTTGTTTTGACAGGACCAAATAAGTCTATGTGAAGTAATTCAAGAATTCTGTTTGTGGAAATAAAATCTTTTGAATGAAAGCTGCTTTTAACTTGCTTTCCTTTTACACAAGTTTCACATATTCTGTCTTTTTCAAAATTCAGTTTTGGTAAACCTCTGACAAGTTCTAGTTTTGAAATTTTCGAAATGGTTTTCATGCTGACATGCCCTGCCCTTTTATGCCAGATCCATTTATCTTTATCAATAGATATGAAGCAAGATTCATCAGGCAATTCTTCAAGATATAATACATAGAGATTTTTCTTTCTGGTTCCAGAAAACAGTTTTTCACCTGATGATGTTTTTATGATTTCACATATGTTGGGTTTGAAAATAACTTCACAGCCATTGTCACAGAGTTGACTTATGCTTAAGAGATTATGTTTTAGACCTTCAACATATTGAACATCAGTTATTTGAGCAGAGTTTTTCTTACCAATTGTCCCTTTACCTTTGATTCGAGCTTGATTGTCGTTTCCAAAGGTAACAGACCCTCCATCTTTCTTAACAAAGGACATGAAGCAATTTTTATCACCCGTCATGTGTCTTGAACAGCCACTGTCTAAAAACCATGGCTTTTTCTTGACACCTTGAGAACCAACCTGCAGTTTTGGTTTTATTAACTTTTGGTACCCATTCTGTCTTGGGTCCTTGTGGATTAGTTCTGAATTTTGTTTTTCTGATATTATAGCATGTAGATTCAGAGTGTCCAATCTTAGAGCATGAAGAACATTTAATTATTTGTTTATGAAAAGATTTTCTAGCTGGTTTTGACAGATTTTTAGAACTTTCTCCGTTTTCTGTTTTACCTGGAGAACGTTCTTGGTTTTTCTGAAAAGTTGTTTTTCTTTCAGATTGTTCTTTTTTCTGTTTGCTCTTGATTTTCTCATCCCTTTTTTTTTAAAATAACACGCAAATTCAAGGTGTCCAGTTTTACTGCAATATGAACATTTGATTTTGCATGTTTGTTCTTTTCTTTCTGGAATAAAGAAATTTTCATACATTTTGGTTTTCTGAGTCTGATCAAAACCAAGACCAGCTTTATCAAATATTCCAACTTGAGATCCCATGATTTTCTGAAATGTTCCAGTAGCTTTAATAAAGTTTAACAGATCATTTTTCAAAAGTTGAACTTTAGATTTAAGGAGAACGTTCTCCTTTTGAAGTGTAGAACGTTCTGGACTTTCGTGATTTTCAGTGTGAAAGTTTTTGGTTTGAGATTCTTTCAGATTTTGAATGATCTCCTTTAGCTTATTATTCAGAACCTGAGTTTTTTCTTTTTCTTCTTTTTCTTTATAAAATTTTTCTTTTAAGGAACTACATTTTTGTATGAGTAAGTTTGAATCATTTAATAAGTTATCAAATTCTTTTTCCATTTGTTCACACAAAATGCAGGGTTCAGAATTTGTTACCTCATTTTCTTCAGTGTTTGCCATTAAGCATATGTTGGCTTCTTCATCTTCTTCCTCATCGGATTCATCTGAGTTATACCATGTGGCCATCATTGATTTCTTTTTGAAAGGAAATATGTTTGGTGTTCTTTTGTTTAGAGGACATTCAGACTTGTAATGTCCCAGCTTATTACATCCAAAGCATGTAATTTGACTTTTATCTTGTTCTGTCTTAGGATTTTCTTTTCTGTTTGGGAATCCCTTCTTCATTTGATCTCTTCTTCTCATTATTCTTTGAATTCTTTTAGTGAGAAAAGCTATTTCTTCATCAGCTTCTTCTTGAGTTTCTTCTGGTTCTTCCTCTGTTTGGTCAACCGTGCTTTCTTGAGATGCTTTTAAAGCTATTGTTTTTCCTTTCTTGACAGGTTTATCTTCTTGTAATAATACCTCGTGTGCTTTTAAGGTTCCAATTAATTCTTCTAGTGTCAGTACTTCAAGGTTCTTGGCTTGGCTTATGGCTGTTACCATTGGTCTCCATATGATTGGAAGACATCTCATGATCTTTCTTACTCTATCTTGTACTGAGTAAGCCTTTCCTAATGAACGCATTTCATTTACTATAGTTGTGAACCTTGAATACATTTCATCAATAGTTTCTCCTTCATTCATTTCGAACAGTTCAAATTTTCTTATGCCAATGTCTATTCTTGTTTCTTTGACATGGTTCGTTCCTTCATGATGAATTTGTAGTGTATCCCAGATTTCTTTAGCTGTTGTGCATTCATCAACTCTTTCGCTTTCTTCCCTGCTCAAAGCGCACGATAAGAATAATTGAGCTTTAGAGTTTAGGAGTACCTTAGTTTTGTCTTCAGATGTCCAGTCGACTTCTTCCTTCTTGGTAGAGTTTGAATCATTTTGATCAGCTCTTGGAATGAAATCTCCATCTGTAATGATGCACCACATTCCTGTGTCTTGAGATTTTAGAAACAACTGCATCTTGTTTTTCCAAAAGTAGTAATCAGTTCCATCAACGTATGGTGGCCTGTTTGAGGATCCTCCTTCAACAATGTATTTTGCTTTTGACATTTTTTCTTCTAGATCTTTTTC
This sequence comes from Cicer chorassanicum, assembly GCA_037974735.1. Lineage (NCBI taxonomy): Eukaryota > Viridiplantae > Streptophyta > Magnoliopsida > Fabales > Fabaceae > Cicer > Cicer chorassanicum. The sequence continues at coordinate 9,475,169 of JBBPBP010009780.1, forward strand.
TCTAGCACTTGGTTAAAGTGGTTTTTTTTCTAGAGACCTTGCTCTGATGCCAATTGAAGTAGCAATGTCAAGTTACAAGGAAGGGGGTTTGAATTGTAATCTTGCCCTTTTTAAAATTTCCTGTTAAAAACTTAAGAAAACAACTCAAGAATGATCTTGGTTATAAAAACAGAAACGGAGAACGTTCTTGGTTTTAAAACAGAAAACGCAGAACGTTCTTGATTAGTTAAAATCACAGTTTTTAGTTTCTCTATTTAATTATGATAATAACAATAACTGAATGTAAATAGAGATAAGGAAGAAATACCACACAAGAATATATCTTGGTTCACCCAACTTGGGCTACGTCCAGTCCTCACAACTGTGAGATTTTTACTAAGTGTTCAAAGACAAAAGGAGAACAATCACAGTTAGAGATCAGCCTTGATCTGTAACTACACTTCCTTTCCACCCAGAAAGGATTAATCAGGTCACCTAACTAATCTGTTAGGATTTCGAAATCAACTCTTTTAATTACGCTCAAACTATAAACAATCCTTATAGTTATGAGTTTATACAATAATGATTTAAAAGGTTTGTTTGAATCTAGTTTTGCTCAACTCTTGTTTGAGAAAAGGATTCAGAACAGAGAAAGAAACCAATAGAATAAAACTGGAAGTGTGTATTTGGTTCAGCTTGATTTCTTGAATGAGATGACTTTAAGGATGTAAGTGAATATGATTTTATGAGAATACTTCACACTTAAAGATCTGGTTGATGCTTGCGAATTTGCTTTCCTTTTATAGATGTTTTGAGCAATTAATTCTGGTCAGAAAGAGCTGTTGGGAGTGCTCTGTTTTCCTTCTGACAGAAGCAAGGAATCTGTTGACAAACAGAGCACCATGTATTTGACAGCTTTGGGCTTTCTGTTATGGGCCTTTTGCTTGATCCAAAACAGACTTGTTGCTTGCTTTAATGACCCATTAAGCTTTGATAATATTTGATAGTGATTGGGCTTCAATTTGAATGTTTGATTTGATCCAAAACTGTTTGGAAAGGAGTGAATATTTTTCTGCAGAAATGAGAAGTCTTCTTCTGCAGAAACAGAGTTTGTTCTTCTTAAAAACGGAGAACGTTGATTATAAGTGGAGAAGGATAATCAATCTTGTCTGATAGACTTTTGAATAATCTGAGGACTTATATTCAATCTTGAGTTTCAGCTTCGTTCAACTTTCTTGACAGTTTCCAGACTGGAGAAAGTTGCAGTCCGTTTTTTGATATGCTTAGATTGGTGATGATTTTTCTTAATGATCCGTGAATCGTTTTGAGTAAAAACGATTCCTATCTGTTCCTTGCCATGTGCTGATGAAATTGATATAAAGATTTCAGACATATTCAATGTACAAGTGTTGGAGAAAGTTTGGTGAAGTGGTTGTAACGATCTTTCTTGATTCTGCTGATCTTTCTCTGTTTTGTATAGTTTATGATCATTCTTATTTCTTTGCTTTGCTTGGTTCCTATCTTTAATAAAAACACTCAAAAGCACAGATTAAATTAACATAACATTTAGAATCATAATTAATGTCTTTAATTAATCTTTTGTTTATTTTCATCAAAACTTAATTTGAGAGTTTGTCTTAACACATACTGTGTACAATTTCAGGTTCAACACCATCATTCACTACATCAAAATCATCATACATTTCGTCAAAGTCACGTTCCAAATCATCATCCATATAATCAAAATCAGGTTCTAAACCTTCATACATTTCGTCACTGTCGTCTCCCCCTTGGTCCATTTATCTTCAAAAAGAAACACAAAAATTTCAGAATTTTCGCATGCTGAAATCCAGTTCACGTACCTTTACGCATTTTAAGTTCACGTAAACTTACGCAATCTGAACTTCACGTACGTGTACGTGAATTGAGATTACGTACGTGTTTACACTACAAAACCCCATTAAATACGCAATCTTAATTCACATAAGCGTACGTGAAGTTCAGATTGCGTAACCAATGGAGTTTTGTAGTGCAAACACATACATAATCTCAATTCACGTAAACGTACGTGAAGTTGAGATTGCTTAATCCATGAAATTTGGCATTTTTTAACGTACGCAATCCCAATTAACGTAAACATACGTTAATTGAGATTACGTACAATCTCCAGATTTGAAAAAAAACAACATAAAAAACAGAACAAAATACATACCTTTTTAGGTCACTTTAACCACAATGTGAAGAGGAAACTAATGGGGTGTGTAGATTGTGAGTGAGTTATGTAAATTTTGAATGATTTTGAGTTAGAGTTGGTGAGATATGGTGATTTTGTGATTATGAGTGATGGGGTGTTGAGAAAGGGTGATGAATGGAAAAATGAAATTAAAAATTGTAATAAATATACAAAGGCAATTTGGGAATTTTGTTTTTTTAAAAAAGAAGGGGGGTGTGGGTAGTAATTTAGGGAGTGTTGGTAGCAAAATTGAAATCTTTCTTGCTTGGTCTATAGAAAAAGAAAAAAATTCGGTTCTTTCCTTTATCACTTCAAATATTTTTTAAACTGCGTTGGTTTTTGTGAGACAAGATTTTGATTTGGAACAAGAGGTGGAGGAGATAAGTTGAAAAATCTTGAAATTGGTTGTCTTTTGAATCCATTGGGATGTTTTATTGTTTTAGTTGTAACATATAATTCGATTTGTTTTTTGCTTTTTATAATTTGTAAACTATGTTATTGGTGTTGTCTGACGTAAGTCATAAGTGGCTAACACAATTAGTCTATCCATTGAAACCACAACCAAACCAGAGTCTTGGACACATGCAAAGCACCCTATTTTATCAGTTAGGAATTACTCTATCATTGTTAAAAGTGCATCTATTAATGTTAAAGCCTAAAAATATGGCTTTTGGCAGCACATATATTGACATCGATCCTACTATTGATGTTTACACTTTACACGATACAAATACAAAGTTCAAGTACATATGCTAATACTTTACAATTATTTGTTTATTTATTACTACCAATTGCTTTATAAATATATATTTTTTTACACAATAAACATAATTTTTAAACCACACAATATTCTTGTCTTCGTATTGATACTTGTGTCATACTTATTTAATAAATCAATTGGCATGAATAAAAAGATAAATGTATATTTGATTATTGCATATCTTTTGATTGTGTCGTATAGAAGAATGTGTAAGAAAAATTATATTAACTACAATTTAGCATATAAATGATATATAAAAAAAATATTTGTCGTTGATGTATAAAAAACATACAAAATATGATTCAATATTAAAATTTATATTAAGTTAGACTATTAAATTTATACCTAACAACGCGTACTTACACAAGTATTTTTCTTATTTATTTCTTTTCTTAACGTGAGAAGTAATTGAAAAACAAACATAATAGTAATAACACCATTTGATAAACAACTATGTTGATAACAGAAAGTTGTATCAATTAGTCAAAAACTATATCTTAATTCAGTTTGCTTATAATACTTCCTACTTATCATTTAAATATAATTTAGTTGAATTGATCTACACGAAATAAAATTAACCATAATAAAAAGGAACAATAGAGTATCTCAAAAAGGCTACAAAACTCTCAAAAAAATTCGGGCCGCCCAAATCCTATGTTACAGTGGGCCGGCACATATGCACCGATTCATTTTAACAACTCTACGGAAATCCATATAAGTTTCTTGTTTCTGTTTTTAGGCTCATTTCTATCTTCATTTACTATTCCATCTACCTTTTCACCCAAAATTCCAAAGCCATCCCGACTTTGTCTTCACCCAACACCACCGACCTACTCCCTTCCGGCAGGTTTTTCCGGTAATCCGACACCATCCTCCCTTCTTTCTCAATCGTTTAGTTCTGGTTCGTTTCTATTCATCCCTACCAAGTTTTTTCTCTTATTTATTCTTCTTTTATGCTGTTTAAATAGTTGTTTTGATTCTTATTTTGAACATTTTAGTTTTGTTTTGATGGTTTTTTTGGTGTGTTTTTTGAATTTTTTCAAACATCCTGCCTATTTTGTGAAGGAAGAGAACGGGTTTTTTCAAAAATTGTTACTTGATTTTTTTCCTCTTATTTGAGATTGATTTTCATTTGGTTTTTGCACTGTAGCCTTGAAATCGTGACTTGCAAATGATTTTTTTTAAAGAATCTTGATTATAACGAATAAATTATCAATTTTTTGCAAGAAAAAGTATAACGAAGTTTCATTTTTATAGTCTAGGGCACCAAATATCTTTGGACCGGCCCTGGTTATGTTGAAAATGACCTCTCACCTTATCATATGATAAATATTGTATTTGAAATTCATAGTTTGTTGTTTGCTGCCTTGTTATGCTAACAGCCAGAATTGTCAACATTTGATCATAATAAAGATGTGGACATCAATGCAAAGTTCTGTTGGCACTTCACCTCTATTATTGTCAGGTACAATCATTTTACACATAGGGTTTTGATTTTATATATTGCTAGCAATATAAGGTTTTGAAATGTCTTTGAAGTTAGTTACATAAATCATGTGTATTTCTGTTTTTTTTTTTTTTAATTGTATGCAGCTAGTAGTACAAGTCGGACTCAAGCTTGTGTTAAACATTCCAGACCAAACATAGTTGGGATGCAACCCTTACCATATAACATTGGAAAAGGAAAACTTCGGATTGCAACTTTTCAAAGTTCATCACCTCGTATCATATGTAATGCTGCCTTGGTAATGTTTTTTCTTTTGGCATTTGTTTTATGGTGATTGTTTGCTTTCTGCTGGAAAGCGTTAACAGTGTTGTGTGTTATTGCAACTCCAAATGAGTCCTTTTTGAAAAGTTGGTAAGGTTCCTAAAGGAAACTGCTACTTCATGAATATTATTTGTCCAGAGCTCAACTCCTTACGCTAGAAGAAACAGATAGAGTAGGAAAATAGATGAAAAAAAGAAAGAATGATGTCTAGAGACTGCAACAAGCAATCAGTCTGTGATAGAGTTAGTGTTTGTTAGGTGAGGTGAGAAAAACGGAAGGAAAATGATTCTGAATTACCGTTCTATTATTTTCAACAAAGGCAAATCCCTTTCGGATTTAACAACCGCAATACAGTTCTACAAAATATATATCAATTCAATGAATGAATGACATTATTCCCAATAGGATCCTCCTGGTATACACATTTAAAATTGGATGCTTATTATTTAATTTTGCTGCCCAAGAACAGTCTGCAACCAAGGCCAGTGGCCAATGGCTACCAGACTTGACTGAAAATTCTGTTCCTATACACCTAATTATTCAGATCTCTCTTTCTGATAGGAGACCTTTAGTGAAAAAGTTCTCATATGTAACAAACAATTGGCGAGCTCACATTTGTAACTAACTGTGCAGCTTTAATAAATAGGTGGGAGAGGGAAAAGAGGGAGGTTGTCATTGTTGTTAGTTTGAATTGGGAGTGTTGGGGACTCTCAAATTACCCCTTGTGTAGCTTGATCTTCTATTCTTCTTACTTCGGGATCACATTGATCTAGAAGTCTATCTCAATAATAATCATCTGTTCAATCAAATTTTTGTTTTTTTCCTTTGATTTCTGTTGAATCCTATCTCTTTTCCATCTAGATCATCTCCAATCACACGCTACCAACTGTTTACTCTGTTTCTCTTCTATCCAAATCCTCCACTTTATTCTCGTCATTAGATGAAATTTCTTACATTGCCTCATTTACCATCTGTCTTCCTGTTCTCATACATATGTAGCTTCTCATGTTTACATACTCAAGGGCTCATCAGGTTCAGTTATTCTTTTTGAGTTGAGAAGTTTAATGTTTACCTGCATGTTATATTGATTTTTATTTAGGCATTTCTTGTAGGATAAATATGGAAGTAAATATTGTGTTGATATTTTGTCCTTTCTTCCAATCCAAATAATGCAAATTTCAGATTTTATGGCGAATCATTGACAATAACAAAAACTGATCCAAAATTGTTTGTTGATGTACAATATTCTGATGTCTTGTATGGTGGTGCCCCTTTCTACAGAATGTTAAATGTGCTGCTGCTGGTGCAACTGCAACCCAAACTGTAACACGCAATGCTCGGACAATAACTCCTGGTAATAACTCTAACTCTAAAAACTTATGCCGAAAAATGCTGTTAGAGAAAATATACATTGTGCTTAGAATCCTTAGATTGCCGAATTCCATTGTTTGATTTACACCGGAACAATTTAGTGTAGCTCTCGATGTGTTCCTTTTCAATTTTCTATACTAGTCATCACATGTATGTTCTCAATAGTTTATGTATATATTAATCTCATTTTTCTCTCATAAATCGATGTGTCCTTATTAAAATAACTAAATCGATGTGAAAGCATTGCTTCTTTTCTGAGAGAAACCAACGTCAATATTTGACACTTAAGGTTATGCACACTCAAATGTTTGTTACTTTCAATTTTCAATTAGCAATCATATGAAGTGCATAAATAACTGTTTTCTTGGATCTTTTCCTTTATACTCATGCATACAAGTAATTGGTATGATCTACAATCTCCTTGACTGAATGTAAATATAGCAGGGAACTCAGGTAAGGAGATAGAGGTAGTTTTCTTGCCTAATATCTGCAATGCAAAGAAGCTAAAAAACAAACTTAAATAGTTTTCAACAACAGTAAATTTATCAAGGATTTTAATATTAGAATGCTAGAATAAATAGTTTATTCTTTTGAAGCTTCAAATCTGTCTTCTTAACTGAAGGGAACATGGATTTCTTTTTGTAGATGGTGTTTTGTAATCTGTTTCATAAGATGGTTTGGTTCAGTTTTGTTGGATTTATTTTCCTCCTCTGAGTGTGTTTGTTTGATGGTTTCTCATGGAGGTTCCATTTTTATATTCTCAAGCATTTTTTGGTTTCTTTTGGAGGACAACTACTCTTTACTCTGTTTCCTCCTTTATATATAATAGACAAGCTGTGCTATTTTATATGACAACATCTAACATAAAATGTGCGACTTGACATTTTTAAATAAATAATACAAATATATAATATTGGTATTTGGCAGAATGCATGGAAGGATGCTATTGAAATCCAGCAATCAGCTCTATTCACTTAACTTTCACACAAATTATCCGCAACAATTATGTACATAAATGTTATTTTGCCCTTAATGATCTTTTATTCTTTAATTATGCAAAGCATAATTATATGGTCCACGTGTTTGTTATTGTAATATAATTTGCTACCGTTTTTCTGAAATGACAGACAAAGTGAAGAGTCCTATGCTTGATAACAATGGGCCTGGATTGCCCCCTCGAGACGATGATGGTAACGGTGGTAACAGAGGAGGTGGCGGCGGTAACTTTTCAGGAGGATTAGCCCTTTTGGGTATTCTTGGTGTCCTAGACATTCTTAAAGACATAGAGAGTGAATTGCAACGCAAAAATAGGAGATTTGACCGAGCTTGATAGATGGGCTTTAAATGTGGCAGTGAAATTACTTGATATCTGATATAGAAATTCTATCAAATAAATGGAAAATCAAATTTACTTCTAGATAAAATAGAAGCCAAACGGGGTGATATTGGGTCCCAAATAATATGATGTGTAAAAAACATATGCCTATTCCTAATTCTAAATGGAATGAATGAACTTATAATCATTGGAATCAATTTGATCATCAGCATGAGTTTATAGCTTTAAATCAATTCCCATTTGGTGGAACAAAATTACTAAGTATGAGTTTGGATTGACGTCTATAAATGGACTTTTGAGTAAACTTCATTCTACAAATATATTTTTAGTTAAAATTAAGTTGTCTCAAATGTAATTTATGTTTGAATGTATAATCAAATGTATTTTAAATTTGTATTTATTAAAAAAATGTATATATTTAATGATAATATAATGTGAATTATGAGGTTAGTGTATTTTGCAAATAGTGATAAAATGGATAGTTTTTTATTTATTTATTTATTTATTTTTTTTATATTTCTAAATGTAAAATGGACAATTCAAAAGTACTTATTGGGTGTCAAGATTTGAAAAGTGTTTGTTTTAAATTTTTAAAAAATTATTTTGTTAAAAAAATTAGTTTTTAGCTTCTCGCATTTTGCTATTGTTATTTTGCTGACACGGAATTTAACTCATGAATGATAGAAAATGATGCAATTACTCTATCTTATTTTGAAAATCTCAAATTATGCAATTACTCCTATCTTATTTTGAAAATCCCAAATTCTCCTCCGTTGATTTTTAATAAGTTGGCCTTTTCTTTTTCTCTTTCCATCGTGTTATTTTTCTCTTTCCAATTATAAAATTTTAAAATGTGTATATTAAATGGTCATTATAGTTTTAAAAAAAAATCATTTTTATAAAATTGTATACAAATAGGTTAAAAATTATTTTTAAAAAAAAATTATTTTTATAATAGTAAACAAACGGGAGTTAAAAAATCATTTTTTTAAAAATCTCTAAAAAATTAATATTTAAATTATTTAGAATAAAAATTATTTTTATTTAAAATCAAACAAATGCAATATGTTATTTTTTGTTAGACTTGAATTTGGACTAAAATTAAACTATGTCAACCCACTTTTCTAATAGAAAACCAAATGAACTCTAATTCTTGCAGTAAATTTCTAATTCATTCTTGTGGGTGTTGGAACTTGCAGAAAATTGTAACACAAGCAGCTGATATTGGAATAAGCGCATGATTCAAGCACGCAATATCGATGCATTTTTGGTACAAGCAAAGTAAGTGTGCTGTGAAAATGTTGATGAGTGTTCCGAGTTTAATAATAGTGGAACTTTGTGTCAATTATCCTTATAAGTTACAAATCACCTTAAAATGCGTTATAGTTTTAAGAATTTCCTCATTTGTCTGCATATGTTTCCAGCACCACAAGGACAGAGCAATTGAAGAAAAACATTACAAGTAGCTTCAAAATGTGTAAATTTTTAAGCTATCTACATATATGTATGTGTCATTCTTTCCAGAAATCTCCTGTTCGTGCAGATGGATTTGATTTTGTGGAGAACACAGTGGAAATTCGTCATTGCATGTCTCATTCAATGAATTACATCACTGGAAATTTATGATTACAATGATATAAAACACCATGTCCCCATCTATGTCTCCCATTTTATTTTTATATTACTTATTCCTTATGTTTTATAGTGCACATAAATTTTCTTCTATGATGAATTCACTACATAAAAGAATTGCTAATTAATATTATATAAGGACAAATGGTTAAGGGACCATATGACCATAATATACAATTACAAAACCGTGAATGCATCTGGCAAACCTCACGTGTGCCATGGAAAGTTTCTTAGTAGGATGTTTCGTCATTGTTGTGTTGGGTCACCACTAGCTCCTCCAATTTGTTTCAACTGTTGAGTGTAGGGTTAAAACAAACCAATAATTGATAATATTGAGTGACAATCTTCACATGTTGGGTGGTCTATGTGTTTGTGTCGTGAGTGTTTTGTTGAGAGAGAAAACCACCAATTCATTCTCATTTGTTTGGGTTGGACCCAGTTTTTTTTTCCTAGTCTTGTTCATACATTAAATGTTTGATTATGCACGCCTATTTGGTTCTCTATGAACTAAAAAACCTTTCCCACAAGAAAGAATGTGAGATCCTACATTAGAAGAAGAAAAAGGAAGATCCACAAAAAGGCTTAAGGAGATTAGGAAAGACTTAGAATAGGTTGTAGGAGATAAGATGTTAAAATCAAAATCATATTAGTTCAATTAAAGTCTCATTTAAATTAGAATGAGTTAAAGTGTAATACATTTATTTTTTAATGGAGGATAGCATTGCTCTTCTGTGACACTAACTAATATTAACTATGAAATTTAAGTATATGGGCATGACAATGTTACATAAAGATTTTGCCAAAATAAATATAAATGGACGACAATAATTAAATAATGATATTCTGGACACAGAAAATGTGAAAGCAATAGTTGTTTGATAATTAGCGGTTGCATTACATATCTATTTATGACGGCCAGAAAAATTGCACAAAGAAAGTGGAGAGGAACAAATTTCAGGAATCTGCTGTACCACAATGTGGTCCACCTGGTAGCACTCTTAGGTTATCTAAGAACATCTCCAAAGGTGAACTCAATATAGATTCATTAAATGAGATTCACTGTGCCACATCATCTCTAAGCAATAGTGAAAACAATAGTTGTTTGATAATTAACGGTTGCATTACATATCTATCTATGGCGGTCAGAAAAATTGCACAAAGAAAGTGGAGAGGAACAAATTTCAGGAACTTGCTGTACCACAATGTGGTCCACCTGGCAGCACTCTTAGATTATCTAAGAATATCTCCAACGGTGAATTCAATATGGATTCATTAAATGGGGTCCATTGTGCCACATCATCTCTAAGCAACTCATTCATTTTTTACTCCAACGATGAACTCAACATGGATTCATTGGGGTCCACTGTGCCACATCATCTCCAAGCAATTTATTCATTTTTTACTCGGTAAACTCAACATGGGTTCACTAAATACTCAACATGAGTTCACTAAATATGGTCAACTGTACCACAAACAAAACCATATTAGGTCCACAACTTAAAATATTAATTTAAATATTTAAATTAATATTATTGTACATTATTTTAATTTAAATTTAAAATAAAATTGAACTTAAAATTTTTATAACAATAATAAAAATTAAGTGTTAAAATACATGACATAAATAATTAAAAATGATAAAAATAAATAATAATAAGTAATGGTCATAAATTTATTATTATTAATAAAATAATAAAAAAAAGAACGAATATAAATTTATTATATTTAATAAATTAATAAAAAAAGATAACGGTTATATGAAATTACCATTACTCTTCTTAAGAGAACCGTGATTAAATCACTTCATGCCGGCAGACGAACTTATTTCTAATTGAATGTATTGAAATTTTTAGAAGTATACTTTTGCAAATATTTTTCTAATTAAATGTATAGAATTAAAATATCAACTACTTCTCTCTTAATAATTTTCATTTTTGTATATTGATCAAATGAATTTAATATATACAAAAAGATATATAGTATACTCTTTTTTGTGGTGACTTGTAATTTTCACAATTATTTTTGAAATAAATGAAGAGCTTCATTGAAATCGGGACGGACATACATTGATTATAGTGGGGTTGGAGTCCGACTATGTATTTTTTAATACAATAAGGAATATATAATAGTAATAAATTGACTAATGTAGTCTACACATAAAAAAAAAAAAAAAGAATATTAAATTGGAGAAAATTGCTAATTTACTTAATTTTTAAGTTTAATTGTGTGGCTCATTTTCTATTATATCCTTTTTAAAACAAGTTTTTTTAATATATTCTAAAGGTCGTAAGGTGGAGATGCAACTTTTTTTTTCTCTCATAAGAGGTAGCATCTCGTGCATGCGACCATGTATTGCCTTATTTTTTAAGAAAGACAGAAATGTTAAATTAATTAATAAATAAATACTTAAATTATATTAATAAAATTAAACAAAATACATTAAATAGAAAAAAAATACATCAAAGTTATTGTGGTTGGATAGATGTGTCAAAGAAAATAACGTGCTATAATATTGCTATTGCAAATAAATTAGCAACTTCATCCTATTTTGTTAACAACTCCCCTATGTATTCATGCTATAGGAGGAAATTGTTAACAAAATAAGATGAAGTTGCTAAATAGCAAAAAATAGAAGAGTGTTGTTAAAATATTATATCACATTATTTTCTTTGGCACATCTACTGAACCACATTAGCTTTGATGTATTTTTTTTTCATTTAATGTATTTTGTTTGATATTATTAATATAATTTAGTTTTTATTTATTTATTAATTTAACATTTCTTTATTTGTTAAATATCATAATTGTTCTATCAAGTTATTAACCGATAATTTTAAGAGTTGAATAATCATCATACATAAATAGATATTGAGTTTTTTCTTCGTGTAGTTTGCTTAAATTCAAAAGATTTAATTTATGAATTTTCTAAAGAGAGCTTGAATGGACCAATAGGGTTGAGTCTAGTGGAATGGTCTAGACTCCCACATAATGGTGAATCCGAGTTCAAATGCTTACTAGAAGAGGTATCCACATTTAGTATATGACGCGCTTCAAATAAAATTACATTCGATGAAGGAAACTTATAAAAAACAATAAAAAAGGAGGTTGAATGGTTAAATGAGTAACATTAAGAATTGAATACGAAATTGTACAAGAGATAAATAGTTAAAAATAAATTGAATATATAAATGAAAAGAGCAACAAATAGTCTTTAAGTCTTAACTTAACTAACAAAATATCAATATTGTCAGGTTGAAGATTATGTCTCAGATTCGGCCCTGCGACCTAACAGTCGTGTGTGAGTTTCTGGTGGTAATTATATTATTTCATCCGCATAAATTTAATTGCAAGAATTCTACACAATGTACTTATGGTATGATAAGTTACGGTACTCAATAAAGATTAGGGTTGTGCAAAACTAGTTGACCGAACTAAATTTGAATCATTCGAATGAGCCAACTTGTTACATATAGTGGGTCACACAGATTTGTAAATGTGAGTATATGCATATTTGAGTGGTCGGGTGCAAGTGAAAATAGATAGACCATGGTTACTCAAACTTGACTGATTCACTTAAAATTTTAAGTATCAAAACTCAATTTTTTTTAGGAAATAAGAAATAAAAAATCCATCATCTAAATCAACCAACCTGCATTATCTGCAAATCTGCACTAACTATAATTTGCTTAAATCGATGCAAAAATTAGTCATAATTAAGCTTTTAAATTACAGGCTCAATTTTAGATGGTTTGACAAAATTGAGCCTGAACCCACTCATACTCGACTGATGCTCAGTCCAAATAAAGATCTATCAATATTTACATTTAGAGAGAAGAAATAAACTCATGAAATATTATAAAAATTTAACTTTGATACACTTTTAGTGTAACAAAAAATTACACTGTGAATAAATTACAACCAATTACATGTGTAATTTTAAAATAATTAGTGATGACTAAAATCAAAAGTTTAATTATATATCTAACGATTATGACTGATTGACAATATACTTTTTTATTTATTGATAATATATATAAATTTAATTCATATTGTAAGTGTATAATTAAATAATTGTTAACTTGTTTTATGAAATGTATTTATAATAAAGTTATTTTAACAATTGATTGTTAGTCTTTTATTATTTCTATATATTTCAAATAAAAATTATTTTTATTATATAAAAATATTATTTTTCAACATGATTCACCCCTTCATCCAATGGGAGAGGATATGATGGGCTCGTTTATTTATAGATTTTCAATAAATTGATTTTACTTTTAGATTTTTAAAAATGATTTTTATAAATAGTAGAAGTTATTTTAAATTTACCTTTTATGAATTAAAAAAATCATTTTGGTATTCAATAGTTTAA
>JBBPBP010009780.1:9501640-9516365 GCA_037974735.1 Cicer chorassanicum
TGATAAAACTAAAATACTTTTTTTTTTATGATATATAATATGACATTTTTAGTTAAATAGAGCTATAAAATAATATTAGTCTTCTTTATTTTTAAAAAATATATAATAAAGACTAGATTGCATGAATAATCTAGCCTATTTTCATGTATAAAATTATGAAAGTATACTCATTTGATATTGTAGATATTTATTATTTTTTTTTCTAATATTGTTTTTACCCCTTTTGGTATTTTATTATTAGTAGAAACATCTTCTCTAAAATATTCTCCCGCGGAGAAGGGGAGAAATATTCTAGATGTAGGATACGGCAGTAAAAATTACACTGTTTTATTTTACTAAACTAAGGTTGGAGTACAATTTAATTAAAAATACACATAAGAGAAGAACAAAAGGGAATTGAAAATTTTAAAAAAAAAAAATCATCAATTTTGTAGTAGCAGTTAAGTTAAGGCCTGAACGGATCGGTTTGATTTGATTTTTGAAAGAAAATAAATTTAAATTAATCAAAAAATAATTAATTTAGTTTAGTTTTGATAATCTTTATTTATGAAATTCGAACCAAACTAAACTAATAAAAATGAGTTGCTTTGATTTCACTTAATCGAATTATTTTAAAAAATCTAAAATAAATTAACTTTTTTGTTGCTGTTGTTTTAGTAGAGAAGGTAAATACCAATTAAAATATTTAATTTAACAATGTCGATATTTGTTAATTGAATTAGAATTTAAAATAAAATAAATTTTATTTAAATATTATAGACTTCTTATTTAAAATAAATATGTAAATTATAATAAAAAAAACTAAAAATATAATTAAAAAATTACATAAATACAATATATTTTTTTAAAATAAATATATTAATATAGTGTAAAATAAAATATATAATAATTTAATTTAAATTTTGAAGAATCGACTATGAATAATGTAAAACCCATAAACCAATAAATATTAAACTTGATTAATAAATTGGTTCGGTTTTGATTATCGAGTTCTTAGCCCTCTAGTGGCAATAATGAGAATAAAGATTTTAGACGCAGGTGGGCGCAGGATGAGCACGTGGAAGTTGCCTTTATAATTGCACGCTGCCAATGGCATGTCTAGTTGCATAAATAAACATATAAATGAATAAACAAATAAATAAATTTTATAACAAATAAAATAAAAATAAAGACTCAAACATCATATATTCTTCTCTGAAATAGAAAAGCAAGATTTGCTGGAAAACAAAAAAAGTTGTATAGTTTTCCATAAGATGCGATTTTCTTTGTAAATAGGTGTATTCGACTTTAATTATTATTTTTTAAGTCATGTTAACAAGTGTCTTTAGAATATTTATTAAAAAATTAAAAAAATAAAATAAAATTGTACTTTCTTTAAAATAAAATTTCTATTTTTAGTGTTTTAATAAGTGTTTTTTAAAATATATCATTGACACTTGTTAGTATTTCTCTTTTTTTATATAGAGAAAAAAATAAGAAAATATCATATTAGATATGAAGAAAACATCTTTCTACAATCGTCATCTAAACAAAGAACTAAGAGAGAGATGATGAGATTACTCCACTAAAATAAAATCACTAAAGTGACCAATATATTAGTCAATTTGTCAACACCAATTCATCGTAGATATGTTTCATTACACATCTCCATTCAACATGATCTAACAAAATTAAAGTTTCGTGGAGAATGCTGCAGAAAAAAAATATGAACCTTATAGACAAAGATCATTTGAACAATAGCGAAGGAATCAAGTTAGATAAGAAAAGTTGTAGTATTGATCTTCCTAGCCAATCTTAATCTATGGACTAAATCCACATCTCAGTCATAACTAGAGTTAAACGTGCCCCATATTACAGTGAAAACCACGTATAAAATGATCATTTTGGTTTCTAATGAGGCCTACAAGTTGAGATACATGAAACTCTATTGTGAGATCAATTAACATTAAGATTCACGACCTTAGAGGGATGAGGGAATCATCTAACCAAAATATCATGTCTTATGTTGTCAATAAAAGAATGAAGATAATTAACCAAGTGATGAACGATAGAAGTTAGTTGTCTCTAGAAGGAACTCAAAAACTGCTCAAGATCAAGTGAATTTCCTAATTAAAAAAAAAAAAGTTGATTGCTATCAAGCCATAACATATTAGTCAAAAGACCAAAGATAATTGGCAATCTACCATGATCTTGTCCAATATCAAGATTCTTTAGATTAAATTTAATCTATTGGTTAAAATTGATGCTAAAGAAAGAACTCCAATGACTATCACTCTCATTTATAAACTTTTTCCAATAATCTTTGGCAACATCATAATCCCTAAGTACATGCATAAGAGCTCGGAGGCATCAAGGACAAATATTATCATTTGAAATGTTACAATGCATATTCTCCATATTCGTCAGAAACTTACTATGGACCAACTTAGAGAAACGTCTTAATTCTAAGAGAACCTTCCCAAGTCCAAATTAAGTTATCGTGCATTCTCTTGATTTCTTCCACAAATAGGGTTAGGCATATCAATCTTAGCACAAATGTAGGGAAGAAGCAATTGTTGAATAGAAGACCAATTTCATCCATCATTCGTATCATAGCTATTAAGTGTAAAGTCAGTACATTAGGGAGGGATATTGATATCATGATCCCGAAAGGGTTCGACACCTAACTCTAATCTTAATTTCGATCATAAACAAAAATAGCATTGTATACTTTTTTATTTCATTAAAAGGTAAGTGCATCTACAAAAATGTCATCCTTAAAATATATTATATGTTGGGCGGGTTAGGCCACCAATCTAATATAAGGTCAGATTTAGACATTAATTTTAACGTCATATATAAATCGAGTTTTTAACTCAGTCCGATAAAGTACAAATTAGACTAGATATCATCATGTCTGTCGATTTTTTTTTTTTTTACATTTTTCAGTTCTATTTCTAATTGTAATATGATTTATTATTATTAATTGTAATTTTTTAATTTTGTGCAATATTTGTGTTTAGGCGAATCATCGTAATTCGAGCTTTGACTCATGGTATCAAGACTTGAACTCACCATGAGATTAATCATCGAATTGAGCCACGCTCATAGTGTTGATGTTTGATTATTGAACTACTACATTGTGCATACATTTATTTATTTTAATTCATGTTTAAATGGTATTGTCAAGGGGTTTAGAACATTTTTTGTAAATAGATGAACTCAATAATTTGAACCAAACTAAATAGTTTGGTTTGATTTTATCATTCTTCATTTTGAATTTACACTAAATTTGTTTTAGACCGAACTCAAGTCAGTTTGATCCATTTCATCACTATGACTGGTTGATCTCATACCGACTCGATCTATGCCACATAAATACATAAAATTCTCGAGTTAGAACATCTCACAACTAGCAAAGAGAAACTAAAGTGGATGACCACCATAGCGCACATATACCTTTATCCTCAACCACACGATAGCAAGCTTACCTTGATCACGTAGCAACAATCACCTCACATCAGCAAGGACATGCGTCCAGAATCAAATGATGATCTATAGACCACAAATTATCTTGTTGGCAACCCTAACGGATTTCTTCTAGAAACCTTAAGGACTATCTTCTACCAAATATTCATTTTGATCATTTATCTTTTTTAATTTATTTTCGTCATTTATCTTTTATAAATGATAAATGTTAGTCTTTTTCATCATATCCCTTTCAAACAACTATATGATTATTGTCATAAACTATTGAAAGGTCTAATCTTGGATCGGTTGCAAAGTTAAGTGTGCAATCTTAACAAGGACGAGATGAAAATAAAGAGAACTATGATAAATGTTCTTCATTTCAAAGAGTTTACATATATTTCAAAGCATACAAGAAGAGTTTTTTCAAGTGCAAGTCTGTAGCTTTTGTTGTGATTGTGACAAGGGCTAAAACACATCACTTATAAAAGACGAAAATTAATAAATAAAAAAAGAAGATAAAAGACCAATATAAATATTACGTAAAAGATAAAAGGTCAAGATTATATTTAAGCCTAAAAAAAAGGACATATGATGTAGAGAAAGATACATTGAATTCTAACATAAAAAGCATCTAACTCTAAGACATAAATAGACTTGATTGTCGAGTGTGTGCAGATATCCCTGATGTGGAGCTTGGAGCTGCATCCATCTTCTCCTCCATAAAGCCATTGTCCTCCTCCTTTCAGTCAAGAATCTAGATGCACTCCAGATCAAAATCAATATAACAAAAATTGATTTGTTTGAGTTGCAATTTTATGTTTTCAAACTGGTGAATCTGATAGAGAAATTAATGTTATTGAACTTTCTTTACCTTTTGAAAAGATTACTAAATTTGTTTTTTTTTTTAAATAAGTCTTTAAAATTGAATATGACGTCTTACTCGTAAACCTAACCCGAATCAACCTAAATTTTATTAAGTTGATTTGAGATTCAGATTGACGCTAAAACCTAACTCATAATGAACTAACAACTTCGAGGAATAAATTTAACCTAATTCAACCCAAATCCACTCTTTGTACACACACCCTATGGATGAGATTACATTGTCCTTTGATATTTTTCTTTATAAAAAAAAACTTAAATATATGATTGATCGCTACAATTACGTATATTTATTTTTATTTTTATTTTTAATCCATGTAAATTTTTTTTGTTTGCTTTTGATCTTTGTAAATACATTTTTATTTATTTTTTTGTTTTTGCTCTTTTGTTTTAGTCTCTATAAAATTAATTTTTGTTGGAATAAATCTCTGCAATAAATATAATACTTGATTTTAATCTCTCAATTGTTTAAAACATAAAAAAATTGCAGAAATTAGTTTCAATAAAAACTAATTTTTCATTAATCATTAGAGATATACACTATTACAAGACCAATTTCAGAATTAACTAGCATCTTTGATTGATTTGAGCAATAAACTTAACCAAACTCAACCTAAATCCACTCTTTGTACACACACTCACACACCCTATGGATGAGATTAAATTGCCCTTTGATATTTTTATTTATAAAAAAAAATTGTCAAAATCACTCAAGTTATAACTATTTGACTGAAAAGACACAGCTTAGGTGTGTTTGATCTTATGTTTTTCTTTCGTACCATTTATATCATTTATCATACCTATTTAAACTACTAATATTATAGTTATTTTGTTCCCACAACAAAACCTCTTTGCTTTACCTTTCCTTTTCTCTTGGAAAACTTATACACCAAAGAAATTCTATCTTTCCTTTCTCTTTTTTATATTCCTAAAAACAATTCTCAATTTTTTCTTGAAAGCCTCAAACACACTCTGAAAAACTGAAAACACTGTCGGTTCAATATCTTGTAGTGTCCACTTGAACTTGCAAATAAATATTCTTCATCTTGGTATTTGTGTATGCACTTGTTCTGTGTTGTTCTACACTGAATTATGCAAGCAGCTTGTTTATTTGTAACTCATGATTTAGTTTAGAGGGTAAGAAAAATCATAGCCATCATGAAGTTTATGAAACTAGGATCTCGTCCAGATACTTTCTTCACTTCAGAAGCTGTAAGGTAAAGACATAAACACAATAAAAATTGAAGCTTTTTTCTTAGATGGTGCATCTTCTTTTCTGTTTTATAGTTTTTATATTAACATGAGTTTCTTTTCTTTGTGTATGCAGAACAATCTCTTCTGAAGTTTCTAGTGACCTCATAATTCAAGTTAAGGGAAGTAGATATCTTCTTCACAAGGTATGTTCCTTGAAGACTCATCAAGTTTTTTTTATCAGTTGGAATTGAACTCGGTACTCCAGAGTTTATGACACTTACGCACACTGCACACCAACTACTTGCGCGGTGACTCAGGAGAAATTCATCAAGTTAATAATAACAATATTAGTTTTTTTCTTTTTTTTTTTCAATTTTGTATATACTTTTTCAGTTTCCCCTGCTATCCAAATGTTTATGCCTGCAAAGATTATGCTCAGAATCACCACCTGATTCATCTCATCACCAAATAGTTCAACTTCCTGATTTTCCTGGTGGTGTGGAAGCATTTGAGGTTTGTGCTAAGTTCTGCTATGGAATCACAATCACTCTAAGTCCTTACAACATTGTGGCTGCAAGATGTGCTGCTGAGTATCTTCAAATGACTGAGGAAGTTGAAAAAGGAAACTTGATTCACAAGCTTGAAATTTTCTTCAACTCTTGCATTCTCCATGGTTGGAAGGATTCCATAGTGAGTCTTCAGACCACAAAAGCGTTGCATTTGTGGTCTGAAGACTTAGGAATCACTAGCCGATGTATCGATGCTATTGCCTCAAAAGTGTTGAAACACCCTACAAAGGTGAGTTTGTCACATAGTCATTCAAGGAGGGTGAGGGATGATGTATCTTGCAATGATACAGAAAGTTTGAGGACGAAAACAGGAAGTAAAGGATGGTGGGGTGAAGATTTAGCAGAACTTAGCATAGACCTTTATTGGAGAACAATGATAGCTATCAAATCTGGTGGAAAAGTTGCTTCAAATCTCATTGGTGATGCATTGAAAGTTTATGCATCTAGATGGTTACCAAATATTTCAAAGAATGGTGGAAATAGAAAGAAGAATGTTTCTTCTGAGTCTGATTCAGATTCTGCTAGTGAAATAACTTCAAAGCATAGGCTTCTTTTGGAGTCAATAGTGAGTTTGCTTCCAATAGAAAAAGGTGCTGTTTCTTGTAGCTTTTTACTAAAACTCTTGAAAGCTTCCAATATTCTCAATGCTTCTTGTTCATCTAAGATGGAATTAGCAAAAAGGGTAGGCCTTCAATTGGAGGAAGCAACAGTGACTGATCTTTTAATACCTTCACTTTCATATACAAATGATACAGTCTATGATGTTGAGTTGGTGATGACAATATTAGAACAGTTCATGTTACAAGGACAAAGTCCACCAACAAGCCCTCCAAGATCATTGAAGACCTTCGAAAGAAGACGGTCTCGTTCTGCAGAGAATATTAACTTTGAGTTTCAAGAGAGTAGGAGATCTTCTTCAGCTTCTCACAGTTCAAAGTTGAAAGTGGCGAAGCTTGTTGATAGGTACCTTCAAGAAGTCGCAAGAGATGTGAATTTTTCACTGTCTAAATTCATTGCTCTTGCTGATATTGTACCAGATTTTGCAAGACATGATCATGATGATCTCTACAGAGCCATTGATATTTATCTTAAGGTAAAAAATTGTCCTAGAAAATGTTTATTGTGTTTTTTTTTATTAAGTCAATCCATTTTTATTATACCATGATAAAAATATGTAATAGAGAAGTAAAAAAGAAAAAAAATTGGCAGTACATAATTCATACTTCACTTATTCAGAATTAGTGGATAACCAACTTTCTTGACCTTAAAATATTGTCTTATTCAAGTTTTATTGGAGGTTAGGTGTAAACTGACCCACCAGAAATTTTAGCATAACTGGCTCCACATTTTGACTGATATAGTTGCAGTTATAAATTCAGGTACTTGTGATTTCATTTTATGCTAAAAACATGAAGAAAATTTTATATGTCCTTTATTCCTTCACATGAATTGATTGTGTGTCTCTTCAATTTTCCATGACAGATTTTTGTCCATTTATGCATTCACTCTATTTATAGCTAAATTCCACCTCAAAGCACTATATCATGATGTAACATGTCTAGCTGTCAAGCTCAGTTAATATATAGTACTAATAGAAATTAGACCATGGAAGAAACAAAATGTTAAACGAGGTTCAAAATAAAACAGATATGAAAAAAAACACAAACAGATAACACATAAGTTTTGATCTCAGATCAATTGTGTCTATGCCTCCAACTGTAGAGTAGCTGCAATGGCAAGCTTTAGGTTACAGATTGCAACTTGGATTTAAATAGTGCGGTCAAGTTTACAAGATTATCCCTGAACTGTATCGCCAAGAGAAACATGGACGTAAAATTTCTAGCTTGAAGGGTTGTTATGTATTAATAAAATTCATGTGTTTTGTAACTTCAAAAATGCAGGCTCATCAAGAACTGAACAAGAGTGAAAGGAAAAGACTATGTCGAATTCTCGACTGCAAAAAGCTGTCAATGGAAGCATGCATGCATGCAGCACAAAATGAGCTACTTCCATTAAGAGTTGTTGTACAAGTTCTGTTCTTTGAGCAAGCTAGAGCAGCAGCATCAGGTGGAAAAGTAACAGAATTACAAAGCAATATTAAAGCATTGCTTACGACACATGGTATTGACCCATCAAAACATACAACACAGTTAAGCACTACACCTACAAGTATACATGGTGAAGATAATTGGAGTGTTTCTGGATTTAAGTCACCAAAATCAAAGTCTTCAACACTTAGAATGAAGCTAGCTGAGGATGATGAATTAGATGAAATTGAAAATGGTTTGTCACATGATGGAATTGGAATTGGAATTGGAATTGGAAGAAACTCTAGATTTAAGTCCATTTGTGCTATTCCTACACAACCAAAAAAAATGCTTAGCAAATTATGGTCTACCAATAGAACTACTACTGAAAAAAATTGAATGAAATTTGTGTTATGTTAGTCTTTTAATTTCTGTTGGTAAGTGTAATTTAGAGTGTAACATGTCATATACTCTATTTTTGTTTATGAAGAAAGCCTTGTACCTTGTAGGAGAATCAAAGAATCTCTTAATGTATGTGCATTGTTGATGTAAACTTATAATAATGATAATAATAATAAGATTTTCTCAAACATGAGGGGAAATAAAATCTCTTGGGCAATTCTCATGTCATGAAAAGTTGATATAGGAATAGGAATCTTAGGTGTCAGTGATAAATCATGGGGCCAATGTTGCTGTGTTTGTCTATAAATCTGCAACACTTGTCTCTTGTCATTGTTGACAAAATTTTGTGGTATTTTCATGTGCCTGGCATAATTCAATACTGTAATAGTATCTGATTATATTTGTCTTTATTTATTTGTATCCACATAGATAATTAGCCTTGTCTTTATTGAAATAGTATCCAATTATTAAACAAGATTTGATTTGAAGAGTTGTTTTTGGCATAAATTTAAGGTTCAAGTTGTATTTATTGTTCATTGAATAGATGTGTCTTCTCATTGATCAATCATACTCTAAAAAGTAGTATGATCATCTGTATCAAAGATTATGTGCAATAGAAATCTGATTTGGGTACAAGAAAGAATAAGATCTGTCATTGATTAAGATGTGTTTACTTCTAAATACCATTATTTATGTATATTTGTTTAACATTAACTGAACTATGTGACTTCACTATGGTTCCTTTCAAATAAACTCTTTGACAAACCTATTTATCTGTACTGACTAACCAAAGCAAAAAGGGAAAATATTGTATCTCCCTGGGACATTCCCATCCACAATATGCTAGACTAAATTTTAAGAACAAAGCCCACTACACATAATCCACAATACACGTAGATTGTTCAAAAGCCAAATCAATATAAAAAAACCAATATCCAAATTCTAACAATCATTTTATCAAATATCTTCTAAACAATGTCACTGACAATAGAGAAATGAGAATCCATAGTCTTTTGTTCAATTTATTTACGAATCATTTCTTTGACTTTTACCGACGCATTTCGATTACGGTTGGTTTTAAAATTGGTATAAGGCATAAGCTTCATAAGTCACTTTACTTACTATGATATGTCAAAATGCACATAAAAAATTGTTCCGGACTACTCACTTATTTAGAGTATTTATTTTATCAAACACCATAGATGCATATTTGACCCAAACTAAGCTTAAACACAACAGAAACAGAGAGATCACACAAATAACAACACAGTATTAGAATTGATGTGTAGAATCTCAAAATTACATATGTTTGATTACTGTAAAACAAATTTACTTTGTCCCAAAATCTAGGTTTCACTACAATTGATATAAAAAATAGGTTTTGTATTGAGTCAAAAAAATTTACAAGGAGTTCTACATCAAACCAAATTTGATAATTTAAATATTCACGCATAAATCACTTCACTTCAAACTCAATGCTCAAACTAATTAATTTCGTTTAGATTTGCGTTTATCAAATGTTAATTCAAACACACTCTAACTAGATCATATCCATTGATGAAGAGTCATTTTAACTAGATCAAGATCAGATTCAAACACACTCTAACTAAGAAATTCGTACCGCTAACAAATTCTTTTCAACAAAAAAATAATTGAAAATATGAACAATTTAGAATTGATTCAATAAATTTTATATAAAAAATATTAACTGATTTGTAGTTGGTACTAACATCTTATAACTACTTGTAACAACTCTTAAGAATATCAAAAATAAAATGGGAGTTCTTGTTTTAATGCATTAAAATATTTGCATCTTCTCGGTGGTTACAACTCTTAATAATTTTCATGTACTCCTTCTAAACAATAAAAATAAAAAATCCATCTACAATTAAAGTGATTCTTGCAGAGAGAAATCTAATGAGTTTTGAAATAATCCCAAACTATTACCTAAGAGACAGATTTTCACAACCATACAAATCCATTAGATACTTTTTATTTACATAAGATGCTACTATTTATCAATCATCGAAACAACAAAAAAAAAAAATAAGTGAATGTTTGAACTGACGGGAGTCTAGAAACTTCAAATGTGTAGCCAAAATCACGACACATTGTGATCATCTAAAGTCACTGTCAGTCCAAACATGCACTAAATATAACACAAGTAAACAGTTAATTAACATTCAACTCAAGAAAAACATCAACTAATCTATATTATCTAATCCTTGTTAGCATCACCATTAGCATCAACAACAGAAGCATGAGTAGATGATGATGATGATGAGTCCATGCTTTTTGTCCTTAAGAGGCTAGGTGTACGATGTAGCCTACACCTAAATGAACCAGCATGTGTTGTTGGAGAGCATAAACAATTGTTCTTGTTCATACTTTGTTGTCTCAAAATACCACCTTGAATCACATCATTTCTTGATGAAAATTCAACTTTCATATCCTTTGTTGTCATCTTCAATACCTGAAAGTTTTGAAACTATATAGTATAATTGAGACAAAAAAACAATTCTTATCCTAGATTCCAATATATATATATATATATATATATATATATATATATATATATATATATATATACTCACCTTGAAAAAGGGTCTCAAAGGGCCTGAAGTTTATAGAAGAAGAATTTTCACAAATGATACTATAGAAATGTCACATATACAATGATTTAAGATTAAGATCAATAATAATATGCAAACTCAAGTTTTTCTTTCTTTCTAAGTCACGGGTATGAAAAATGTACTTATTTTAATTCCCCCACCACAACAACATTTTGATCACTTTTGGAATTAGGAATATGATTCTTTCAACTAAAAGGGACATGAAATTATATCATCAACTTTCCCTATTCAATTATCTTTTCTTTTTTCTTGTGGAGTGTTTCATTGAATCATGATGCAATAAAAAAGCTCTATTTGCAATAGGGTCCATGCAAAGGGTCCCCTACTACCCACACTTGTGATGGAATACATTGGGGTGGGTGTCATTTTACTTTTGTTTCTTGTGGACTCAATTTTCAATTTAGTATCATATCATATAAATATATCTCAATGGATAAGATGCTAGCATCTCTTTATTGAGAATTTGCAATAACGACAACATTCATCAATAATGATGGATAACAAATTTTGCCGATTGCTTCTAGGGTCGATCACCATGTACGCGACACTTGTTATTATACAATGCTAAATCGAAAAGAAAAAAAATATTATTTTGCTAAATAGGTCTTTTAATTAAGGAGATGCTTGATTTCATCAAGAATGCATTGAACAGATGAAGTTAGGGTGATCCCGGTTTGAACAGTACAGTGGACGACCAAAGAATCAACTTTAATTATGACACGTAATTGGTTGTGGGAATGTGATGTGGCGGTACTTATTTCTAGATACCGAGCTCGAATTCCACGGAAGACAAAAACTCGCTAATTTCCAAGTGGAAAAGAGGGAGCGAGATGGTTGTGAGATTTTCAAAATAATGTTTAAAATTTTCCAAGTGGAATATTTTTTTAACGTGTATATTCCAAAATATAGTGATGACTTTAAAACAAACATATCTCGAAAAGGCAATGCTATATTTTTATTATGGAGCTTTTAATCTTGGTTTCTTAATAAATGTTATTGTACAAAGTAGAAATCAAAAAGTTCAATTTCTTATACTTGGAAAGTTCAATAGAGATGACTTCAATCATAAACAATGCCTATATATTAAAGAATACAAATGCAAGGAATCCGTAGGAGTTGTGGTCTTATTTTAGCCACTAAGCCATAAGCTAATAGCTTCCAAACAACATTTTTTTAAAATTGATCGAGCTAGTAGTGTAAAATGTTAACTTTGAAATTGTTAGAATTTTTAAAATATTAGAAGTGTTCTTCCACTGGTGTAAAGTATCAACTTTGATTTTTAAAAGGTGAGTGACTTCAAACTATACAAGTGAGAATGAGAGTGTTCTGGATAGTCCTGAAAATATATTTTAACTAATAAATCATAAATCATAATTTTAAGTTTTGTAAAACACAAATATGTTTTGAAAAATTTAAAATAAAATTAACAGAATATAAACATATTTTGAAAAATTTAGTTTCGAATTTTTTATAGAATACATTTGTATTCCACTAAACTTATATAATTTTGAAATATATTTATATTTTGAAAACTCTAATTTTAAGTTTTTTAAATTATATATATATATATTTCAAAAATCTTAGGATTCGTTTGATCTACTTTTTAAAAAAACTGCATTTTTTGAAATAGGAATTCGCTTATCTAGGAAGTGACCAGCTGAAGTAAAAAAATTTCTAAATATTATAGGAAGTCGCTTCTCCAGGCAAGTAACTAATCTTTTTTTATTTTTTATATTTTAACATTTGTTATTAGTTAGGATCATAAATTAAAATTAATTTAATTATTTAAAAAATAAAAATACTAATAATAAATAAAAATAAAATAGATTAATAAATTATAAATAAAATTTATATTTTAATTATTATTATTATAATAAATAATTATTATAATTATAATTAAAAATTATTATAATTAAAATGATTAAATTAAAATGATTAAATTATATTATAAATCTAAAAAAAAATACATTAAAATTATTTAAAAAAAATACATCAAATTTGAGTAGAAGTTTGTCAAGATTACATAAGAGTTATCTCACCTGAGGGAGCAACAAAAGGTAATTCTATTAAATTAAAGTGGCTCAATGATACGTTTGACGATATTGGTGAAGATGCATCTGTATTAGAAAAACAAGCATCGTGTCGAGCATATATCCTACGTATGATCGGAGAGTTATTGATGTCTGACAAATTCAACAACCGTTTACATTTAAAATATCTTTCTTTATTAGGAGATTTAAATAAAATATCCCAATATAATTGGGGTTCGGCAGTTTTAGCTACACTTTACAAAGAACTATGTCTTGCAACTAAACCCGATGTAATATCTATGAGAGGATGTGCATTGTTGTTGGAAAACTGGGCATGGTATCGTTTGTCTTGTGTCGCTCCAGAATCTCCCAAACCATGTATATTTCCACTTGTACAAAGGTAACTATATTATTTTTATATTTTTTTTAAACCAATTGCTTACCATTTTACTAATTTTATTATATTTTTTATTTTTGTTATATTCGACAGATTTAAATCTAGTGGTTTAAATTTCGCTAAAATTCCTCATAACGTCATAGAAGGATACCGAAAAACAATTGACTAATTTTTTACAACAAATTTGATCTCTTTATTTTTTTTATTTTAATGTATTTTTTGAGATTTATAGTATAATTTAATCATTTTAATTATAATAATTTTTAAATATAATTATAATAATTATTTATTATATTAATAATAATTAAAATATAAAATTTATTTATAATTTATTATTAATATTTTTATTTTTTAAATAATTAAATTAATTTTAATTTATTATCTTACTTAATAACAAATGTTAAAATAGAAAAATAAAATAAAAATGTGTAGTTCTCCGGAGAAGCTACCTCCTATAACATTTTGAAAAAATTTCTTCAGCTGATCGCTTTCTGAGAGAAGCGACTTTCTACTTCGAAAAAAATAAGACATCCACGTAAATAAATTTTAAAATAAAGCATTTGAGAAATTAAAAAAATAAAAAGGATATTAATATCAGAAAGTCGAAAATACCATTTTCATTCATAACAAAGGCAATGTTATAATTATTTGATGTCAGTGTTTCTTTTTTCTTGCTGGTGTCGCACACTGTACGAGACGACCCAACCCAAACTTTCTTTTGTCTTACGTGCCTATGTGCGTTGAATCAGAATGAGAATGAGGAGTTTAAGAAAAAGAAAAAGAAATTCGGGAAAGAGGGGGAGTAGTAGTGTGTCTATTTGTTGTTTATTTTTTTATATATATAAATAATTTTAGAATAACTAAATTATTTATAAAAAAATTCAAAATAATTAACTCTTTTAATTTTAATTTATTTTTTTCAATTGTATCTTTAATTATTACTATTATCATTTTCAATGTAATATTTTTACTATGTTTATAATATTAATAATGTACAAATACCTAACAAAATTAATTTAATAAAAATAATATTTTATCTTTTATTTGTATAATTTTTTAATATGTATAAAATGATTATATGATCAATTATTTTGAAATGGATAGAATAATATTATGTTTTTTTTTTAATAAAATGCTATAT
>JBBPBP010009780.1:9538419-9554389 GCA_037974735.1 Cicer chorassanicum
TGAGAATTTACCTGCAAATTTTTAATTATGATAAAATGTTTCTATTATGAAGAGAAACTGCAACAAAATCCTAACTAGTGTATCCCTTAAGGACACTTGTTAAAGAAAAAATATAGAAATTTTATCTTAAAAAACACATTTTTATAGACTTTTTAACATTTTAAATAAACAAGTTTCAATAAAATATTTCTATATTTAATCGCTTAAAAGGTGCCTCAAAGACAATCATTAGAATTTCCTTAATTCAAATTGATTCTATTTTTTTTTTTTTTTTATAGAATTGATTATAATCTCTTTTAGTATTTAATTTATATGGATATTTTGTATAAATTAAGTATTTTCGCATGATAATGTAAAGAGTAAATATCCACCGATCAACTTCAATGATTTGATTTGGTGGGTAAAAGACAGACATTGAAATTACAAGTTCGAATTTGATTTTCACTAGCTAGTGTCATTGTAGGGAAATAAATATAAATTACTTTATAATTGATAAATAAACTTTAAAGTCTTTATCTTCTTTTTCTCTAATTTTTTTTTTAAAAAAAAAGAGTAAAGATTTTTCATCTATAGAACAACATATTATTAGATCATATTGGTGCGTACAAGAATTGTTTACCTTTATTTTATCTACTTTTACCTACATTTCTCTTGGGATTGGATCCTCTCCGATGAATAGAGAGTCAAGTGAAATATAAGCGTTACAAAAATAAAAAATATATTTTTTAAATATTAAAAATATAAATCAAATATATAGATTACTGCGCATGAAAAACATTATGAAATTCATCGGAGTGAATTCAATTCCCTTTCTCTTTATCTCTGTCTACATTTGCCTTATATTTATCTTGTAATTCTCTCTCTATTCTAAACATCAATCTCTCTTATTTTATCACAAAATTTACCTAAAATTACTTTTAAAAGTACAAAGATCGAGAATCCAAAATCATATAAGTGCAAAGTTCTTCCTTTAAAAATATCTACATTGATTTGTTTTGATTTGATCTAATTTATTACACCACTAATTAACATAAATAAACTTGTATCATCTCAACTAAATACCTTTGGATCAAAAGATCAGAGGAAGTAAACACAGTTTGTGGTTGAAATAGTTTCTCCGCAGACCTACCTCCAAAATCAAGAACAATATATGCATGGCTTGCCAAACTAACTACAATTATTCAATATACCCTTTTAAATCTAATTCAATATACTCTTGTACTTAGCTATATTTAACTGGTCCAGAGTCATATTATTGTTTGTAAATATAGGGACCACGTTGATGGCAATTGAATTTTAAGCTATTATTAGCCTATTAATTAATACTTTTATAACCAACGATGACATATTGGTTTTGTATGTAATCATATAATCACAATCGGATATGAATATCATAGTTCGGAAATCCACAATTTTTAAAAAAAATCTGTATTGGTTATTGTTTCAGATTTTAAAAAATAAATTTAAAAAATTATCCTTTTAAATAAATTTATTATTGATTTTTATTTATTCAAAATCTATAATATTTTAATAAATTAAATAAAGAGATTAAAAACAAAAGACGATATGTTAAATTAAAAGAAACTCGCAATACAACATAAAGTCAAAACAAAATCAACATTGTCAGATAATATTATTATATATTAGTAGTAATGGTATTTTAGATATTTCCATTATCATGTATATATACTCATGGTAACTCTATTGACTCAAGCTTTTGTTCGTTCTTCATAAAACTCTAGAGATGTTGTTTCTCTTCTCCCTCTTTTCTATGTTTATTATTGTTAACATGGTATCAAAAAACTTTTATTGATTTTGGAATCTATTGCAAAGTGGTCCACATCTTAGTTGATTTTTTAACGACCCGTTTTGCGGTCGGTACCGATTTGCTTCCTTCGTTTCCGACCTGATTCTACCTCTCTGTTCCTAGAGCAATTATGCTCTTCAGTTTCTGGCGTGCTTCTGCTCTTCTGTTTTGGACGTGGCTTTGCTCTTCTGTTTTCGACACGATTTTGTTTGATTCTTGATTGACTTTGCTATTGATAGGTTATCCCTAATTTCTTTTGTTTCAGAGATTGTGTTTGTCGTATTTTCCTGTCATTATTTGTTATGGATGGTGCTAAGGATGACTTTCTTCAAGCTGTTAGTGTCCACCTCAATGGACAAAATTACTTTTATTGAAATTATGTGATTTTTTTTTATTGGAAACGATATATGGTGTTATGTTTATGGAACTTATGTGAAGCCTACAGATAAAAAGGATTAAGTTAAATATGCGAAAGATTTGAAAACATGGAATATTAGTATTTCAAAAATTATTACTTGGATTAATAATTCTGTTGAGCTGTCTAAAGGCGTGCAACTAGCAAAATATGATAATGCTAAGAGATTTGGGATCACCTGAAACGTTTGTATGTTCAATCTAACTTTGCAAAACATTATTAGTTGGCTCTTATGGAATCAACTGAGTTGAAAGTTGTCAAAACGTACATCGATCATAAAGAAGAGCAACGTCTGGTTTGGTTTCTGGTTGCTATTCTTGATGATTTTGAGGGTCTTCGTGGGGGTATTTTGCATCGTTTTCCTCTTCCTACTGTTGAATCAGTAGTTAGGGTCCATCACCCGTTCTCACCAAAGGTGGGTCTAGATATTATGTTTCGTTTATTGATGATTACACTCGTTATTGTTTAGTTACCTTATGAAAAATCGGTCTAAATTTTTTGACATTTATCATATGTTTCGTGTTATGGTCAAGACTCAACATAATGTTGTTATAAAGTATTTTCGCTGTGATTTAGGTGGTGAATATACCTCTCATAAATTTTTTGAATTACTTGCTTATGTTGGCACCCTCTACCAGTCATCTTGTACTGATACTCCTTAACAAAATGGATTTGCTGAAAGGAAACACTATCATTTTATTGAGACTGCTCGTTCCGTTTTGTTGTTTGCTTCGGTTCCCAGTGAGTTTTGGGGAGAAGCAATTCTTACTATTGTTCATGCTATTAATAGAATTCCTTCATTTGTCATATCAGGTTTGTCTCCCTTTGAAAAATTGTAGGCTTTTATCCCTTATTACTATTCTTTGAAAGTCTTTGGTTCTACTTGTTTTGTTCTTCGTTCACAAGTAGAGCATAGTAAGTTGTCTTCTCATTCAGACCCTTGTGTTTTTCTTGGTTATGGGGATGGTTAAAAGGGCTATTTTGTTATTATTCTCATACAAAAAACTTTATGTTTCTCATAATGTTGTTTTTCTTGAGCACGTCTCTTTTTGCTTTGTTTCCTCTGATTCTCAAATTACTAAAAGCTCAAAACTAACCCATATTGATCTATTTGGTCCTAATGATAATGCTTCTAGTGATTGTAATGTTGAAAATTGTAGGACCAATATTATTACTACAGATGATGACATCCCTCTTGTCCCCCTGGTTGTCCAACTACCTCATGCGATTGTTGATCCTCCTCGTTACCCCTTTCATCACCGTAAGTCTACTCAGTTACCTGATTATGTATATTCCACTTACTCAGCTTCATTTGCTTCTTTCTTAACCTATATTCACAGTTTGTCTAAGCCATCATCCTATAAATAAGTTATTATTGATCCTCTTTGACAACATGTAATGGCAGAAGAATTCTCTACATTGCACAAAATAGATACTTGGAAATTAGTACATCTTCTTCCTATAAAACGTGCTATTGAGTCTCGTTGGGTATACAAGATAAAAACTAAGTCTGATGGGTCGGTTGAGCACTACAAAGCACGTCTTGTTTATAAGGGATTTTCTCAACAATATGGTATGAATTATGAAGAAACTTTTGCTCTTGTAGCCAAGATGACCACTATCCGTACTCTTTGTCAATGACATATTTCTCAAATGGATGTCAAAAATGTTTTTTTTTTTTTTAATGGGGAGCTTCATTAAGAAGTCTATATGGTCCCTCCACAAGGAGTTTCTCATAATCAAGGGAAAACATGTAAGCTAAAAAAGGCTCTCTATGGTCTTAAATAGACTCCTCGAGCTTGGTTTGAGAAATTTTCTAATGTGATCACTTCTCTTGGTTTTTGCTCTAGTGAACATAATTCTGTAGTTTTTATAAGGTCCGCCACCTATGGTCGCATTATACTTTCTTTGTATGTTGGTGATGTTAGTGGAATCAATGAGTTGAAATTGCAGTTAGCCAAACAGATTGAGATGAAGGACTTGGGAACTCTTCGCTATTTCTTGGGGATTGAAGTTGCCTACTCTCCTAGAGGCTACTTTCTTTCTCAATCCAAGTACATTGCCAACATTCTTGACGATGCTCTTTATTCTAATACTAGAACAGCAAATACTCCTCTTGAGTTGAATATGAAATATGCTCCCTCGGATGGTGTTCCTTTACCAGATCCAGCTTTGTACCGTAATTTGGTTGGCTGCTTGGTGTATCTTACATTTACCAGACCTGATATTGATTATGTTGTTCATGTTGTCAGTCAGTTTGTTGTCTCATCCACTACAGTACATTGGGCAACAATTCTTCGTTATCTTCGAGTAACTCAATTTCAAAGTCTTCTTTTTCCATCGTCGTCCTCATTGGAGTTACGTGCTTATTCTGATGCTGATTGAAATGGTGACATCACAGATCGTAAGTCCACCATAGGGTTTTATATCTTTCTTGGAGACTCTCTTATTTCTTGGAAGAGTAAGAAACAATACATTGTCTTTCGCTCTTCTACAGAAGCTAAGTATCGTACTATGACATCTACTACTACTGAAATAATTTGGTTGCGTTGACTTTTGTCTGATATGGGTATCGTTTTTTTTCTTTCTTCTAAGCCAACTCCGATGCACGACGATAACAAGAGTGCTATTCAAATTGTTCATAATTCAATCTTTCATGAACACACCAAGCACATTGAGATTGATTGTAATCTTACTCGTCATCATTTTTAGCATGGAACCATTACTCTATCGTTTGTCTTTTAATTTATTCCTTACAGATTGCTGATTTATTCACAAAGATGCATTCCATTAAACTTTTTCTTTTTTTAGTTGACAAACTCTCGATGCTCCATGTTAATGCATTGTGAGTTTAAGAGGAGATGTTAGATAATATTATTATATATTAGTAGTAAGATATTTTTGACATTTTTATTATATTGAGTGGCTATTAAAAAATGCATTTAAGATGAGCAAGGCCATTTTGTGCTTGCTAAAACTGAATAGTTTTCTCCAATTTGTGACATTGATATGGGTGAAGCTACTGATTTACTTTCAGTGTTGAATTGGGTTCACGAGTTGCAGCTAGGACTTGTGGATTTTGAATTAGACTCAAAACACGTTGATCTTTTTCATAGCGAATCTTTTGATGTTAATGAGTTAGATGATATTTTGTTTCATTGTAGAAATCATTTTATAAGTTTTATAGAAACTCTCATTTTAGGTTTATTAAGATGGAATCCATTGATGTTTTTATGTTCTTACTAGAAAGATCACATATTTAATTAGTTTTTAAATTCTAATTAATGTAATTGAGCACTTTATTATGAATGAAATGCTATAAACATCCTTGTATAAAATATATTTTATAACACATTATTATGAAATTTACTGTATATTATAATTAATGTTATATACGTCACTCTTAAATTTATTATGATTTTTATTTTTATTTTGGCCAATTCCAAATACTCTGGTATGTGCCAACTTCCAAATTAACAAATATGATAATTATTGTATAAAACCGATATTATTAGACATGTTTACATTCTCCTTATCTTGTGGATTCAAGATGCAACTCAATTAGGTGCAAATTGAATTATTTTTCTTTTGTACAAACAAAAATTAAGCCAAGTGAATATTTTGATGCAACAAGAAAGGTCCCCGCATTATTATGTGAGAAAAAGCTAATGAACTTGATCATAACCAAGTAATCTACATTTTGTTAATTGAGAAATGGAAAAGGCATTAGCTTGAGAGAATTCGGTTGAAATGCAAAGATTAGTCACTTAAAGGAGAACAAATTTAGGCAAAATTTGGGGTAAGAGTGGGTATGATCGTGTGAAGCATTGCCTAATTTTCGATTTTATGTCCTTTTTTCTGATTGTGAATAGTACAAGCTGTAACAACTTTTCAGTTTATAGCTATCAATAACAGGACCTAATCTCTAATCTTCATAAACCCCTATATATGAGACATGTCCATGTGATGTTTAAATTCTTGGTTTTCTCAAACTCAACAAGGTAAGATAAATAAGCAAATCAGCAAATGTATCGACACTTGCATAATCAACATCACTAAAAAGGAAAATAAAATTAAAGTAAATAACCTAAAAAACCAAAGTTGGAGGAACAATTTCTGAGCGCCGCCACCGTAATAATCATTCAAAATCATAATCACAGGGGACTCCAAGACTTCACCTCCAACTTCCAATAAAATTTTATTTTTTAAATAAAAAATTTATTAATTCTATTAAAGCAGCTTTATCACTTCACCATCTTGCACACCAAAATATCCATCCTTTATTTGCACTGCCTTTTGTTGGGTTCCATATTCCATATTGTAATTATTAAATTAAAAGAAAATAATTTAAATTGAAAAAATTAAATTTTATATTCTTTCTATAGTAAAGTTAAAATTATGATTTAATTTATGTATATAAATAATAATTTTTTATTATCAATTATTTATAATCATTTAATAACCATTAAAAACATGTAGTAACTCTTACTGCAACTACTTCAAGTTATACTCTAGTGATTTTTTACTAAAATTATTTGTTAAAAATAAAATTTTAAGATATTAATACACTACCTCTAAAATAATATTTCTACATTTAATTTTTAAGTATGACATTTTTCTGCATTTGCTTGATTGAAAAAAAAAACTCTTAAAACAATGATAATATAATTATTATCAAAAGACCGAAATTATAGTGTGTATTCTTTTTGAACAACAAATAATTTATATTTGTTGACAATATAAAATTTTATTCCGACAATAATAAAAATTACAGTAATCTCATAAAACTTTGACAAGAAATTATAAATAAAAAATTATGATTATCAAAAGCAAGAAATGAGTACGAGGGCACATTTTTTCTTAAGCTTGTTTCTCTCATTATTTTTCATGGAGTAGTGGGAAGGAAAATATGGGAAGATGCTAAAATTAATTAACCTAGTTTCATTAAAATATGCAATCTTCAATCATATCAACTTCTTTAATTTTTACATTGGGAAAACCTTTTCAATCATAAACTTCTACACGACCCAAAAAGGCATGGTTCATTCCCCTATCTCACCCCAAAATTGTTACCTTTCTATCTCTCTTGGAAATAGCTGAAGGTAATCAATTACTACTACTGGAGTGTGCTTAGCTGTCACAAATCATAAACAATCACATTGCCACTTCCATAAATCAACATATTACTAGTAAGACACCTAAAAACACTTTAAACTAAAATGTTTATTTTTTCTTTAACCAATTTTGAATCTTAATTAGTACCAGTATTTTTTATTAATTCAATTAAAATAAAAATTACTCTTGTAATTATACAAATAGTACTTTGATCAAATAAAATTTAGAAATGTAATAATTAATATTAAGAATTTAATTTTCATACATTGTTATTATAAATAAATTTATAATATCAATATTTGATAATTATTTATAAATATAATTTTAAAAATAATTATAATAAAATTTAAATATATTTAATTATATTACAATTATAATTGATTGACAAAATAAAAATTATAAATACATATAATTAAATTTTAATATTAATATGACATGGTTATTAATTTGGATTATTGGTTTATGTACATACTAGTATTATTTTGTGTTGATAGGAGTTGTAAACACAAGAGAGGAGACAAGTGGGGTTGGGCAACAGTTGGGTTTTAAAAGTCTTGGGATGTAGGACGATAGTGGTCCAGCAAAACTAGCCCTAGTTAAGGTAGAGATACGCAAAATTCATTGGATATAAAGCTTAGTAGTAATGTTTTTTTTGAAATTTGAGATCATCTAAGGAACCTATATGGATCCTCCATAGAATTATACTAGTACTACTGTTGAACATGATGCGATTAACAACAGACAAATAAGAAATTTGTCATCATGTCATGCATGCACAGTTGACAAGCTTGCTTCTTAATAAGAATTGCAGAATGTATTGTACTCTATAGATCTCTACAATAGGAACAACGGATTCTGTCCAATTTATTTTTACTCATATTTTATGCATGTAAGTTAAGGTGCATTTTTTATTTGAATAAAATAATTATATATATTTTTTAATCATTTGATCAAAGATGAAATTTAACAAAAAAAATTATTCAAACCATATATACCTTCTCTAATATTTTTTGAGAAAGAAAGGATTTGAATAGAATCAATCAAATGCTAATCTAGGTAATTTTTTTGAAAAAATATATATTAATTGAAGAAAAATAATAACACTACTTGATTTCTACAACGATTTGCGAGTCTCTAAATTATCAATCTCTCCAATTTGAAACATAAATAGTAAGCGAGACGATGATAAGTTAGAGACTATTTATTTTATTGATTTAAAATAGTTTATAGAGTATTTTATAATTTATCACTAAATTGGAGAAAAGAGTTCGGTATTTTAAAAATGAAGTTGACGATTTATTAAAAAATATTAGATCAATGCAAATTGACATTGAAATGAATTAATCAAATTATCTTACTACTGAATTTAATACATAATGAGGATGATAATGATAATTTTTTTAGGTAACAATACTAATGGAATAATGATAAATTTTAATGTTGACAAAGGAGTAATGATAATTAAACACCAGTAGTTCACAAGAAAAAAAAATAAAATCTGTTAATAAAAGTTGTTTTTCTGGTCTTATCTTATTGCATAGTAGAAGACAGTAAATGATTAAATATCAATGACTCCCACAATAAAAAATAAAAAATAAAATGGTGGCTACATAACACAATCCCTCTTCAGTTGCTGTGTGCAATAACTCTCCCACAGTATAATTGGACACGAGATCACACCTCTATAAATATCACCCAAAACGCACCATATTCAAGATAGTGTACCAAAACTCATTTTCATTTCTAACTAAACTTTCATTCTTTCCTTTTCAAAATGGAAGAAGCACTTTTCCGTCTCAATGGAACATCCCCAACCAACATTCCCGAACCCGAACCTAAAAAACAAACCTCAGCCAACAAACGAACACTACGCGAAAACACCGCCGCAGGAGGCGGAGGTGGTGGTGCCATGAGGTACCGTGGAGTACGCCGCAGACCATGGGGCCGTTACGCAGCTGAAATAAGGGACCCACAATCCAAAGAACGCCGCTGGCTTGGTACTTTTGACACGGCTGAAGAAGCCGCTTGTGCTTACGACTGCGCCGCACGTGCCATGCGTGGCTTAAAAGCTCGCACGAATTTCGTTTACCCAACTTCACCCCCTCACACTTCTCCCACTTTCCCTTCCTTCAACTTCCCACACAAACATTCTCAACAAACAACCACTCACAACCGCCACGTGTCATCATGTGGTTGGTCAGAACCACACAGTGTTGAGTTCACTAACAATAGAAACCCTTCTAATTCACTCGACATGTTTCTGTTTCGTGAATTCATCAA
Source organism: Cicer chorassanicum (assembly GCA_037974735.1). Taxonomy (NCBI): domain Eukaryota; kingdom Viridiplantae; phylum Streptophyta; class Magnoliopsida; order Fabales; family Fabaceae; genus Cicer; species Cicer chorassanicum. Next base: position 9,548,037 of record JBBPBP010009780.1, read on the forward strand.
CTCTTCTAATAACAACAACGCTTCATTTGGTTCTGACCAGTTTCCTTATTCTTCTTACAACAATAAAAATTGTTGTTTGGTTAATTCTTGTGGGGGGTGTGCAAATAGCAACTTTAATGGCTCTTCTTCTACTTCTTCATTGAAGACGAACTCCAACAACGTTAACAACAACTTTGTCGGTGTTAATGAAGATTCAGAGTTTTTTCCGAGAGAGTCTTCTGATTCTGGATTATTGGAAGAGATTGTGAACAAGTTTTTACCGAAAACTAAGCAAGAGAAAAACGAGATTTCAACAAAGACAGAAACTTTTTGCAACCCTTTTGTTCCTGAAGTTCCTTTTAATGATAACACGGTTGTTTCTTCTACTCAATGGTATAATGAGGGTAAAAAGGGGATTTCCAAGAACGAGGGTTTTGGTGTTTCTTTTGACAATCACAATGGTTTCAATATGCAACAGTTTGAACCTTTTAATAATAATGGGTTTAATACTTTGCAGTCTCTGCCTCTTGGAAATGAACAGATCATGGTGAATCATGCTGAGAATTCTGTTATTCAAGATATATTTCAGTATCAAGAGCTTCTTAATGCTTTTGCAATGAGGATGCAAAATGCTTAGTTAATTTAATTATTAATTATGTATGTTAATTAGGAGAAATTTCACAAGTTAAGTTTATGTAGCTTAATTTTGCTTATAAGCATCCCTAATTCTATAGATATATTATGTTGAATTTCCTTCCCTTTGATTTTTAGGGTTTTGATGTTTCTAGGTTAAACAATGTTACTACTATGTACTTTTCCTTCTAGTAGCTACTATGTTCTGAAAAGTAATAGATTTCAATAGTATTTGGATAATCTTGTCAAAATTTCTACTTTTTATTACTATTTTATGAATGCTTTTGGGCAAACATGGTTTTAACCTTTTTCTCTACTTTATGCCTTTGTTTTTGTTTGATTTGGTTTTTTCTGCTGTGAAGAATGAAAAGGGTTTAATGAGAACGACACACTCAGAGTAAAGTGAGTTTCTTAGTTTGTCTTGAGTTCCTATATAATCATGACTTATGTTATGTGGTTGACCTTGGAACTAGAAAAGTTTGTGTCTTAATTTGTTGCATATACTTTTTTATCATGCTTTGTTTGTTTTAGAGAATGTATTGGTCTGGTTGGAGTAATGTCTGGTTGTGATGTCGTTTTCTTCTTTGTTTTGTTGTGGAGTTTATGAAGTTAGGAACAAAAAGAAAGCCTAAAGGAGAATGGTATTGAAGGTGTGTTATGGGGAAAAGTGTAGAACAGAAGTTTATGTTTTATTGTAAAGGGAGAAAATAGTGACTGCAGGGTGAGGATTTTTAGTTAAACGACGAAACAACATGCAGGGGTGAGGATTTTTAGTTACTATAGTTGGGTAGTGGCCCAAAGAATAAAATAAAATTGATTATTAAGAATGAATTTGTTTGTGAAAGTGCAAGTTTTTGGTTCGGAGTTGCAGAGGATTGTTCCATATATCAACTTTTATATACCAATATTTGGACCATAAACATTTATAATTAACTAGTTCATATATGTGTGTATTTAAATGTGCACAAATATGTGCCTTTAGTATATGATATTAAAAGGTGATTTGGTGGATATATACAACATAAAAATGGTTCAATGTGAAGAAATGAAAAAAATTAACTTGAAATTTTAATATAATCGATGATATTTTTAAAATTATATTTATTGTAAAGTAATATTTACGACTCTTCTTTTCTTATATGATTAGATAATAATTTTAGTGGTGTTAATTTGACGTGTTGAGTATTAATGGTTACATGTTACTCTGTTTTCTTATATGATTAGATAATAATTTTAATGATGTTAATTTGACGTAATGAGTATTAATGGTTACATATTAGTTTTCTATATCAATCAAATTACTTTTACTTTTGAGAAAGAAGCTATAAACATATTCTTCTATCAAAACATATGACTATAAATATTTTTTGAATGAATCTTTTTTCTTCTATAAGATAGTGAATTGATTGATTAATCTACTTTGTAAGTGAAGGAAGTTAATAAGATTAACGTGGATAAATATCAGTAGATACGTAAATAGACTTTTATTATCAATTTTTTAGAAATTATACGTGTTTAAGTGGTTATTGAGAAAATTAAAAAACATAAATTAAGACCAATTCAGACAAAAACACTCAAAGAACAATTCAAAAAATAGTCAAAATTAAAGAAGTAGTAGGACATGGGTAATTTTGCTTAAGAAGACATATGTGGTGGTTCGGTAGCATTGATATGGCCAGATAAGCATTGGTATTAAAAGTTGCGTAATCTAGCATTCGAAATATGAAAGAACTGACTATGTATTGAATCCCCATTTATGTGTATATATGAGAGTTGCACTGGCCATGGTTGTCTCTTTCTGAATGGTATTATAAATAATAAATGAAATTATTATTGGAATGCAACATGCGACGCATGCAAATTATGAAAATTCAATGTGTTAATAAATTTCTTCAAGAAGTTGGAAGGGTCTTTATTCTTTGTCTATCTTTTTTTTTTTGAAAGGTTGTACATCTTCTGTTTCTGTCTCTTTTTAATTAAAAATATTTTCAAAAAGTTTATAAATTATGTCCGGCGTGTTCATGGTTGTTTCCTTGCAAACATTTTTTTAGAAAATAGATCACTAGGGTAACACCAAAAATTGTCACTTTAGTTGCTTGGGCCTGTGTTTGAAAGACTTTTTTATAGGAGCATTACCCAAAAAACCAATAAGTACACCATTTAGCAAAGAACATTGTATTTGATAAATAAATAAAAAACAAAGAACGTTGCATTTTAGTTATTTTCTTATAAAAAAAATTTCTCCGTGAGAGTTTAATGTGTTTATAGTATTTGCACATTAGTTTCGTCAATATAGCTTCTTCTTTATCCTATATTACTTTGGCGATTACTATTATAACACAAATTTGTTAGAATTTTGAACAATTTAATGCTTTTATTTCTAATACACAATTCATTTAGATTATAAATATTTAACGGAGATAGTTGATTGTTCGAAATTAAAAAGAAAAATTGAATCAATTTATCTTGTGTTTTAATATAAAATTAAAAAGTAGTTTTGTTTCGTTTGTAAAATAGATGAGAAATATCATCATAAATTTACACACAATTGTATATCTCAAGTTCAAACTCGGAACAAAATTTCTAATCTAATCGACATTTGCCAATTGAACTAAAACTTAAAGAATAAAGATCTAAAAACTAGTTTTTTTTTAATAAAAGTAAAATTAATTTTGTTAATTTTCTTATAAGAATGACAGGAGGGGATATTTCAAAATGTTTTCTTTTTCCCTTCAAATGTAAAATAAGGTAATTTACCTTGTTCTTGCAGTGAAAAATTATAGTCGATAAAATGCCTTTGAGGTAAATATTTAGATCACTTTATTCGATTGAGATATTTTTTAATTTCAATAGATTACTTAATGGAGAGATTTATAATAAATGTAAATATTTGAGATTGAGTCACATATTTGTAGGACAATAGATAATTTTTTTTTTTTGATAATTTATACGGTTCATAAGTTAATACATGAAATACTAACATTCATTTAAAAGGTTAATATTTTTAATATACATTGACTGTGGATTGAACTTCCGATCAAATGATTCAAAAACTTAAATATTTATGACTGTCTCCCACGTGTTAGTAGGGTAAGAGAGATTTTTAAATGTTCAAACACATCAAGTAATAATCTATATTTTAAAAAAATCTATCCCTCAAATAAAATGATCCATATTAACCTCAGCGGTCTTTAATTTATTGACTACGTCATTATTTTTTTTAAGAAAAAAGAGAAAAAATAATTTTTAAGAATTTGGATCTTCTAAAGTGAATAAAGTGTAAAGTGAAACTACGTCTATATTTAATTAATTATTTAAGAGATGATTTTGTTCACTTTACTCTCTAAAATGAACCGTTCACTTTAAAAGAACCGGATCTAAGTTTTTAATTAATTATTATTATTATTATTATTATTATTATTATTATTATTATTATAATATAAAGAATAAGCTATATATATTAATTTAAATAATGTGCAAATACTATGAATACAAATTAAGACCCTCTTTACTAATTGATGTAATTTTTGTTGTTGTAGACTTGTAGTGCAAGCTCATGCCGTCGTGCCTTCACCGCTATGGTTAGTTAATATTAACCATTTTGCTTCTTCAAAAACATACATTTTTTTCCTTGTTTCCCTCTCTGGGAAAACAAATAGAATTTTTGGTTTTTATTGTAAGACGTTTGGTATATTTCTTCCATTCTTCTTTATAAATAAAAATAAATTAACAAAAATTAATATATTTGATATAAAATTTAAATTAAATATATTAATTTTTATTGACTCATATTTTTTTATTAATAGTAATGGAGGGAGTAAGTCATAAAATAAATTATTTAGGAAATTAAAATTTTAATGATTAGACTGATCATTTCGAAAAGACTTAAAAAATATAAATCAAGTGTTACAAAATGATTTTTATTGATGAATAAATTGATTTACTAATCACATCATAGAAAAACATAATAATTGATAAGCATTTTCAGAAATTTATTAAAAAAAGTTCCATTACAAGAAAGTATTAGTTAGCTATTTTCATATACGTTAACATATATTACTATTAAATAATTTGTTGGTTTTAAAATATAAACTATTTATTTATTTTACTCATAGAAATAGAATTCGATACTCGAAGTATTCTGCACATCAACCACTTCCACTTGCATTAAACTCCCGTGATTACAAATCCTTTGTTTTATTGGGACATAATTGGATAAAATATTTTACATTTATCTCAATGTCATGATGCTATTATACATGAAAACTTAACGTTTTACCGTTTATAATTTACATCCTATTTATCTCAATATCATGATATTAAAAATATTGTATGAGATTATTTAATATATTATAATATCATTTAGTTTAATAGAAGTGTTTTGTGAATTCAAATTTAATATCATGTATATAAAAGGCAACTTATATTATGTAATGCACCAACTCCTATACTAGTTATATATATATATATATATATATATATATATAATACGATAATATAATTACCTATAATTAATTTTATATATACATATGATTATTAATAATTAATATTATTTATTTTATTTTAAAAGTAATTTGTTTTCTTAGCAAATCCATACAGTACCATGTGTCGGCATTAAATTAGTTATGCATATTGGGTTGTAGGAAATATGGATTTGAAGTAAGAAGAGACAAAATTAGACATCTTATGTGTACAAAAAGAAAAAACAATATTAGACAGCTTATGCAGATTCCAGATGGACCATGGCCTATGTTATTATTAAGCAATAAATTAGGCGAAAAATGAGTACGTAAGTGATGAATATGATGATCATGAAATTATGGAAAGCTCCATATATATATATATAGGGAAGTTAGGATCTTAATTAATTGTCATTTATTCTTCCGTACTTGCTCTTATGCTTCCAATTTATTATTTTTCTCTCTAATTGAAGGTTTTTGCCGGAATTCATAGGAACAAATTCTGCCCAATACTAACAGTTTTATGAGTAGCAATTATTTCTTTTTACATTAATATAGTTTTCACACGCATCCTTATTAGATATGCTAAATAATAGTACTGGATGCTTATAAATAAAACAACTATCTTATATATATCTTAAATTTTCATATAGTTCTTCACCACTTCATTTTTTTTTATTTTTTTTTATAACATAATCAACTATATCATTTTTTTATTTTCTTTTCTCAAAGTATATATATCTTTATAGATATCCACTAAACATTTTTCTAGATAAATTAATACTCATAGATATATAGATCCGTTGCTGTTTGGGAGGAGGTGGTGCTCTTTCGTGTTTTTGAGTATCTTGTATTGTGAATCTAGTGCTCTGTAATTTTATAGACATGAATACGTGTTAACATGCTTTGATTTTAAGAGTGATTACTCTCGAATTTACTCTACTTCAAAACTCGTCTTAGACTCTAAAATTTATCAGTCCAACTGTTAAATCAATAATTTTTATTTAATAGATCAAATATAAAGTTTCATAAAATTTTAAATATATATTACACTTTATTAAGTAACTTGAATTAAATGTATAATATAATTTTAAAAATAAAATAATAAAATATTAATTATAAGATCTTATAGCTATATGTATTTAACTTTTATAATTTTTTATATGTATGATTGTGAAGATAACATAAACATATTTAATAGTTAAATTGATTAAATTTAATATCTACAATGAATTATGAAATAAAGTAAGTGTGATAAGAATTATTCGAGTCAAAGAATAT
>JBBPBP010009780.1:9567664-9588349 GCA_037974735.1 Cicer chorassanicum
AAGTAGTGAAAATAAATTGTCATAAATATCAATTGTATGTCTCAATATAGTAATGCTTCATGTGAGAAGTTATTAAGTCTAGAATTGATTAACTCATATTATAGGTGCATCATAGTATGAAAGTATCGGTCAATTTCTTGCTTTTTTTTATATTGAAAATGATTTGGATCTATTTTGAATTATTGTAAGTTGACAAATGTTCATGGAAGAAACTAATAAAAATTCTTAATGATTTTATTCATTATTTATTTTCTATTGTGATGCTTATTTGGATTTACCATAGAACATATTTAAATATGAAACTTGAATTAACAAATAGAATTCATGATGCATGCATTAGTTATAGTATAACTATGAAAAAAAGGTTTCTTTAATATAAATGAAACAAATGTTTATTTGTTAAGGAGTAGATGACTTATATGTTTGGACTCACCTTATGATATTTGATTATGAGAAATTTTTATGATCATATTTTGTTAACTTGTGGCAATATATATTTAATGCATTCAATGTATTATATCTTGAACTTTAATATATTGAAAAGAGAGTTAGAATTTTAAATTGAGATGCTTATTAAATATAGCAAAAGGTAGAATAACATAAAAGTTTGTTTATGTGATAATTGAGATGCTTATCAATTGTAAGCAATACAATGTGAAGAGATTAAATGACAAAAGAGTCATGGTTTGGTGATAGTTGGTCAACACTATCAAGAATATAAAAGGTAATCGGATGTTTGATGTAAGTCATGACTTATATCAGACTTGATATAGATATGTTATTGGAAGATTAAGTCGGTATACAAGCAATCCAAGTAAAGAACATGGGCATGCTATTAATAAAGTATTAAAATATTTTAAAGGAACAATTAACTATATTTCAATCTATAGTGGATATCCTTCAATTTTGGAAGGATATACATATGTCAGTTTGGTAAATTATGTTGAGGATCATGCTTCCACAAGTTGATTGATCTTCAACCTTGGTGGATGTGAAGTTTCTTGGAGTTCAAAGAAACAAACTTGCATTGCCGACACCACCATGACTGCAAAATTTATTGTTCTTGGTGGTCTTGCCGACACCACCACCATATCCTTCAATTTTTTGAGAATTTTTTCAAGACCAAATCATCCGATTACATACATATGTTGAGAATAAATCTCTCTCAATTGATTTTAATGATAACAAAATTACTTAAGAGATTATGATTGTGTTAAGGACTAATATGTGCTCTTGAGTGGATTTATAATAGAAAACAGGTTATTAATCATAAAGGCTGAAAGAATGAACATATGACTCAAAACCATCATATTTGCAAGCAAGAGGATGGGTTAAGCCTACGCAAGGATGGCCTCGTAAAAGCACATAATATATCCAGCATCGTACCCATGACTCTGAAACAGGTTAAAATGTCAAGATTGTAACCAAGAATGACCCAATAAAGCATATTTTCTAAAGAGGTCAGAAAGCACATTTGGACTAGTACGAGGATAGGCTGTTCTAGGTAGAGGACGGCTAGTACTAGGTAAAAGGTTGAACAATTTGTCACATCATTCTTCAAAAGTTGAATTCAAACCTTGTACTCCACGAAATCAGCCTGCTGTAGCTCACATAGTCAGAGAAATAGCCGTTTCATGTCTTGAAGAAAGAAAAAGAAAAAGGCTACATTTGACCAAGTACCTAGGAGGTTTGAACCTCAAGGTTGAGGATGGACTAACACTGTTCAAGACAGCTGGATGGCAATTTTGTAATTTCAGCACAAAGACCATTGGACTCTTTGATGCATCCTCCTCAACGGTCAAGAAGTGTTTTAACACATGGAAGAGCTGAACAAGAACTCTATAAAAGGCAGCAAGCTCTCCATAATCAAACACACACAAATATTGCAGAAAAAGATCAAAAATCTTAAGATTATCAAAAGCAATATCCATCCTCTCTTCAAACTTTCTACATTCACAAAATAGATCTTTGTAATATCTTTATAGAAAGTGTTTAAGAAAAGAGAGAGCAATCATACTCAAATCATTCAGTGATTATTCAAGTAAGGTTACTTGAAAACATTCAAAAACGTGATTGTAAGCTTGGTGAAGCTAGAAAATACACAAAGTGTAATCATCCTCGGTTTGAGGTTGATCTGATTGATTGTTAGTGAAATCTCACAAGAGTGTGAGGACTGGACGTAGCCATAATTGGGTGAACCAGTATAAAATCTGTGTGTCTATCTCATCTTATTATTTCTGCATTTAATTTGTTCTTGATTAAAGAGTTTAAATTTCCATCCTCTATCGCATCCTCTCAGAGAGGACAGAAATTCATAACCTCGTTAAAACAATTTTTAAACGCCAAAATCCCTATTCAACCCCCCTTCTAGTGATATTTAGCTCCATCAATTGGCATCAGAGCAAGGTTCTCTAAAAATTACATCTAACAGTGTAAGAGAAAAAGATCCAAAGGAAATATGTCAAAAGCTAAGTATGTTCCTGAAGGAGGATCCTCCACTAGACCTCCTTACTTTGATGGTACAGATTACTACCATTGGAAAAGTAAGATGAGATTGTTTCTCATATCACAAGATAACAACAAGTGGTCTGTTATTGAAAACGGGGATCATGTCATCAAAATCAACAACACGGATGCAACCTCCGACGAGAAACCTCAAGCACAATGGACGACTGATGAAAATGCTAAGGTACTCTTAAACTCTAAAGCTAATTTATTTCTAACGTGTGCTTTGAGCAGGGAAGAATATGATAGAGTTGAAGAATGCAAAAGCGCCAAGGAACTCTGGGATACTCTAAGGATTCATCATGAAGGATCAAGCCACGTAAAGGAAGCAAGGATTGACATGGGAGTAAGAGAGTTCGAGTTATTTGAAATGAAGGAGGATGAAACAATTGATGAAATGTTTTCAAGGTTGACAATCATACTTAACAACTTGAGATCTCTTGGAAAGGTTTACTCTGTTCAAGAGAGGATAAGAAATTTTTTAAGGAGTTTACCAAAAGAATAGAGGCCAATGGTGACTGCCATCACAGAAGCAAGAGATTTGGCCAACATGAAACTAGAGGATCTGGTTGGAACTCTAAGAGCTCACGAACCTCTGTTGCTGGCTGACAAACCAAGCAAAAAGGGAAAAATGATATCTTTAAAATCAAGCCAAACAGAAAGCTCATCTTCCAAAAGAGTTGAAGAAGCCACAAAGAAAGAAAATGCAGACTATCCTCTATCTGAGGAAGAGGATGAACTTGCTCTAATTTCCAAAAGAATCCAGAGGATGATAAATCGTAGAGGACAGGAAAAAAGATCTCCTCAAAAAGAAAAAACTGACAAAAGTCAGATTACTTGCTTTGGATGCAACAAGCTGGGCCACTACAAAACTGAGTGTCCTCTAAACAAAAAGAATTCAAGAAGATTTCCTTACAAAAACAAATCTATGATGATCACGTGGGATGATAGTGATGACTCATCCTCGGAGCAAGAAAAGGAAGAAGAGGCCAACCTCTGCCTCATGACAAACTCAGAAAATGAAAAGGTAATCATATCTGAACTTTGTCCTAATTGTGAACAATTAGAAATAGAATTTGACAATCTTTTGAATGACTCAAATACTTTATCTCAAAAATGTGGTTTTCTTAAAAATCAACTTTATGAAATTAAGAGGCAAAACGAGGAACTTCAAGCTAAAAATAAAAAATATGAACAAACCATTTTAGACTTGCAGTTATCTCATGAGAAGTTGTCTGAACAAATATCTAGTGTCAACAAAAGAAATGTCAAAACCCATCCTCCAGAAGAGGATGCAGAAAAAGAAATTTTAAAAATAGAGGTTGAAGAACTCAAAAATGATCTTACCAACTTTGTTAAATCTACTGATACTTTTCAAAAGATAATGGGATCACAATCTGGAATCTTTGACAAAGCTGGTATTGGATTTAAAAGTTCTCAAAATCAAAAACTCTATGAAAATTTTTTCGTTCCAAAGAAACAAGAGGATAGGCCAAGATGCACTTTTTGCAAAAAACTTGGACATACTTTCAAAAGATGTTATGCCAAGAAAAAGGCAGAGAACATAAAGAAAGGATGTTCATTCTGTGGTAAACATGGACATCACGAATCTGTTTGCTATCATAAAAGAAAATTCCTCACAAGAGGACGGACTAACCACCAAGGACCCACCTCTATATGGGTACCTAAGTCACTATTAAACTCATCCTCAGGTACATCCTCTGATCAACAAAAGAAAGCCATGGTTCTTGGACAGTGGCTGCTCAAGGCATATGACCGGGGATAGCATTGCTTTATTTCCTTGGAAATAAAGGATGGAGGATCGGTTACATTTGGAAACAATGAGAAAGCTCAAATAAAAGGTACCGGTATTATTGGTAATAAAAATTCTGCTAAAATTGAAAATGTTCAATATGTGGATGGTTTAAAACATAACTTGCTTAGTATTAGTCAACTTTGTAATAGTGGCTTTGAAGTTATTTTTAAACCCAATCTATGTGAGGTTAAACATTCATCCTCGGGTAGAGTTTTCTTTTCCGGTTTTAGAAAAAAGAATTTATATGAACTATATCTTGATGATTTGCCTACTGAATCTTGTTTTGTATCCATTGAAAAGGATAAATGGGTATGGCACAAACGGGCTGGACATACAAGTTTAAACACTATTTCAAAATTGTCTAAATTAGAATTAGTTAAAGGTCTTCCAAAAATTGATTTTGAAAAAGACAAAATTTGTGAAGCTTGTGCCAAAGGAAAACAAGTTAAAAGTAGTTTTCATTCTAAAAATGTTGTTTCCACAAACCATCCTCTTGAGCTACTTCATATTGATCTTTTTGGTCCTATTAAAACTCCTAGCCTTAGTGGTAAAAGATACGGATTTGTAATTGTTGATGACTTTTCAAGCTTTACTTGGGTCTTGTTTTTAAAACATAAAAATGATGCCTTTGAAGCTTTTCATTATTTTTGTAAGAAGATCCAAAATGAAAAGGGATAAAAAATTATCTCCATAAGAAGTGACCATGGAGGTGAATTTGAAAACGAATCTTTCAAAAATCTTTTTGATGAAAATGGTATTTCTCACAACTTCTCTTGCCCAAGAACCCCTCAACAAAATGGAGTTGTTGAGAGGAGAAATAGAACATTGCAAGAAATGGCTAGAACCATTTTAAATGAAGCTAATATTGAAAAATATTTTTGGGCCGAAGCTATAAATACGGCATGTTATGTTTTAAACCGTGTGTCCATTAGAAAGATTTTAAACAAAACTCCATATGAACTATGGAAAGGAAGAAAACCAAACATCTCATATTTTCATATATTTGGGTGTTATTGTTACATCCTAAATAATAAAGAAAATTTGGGAAAGTTTGATTCAAAATCTGACAAAGGATTATTTTTAGGATACTCCACTTCGTCTAAAGGTTATAGAATATATAATCTTAGGACTCAAACTGTGGAGGAATCCATGCATGTTATTTTTGATGAGTTTGATGACTTGTGCCTAGAAAAAATTGATAAATCTGAGGAAGATGAACCTTCATCCTCCAACGCACCTAGTCCAAACGATGAGGACGAGTCTGATCCATCCTCTCAGCAACCTCCACGAGGATGGAAGATAGTTACTTATCATCCTCCAGATCTGATTATTGGAGACACGGTTGATGGAGTAAGAACAAGACAGTCTCTTCGTGGAAATGAAGCTACCATGGCCATGATTTCACAAATTGAACCAAAAAATATTGATCAAGCTATGTGTGAAAAGTCATGGGTTGAAGCCATGATGGAAGAACTTTCTCAATTTGAAAGAAACAAGGTATGGAATCTTGTACCTCCTCCACATGAAAAATCCATCATTGGAACAAAATGGATTTTCAGAAATAAACTAAATGAGGATGGAGAGGTAATAAGGAACAAAGCAAGGCTAGTTGCTCAAGGCTACAATCAACAAGAGGGAATTGACTACGATGAAACTTTTGCACCAGTTGCAAGACTTGAAGCTATTCGCATCCTCCTAGCATATGCCACCCATAAAGGTATCAAACTATACCAAATGGATGTCAAAAGTGCCTTTTTAAATGGATTTTTAAATGAGGAAGTGTATGTTAAACAGCCTCTTGGGTTTATTGATGAAAAACGGCCAAATCATGTTTATAAACTCTCAAAAGCCCTTTACGGTTTAAAGCAAGCTCCTCGAGCTTGGTATGAGAGGTTGAGCTCATTTTTAAAAGACAATGGGTTCTTAAGAGGACAGATAGATACAACACTCTTCAAGAAAACTATTGAAAAAGATTTTTTAATAGTGCAAATTTATGTTGATGATATAATCTTTGGGTCCACAAATGAAAAGATGTGTGAAGAATTTGCCAACCTCATGCAAAATGAATTCGAAATGAGTATGATGGGAGAATTAAAATTCTTTCTTGGTTTACAAATCAAGCAATTAAAGAATGGCATCTTCATATCTCAAGAAAAATACACCAGAGATTTACTTAAGAAATATAACATGAGTTCAGCCAAGAGTATGGGAACTCCTATGCACCCATCCTCCATGCTACACAGAGATGATGAAGGCACTCCTATATCAGAAAAGGAGTATAGAGGAATGATTGGATCATTGCTGTATTTAACTGCAAGTCGTCCTGATATAGTATTTGCCGTGGGTCTATGTGCTAGATTCCAATCCTCACCAAAAGAATCACACCTCACAGCTGTGAAAAGAATTTTAAGATATCTGGTTGGATCAATAGATCTGGGTTTATGGTATGAAAAGTGTCAAGACATTGATCTCAAAGCTTACTGCGATGCTGACTATGCTGGAGACAAAGTAGAAAGGAAGAGTACAAGTGGAGCTTGTCAGTTCCTTGGAAGTTCTCTCATCAGTTGGTCATGCAAGAAGCAAAACACCATTGCCCTTTCAACTACGGAGGCTGAATATGTATCAGCTGCTCAATGCTGTTCTCAAATTTTATGGGTAAGAAATCAACTAGAAGATTATTCACTAAGGTACACAAAAATTCCTATCCTCTGTGACAATACTAGTGCCATTAATCTTTCCAAAAATCCCATACAGCATTCTAGATCTAAGCATATAGAAATTAAACATCATTTCATACGTGATCATGTTCAAAAAGGAGACATTGAATTAATTTTCATTGATACAGAAAATCAGCTAGCTGATATTTTTACCAAACCTCTTCAAGAGGATAGGTTCAAGGATATTTTGAAAAAATTGTCTATCATTAATTTTTCAAAAATTAATTGATTAATTGTTTTATCCTTTGTATTTTGCTGCGTGTCTCTGATTTTGGTTTGTTTAAATTATTTAATTGTCAAATGCCTGAAAGATCACATCTGATCTGTGTATATAAGGTTAAAGTTCAGAGGATGGCAAATAACCAGAGGATACATCATCCTCTTTGATGTAACGGCATTTAATAGGCCCAGTCCTTGCGTGCACGCGCCTCTTTTCCTATTGGGCCGTCCATGTGGCGCCGCCTCCTTAATCCACGCAAGCATTAAATGCTTCAACGGCTGAAACAGCCGTTTCCCAACACGCGTGCTGCACACGCATGCCTGCACGCCACCATCAAATCAATCATGAGGGCTTGCATCCTCCTAGGCAGAAATTAATCAACGGGTCTTTCCCAACGTCATCCCCTTCCATCTTCCATCCTCCTTACTTAACTCTGCCATTTCATTTGTCTTAATTTCACTCTCAGCCTAGAATCATTTTTTTACTCCTCCATTAACAAAAACAATTATGGCTAGAACTAAGATTGCTGCAAAACGCAAAATTTTCCCTCAAGCACCTGAAAATATTGAAGATCATTATTCCAGTACGGAATCTGATCAAAATAGGGAAGATTCACTTAACACCACAATCAATCAAGAGCCTTCATCCGATACAAGTCTCTTCGAATCATCTGAAACAACTTCCGCTCCTTCTATTTCACCAAAGTCCACTAAAAATCCATCCTCCTCCACATCCTCGGCCCCCATTAGAAGATCCTCCAGAATTCTTTCTGGAATTCTTTCATCAAAAAACCCCATCTCTCAAGACTCTACTGTACATCTGATTGAATCAGATGATTCGGAACAAACATTATCCAATGCGCCAACACCTCATTCATTACCTATCAAAACTCCTTCCAAATCTCCTACAAAAACTCCTACAAAAACCACTATCCTCTCCACCACTTCAAAAAATTCCAAACCCACAGCCAAAAAACCACTATCCTCTCCATCGCCAAAATCTGGCAAGACCTCTCTGTTTAATTCTACTGAACAAGAATCTATCTACATATCTAAATGGTTAAACAAATCTGTAGTTAACGGAAAGATTATTGATCTTGATGACTTGAAGGAAGGTGGCTTCAACATTGAAGACATCTTTAACCAACTGGGTTGGACGTCCTTCCTTAAGATAAATGAGCCCCAATATCCAAGATAGGTTAGGGCCTTTTATGCTGCTGCGAACAACTGCAAGGGACTTTCTGATTTAACAGTTGTTCTCAAAGGTGTCTTGATCGAAATCAATCCCGCTTCACTATGCCATATATTAGATGTTCGAAATGAAGGAGCCTATTTCTTTTCAGAAACTTGGTATTCTCAGTGCAAAATCACCCGCTCCTCTGTTTTGGAAAACATTTTCATCTCTCCATCTAAGCCACATGTTGCTTCAAATCTACTTCCGTTATGCCGCATATTACACAACATCTGCGTTCACTGCATTGTACCTCGAGCAGGAAGCTTTGAAAAAGTGACAGAATTGGATGTTCTCCTTATTCATCACTTGATCACAAGATCATCTCTGCACTTGGGAAACATTATCTTCAACTTTATGGTAAATGCAGCTGCACAAAGTCGATCAGCACCTTACGGTATGATCTTGACTAAGATTTTCAAATTTTTTAAGGTTCCGTTGGATGATGAACCTTCTGTGCATTTCAATCTTACTTTTTCCATGAAGAATGTCAAACAAATGCGTCTTCAGTCGTCTGAACCACCTGCTGCTCCCTCATCAAAGAAGAGAAAAACACGAAGCTCCTCATCTGCTGCCTCTCCAGAACAATCATCTTGCCAACCTCCATCTGAGGATACTCCCATTCAAACTCCATTTGAGGATGCTCCAATTCAAACTCCGTTTGAGGATACTCTCACTCAAATTACTCAACAGCCCACTGTGGAAGGTGAACCAAATCCCTCATCTCCTTATCATACCCCTGATGTTCCTTCACCTCCACAATCACCTATGATGCCATTTGTTTTAGTTCCATCTGAAGATCCTCCTCGTGAGGATGCTGTTCAAGAGGCTCCTCCTGCCCTTATGGAGGACGGTGAAGAACTATATTTTGATCTTAATTTGACTTATCACCACTTCTCGCCTCAAAGTCCTCCAGAATCAATGCCTGATCTTCCTTCCGATTTGCACGAATCTGATCATTTTGCCGCTGCCCCTATCTCACAAATACCTCTGGTTGTTGTTGCTGAAGAGCCATCCCAACCTCTCCCTGAGGTTAATGGCCAATTTAGTTCTCTAGATTCATTTTTAGGTACCTCAAATGACAACACTTCGAAGGACAAAGCTGGAAGCTCTCAAAATAAAAGTTCCAGCGTCAATGATCAACCCAAAACCTCCAACATAGGAAAGCCACCTAAGGATAAGGATCTCAGCAAGCAAATGAAGCTGTTGAAAACGATAAGAAAGGATCAAAAGAAAATTCTTCGCACCATGACACAGTTTGGTCTCATTCTCGAATGGGTCACCAAAAATTTGATCAATACCGTTGCTCCTGGAGAACATCCTCCTGAGCTCCCAGCTGCTGATGAACCATCCTCCTCGTCTGATGAACCATCCTCTCCTGAGTAGCCTTATCATTCCTATTTTTTTGCTGCTGCCAAATTCAGGGGGAGAGAGATTATGATGTTTTGTTATGCTATGTTTTGTTGATTATGATGTTTTGATGTCTAGTTGATTAATGTTTTGCTATCCTGCTACTATGACTATGATATTTTGATGTTTAATGTTTTGAAATGACTATGCCATTATAACATTATGGTTTGAAATATCATTATGATCTTTATTCTGTTAGATTCATATTTCTGGCATACATTCAAGGGGAGTAATAATTTTTAGAACTTAAAAATTTTAAACAAAAAGATTACTCACTTCAGGGGGAGCATAAACATTAAATCTCATCATGCATTCATATTTAAAAATCATAATCTAAAGAATTTTGTCATCATCAAAAAGGGGGAGATTGTTGAGAATAAATCTCTCTCAATTGATTTTAATGATAACAAAATTACTTAAGAGATTATGATTGTGTTAAGGACTAATATGTGCTCTTGAGTGGATTTATAATAGAAAACAGGTTATTAATCATAAAGGCTGAAAGAATGAACATATGACTCAAAACCATCATATTTGCAAGCAAGAGGATGGGTTAAGCCTACGCGAGAATGACCTCGTAAAAGCACATAATATATCCAACATTGTACCCATGACTCTTAAACAAGTTAAAATGTCAAGATTGTAACCAAGAATGACCCAATAAAGCATATTTTCTAAAGAGGTCAGAAAGCACATTTGGACTAGTACGAGGATAGGCTGTTCTAGGTAGAGGACGGCTAGTACTAGGTAAAAGGTTGAACAATTTGTCACATCATTCTTCAAAAGTTGAATTCAAACCTTGTACTCCACGAAATCAGCCTGCTGTAGCTCACATAGTCAGAGAAATAGCTGTTTCATGTCTTGAAGAAAGAAAAAGAAAAAGGCTACATTTGACCAAGTACCTAGGAGGTTTGAACCTCAAGGCTGAGGATGGACTAACACTGTTCAAGACAGCTGGATGACAGTTTTGTAATTTCAGCACAAAGACCATTGGACTCTTTGATGCATCCTCCTCAACGGTCAAGAAGTGTTTTAACACATGGAAGAGCTGAACAAGAACTCTATAAAAGGCAGCAAGCTCTCCATAATCAAACACACACAAATATTGCAGAAAAAGATCAAAAATCTTAAGATTATCAAAAGCAATATCCATCCTCTCTTCAAACTTTCTACATTCACAAAATAGATCTTTGTAATATCTTTATAGAAAGTGTTTAAGAAAAGAGAGAGCAATCATACTCAAATCATTCAGTGATTATTCAAGTAAGGTTACTTGAAAACATTCAAAAACGTGATTGTAAGCTTGGTGAAGCTAGAAAATACACAAAGTGTAATCATCCTCGGTTTGAGGTTGATCTGATTGATTGTTAGTGAAATCTCACAAGAGTGTGAGGACTGGATGTAGCCGTAATTGGGTGAACCAGTATAAAATCTGTGTGTCTATCTCATCTTATTATTTCTGCATTTAATTTGTTCTTGATTAAAGAGTTTGAATTTCCATCCTCTATCGCATCCTCTCAGAGAGGACAGAAATTCATAACCTCGTTAAAACAATTTTTAAACGCCAAAATCCCTATTCAACCCCCCTTCTAGTGATATTTAGCTCCATGAACATATACACGCTTAGAGATCGAGTTTCATGACCGAGTCGTCGGTTTAATCTAATTTAGTTATGCGGTTCAACTGACTCTAAGGGTTGACCAATAACTCTATAACCTTACTGAGTTGATGTCCGAGCCAATTTTTAAAAACATTTAATTATAACAAACTTTGAAAAAAATTATGAATTTTAGAAAATCATAATTAACAAAGTTAGATAGCATACTAAAACAATATAAAAATGCACTTAAGTTTTGGTCTATATATTTAATCACGAAGCCACCAAAAAACGTCGCAATTGAGGTAATGCATTTTAGTAAAATACGGCCTCAGAAAATAAAATAAAGTTTACTCAATTAAATTACATTTTAATAGTTAAAATAAAGTTTACTCAATTAAATTACATTTTAATAGTTTTGACACAAAAAGGATATATTATTATAGTTACATCAATGACTGTGTCTTTATTTATTATATTTTAATTAATTTAATTATTTTACTAAAAATTATTACTTTTATTTTAAAATAATTGAATTATTTAATTATTTTGTATATATTGAAGAAAATATACAAACGAAGAGAATATTAGTTTTATCAAATTATATTTATTAGATATTTATATATTATCAATGTCATATATTACATAATAACAAATATTATATTGAAAATGATACGAATAGTATTAATTAAAAAATATAATTACAAAAAATGTATTAAAAATAACAATTATTTTGAGACTATTTTTAAAATAAGTTAATTATTTTAAAAGAGTGTAACAAAAATAATGTGATAAATGAAACTCATTAGTCATTTATAATGGTACAGATAAAGTATATGCTCCTTGATGATAAAATCTCAAATTAAATTAAATAGCATGAAATGGACGGTACAAACCATATGAATATGATCTGCCTTAGTGCTTATCTCTACTCGCATACTTAGAAATGATACAACATGACAATGACTCATTTCCAATTTTTCCCCAATTTCAATGGTATGATTTAGTTTTTCTTTCGGGTGGCCCTCGAAAACATATCTTTGATGTTATGTGATTCCGTCTCCAGTTTTAACTTCTTTGCTTGTCTACCTTTCTTCACAATTGTAGCCTTCTTATCATCACTATCTTCCTCTAATACATTACTCAAACCTAAGTTACTTTCCTCAGCATTTGCTTGTGTTTTTCCTGTTACCTCAAGTATATTTAACCTGCAAAAGTAAAATCTACTCAAGTCAATAAGCCATCTTAAAAAATCTCATTCCAACTCAACCATGATTTTTCATATAGCTGCAAGGAATATATAAAAGATATTCTCAAAAGCCATACTTAAGGTGGTCACACAAAAGCTGCAACCAGTGCTCTTCGTTTAAATATTCTCCTATTATAGAAACTGCATCGACCACTGCATCAGTAACATCAGTAGGTAAATGAACGGAAAATTTGTGACATGAAAAGACCATAGATGCATTTCTAACTAGAACAAAAGAATCACTCTTACAATCAAGAGATTGGCGAATGTTACAAAGAAAATATAGGCACATCAAGTATTTTAAGTATCAATAAATAAGATAAAATCAGCTATTCTATTTAACAACCAATGAAACATAATTATTTGTTTCAATGCAATATACTTTGAAATATATTTGTCTGTCCAAAAGAATTTTAGCCTGCATTAACACAAATATGCAGATCTCAGTTTCACATGTTGCCAATGAGCCCCTCATCATCAGTGTGCATGTATACAGAGTATAGGCTGTATAGCAAAAGGCATACATCTGAGAAGGTGCACAAGCACACACTTCAAGGAATCAATTTATCCCTCTTTTCCTATTCCATATACAAAATATCTGTCTTTTCTCAATTTAATTTTAAACAGAATAAAATTATCCAAGCTAGCTGAAAAGACTGGTAGTAGAAAATTTACACATGTCTTTCTCTGATTGAACGGCGTAGTTTTTGTCCAACTTGGGTAGTGTCTGTTTTAGCTGACAAACCTAAAATACGAGAAATCAGAATAAAACCTTTAGCACCGGTGAAAAGCTTTGTAGCAACAAAACAAGAGATGTGCCAAGCATATTCTTGAAGACAAAAATAAGCTACGATGTAAACTCTATAAAGCAAGCCAAGTATTGCTCGGAATACCTATAGCAGCAATCAACTCTGATGACAAGCTATATGACACTAATGATGTGAGGTTTATGAAATGATGAAGTAGATTAATCATGTATCATGTTTCAACCTTGGTTCACATTAACATGAAAAACATAATGAGGTTAAGACATCTATCTGCTAACATAGACTAAATATTATGCCTCCGTTATGGAATTACTAAGCACCAACATAGTGTATGCTAGTTTTAGGGCTTTGAAAGTTATGCAAACTAAATAATTAGAATAATAATATGGAAATAGAAGGAGATATACACAAACCTTATAGCACAGCCAATGTAGAACCTTTGCATCATCGAGCCTAAAAAATTTTAAGGATTCAACTTCTGCATATGCACAAGGATAGGCAGATAAAGTATCAACTCTTCTCTAAGGAGCAATAGCCATGGGATTACAGAGGTTTGATCTTCTGTAATACATTTAGTTTTTCATCAATAAACAATTTCTATTTCATCTAATTTGCGGGTTTTATCAGTTATCATTACAGTTCAAGTCAAATCTTTCACGTATATACATCCCATCAGATAGCCATTCCTCACAGACAGTATTATTGAAACATTACAGAGCGAATCTATCCTATCACCTAACATCAAACTACTGATACACAGAACTGGGAGAATTAAGAAAAATATTAACAAAATGAGGTCACCATACTTTGCACTCAACCAATATAAAAGACATAAAGCCAAACATGGACTTCTCACTTTCTTTCCTCAATATCTGCCATTAAAGTACTTAAATCATAAACATGGCCAAATTCCAAACAAAGTTGTAAGTAGAACTGTAGAAGGTATAGGAGAATAGTACCTTTGACTTCACAAACTACTTGCATACAGCTCTCCACAAGGGACATTAACTGCTGATATCCTGGATACCCATCAACAAACAAGATCTCATCCAATTGTCTGAACTTGCCAAG
This sequence comes from Cicer chorassanicum, assembly GCA_037974735.1. Classification (NCBI taxonomy): domain Eukaryota; kingdom Viridiplantae; phylum Streptophyta; class Magnoliopsida; order Fabales; family Fabaceae; genus Cicer; species Cicer chorassanicum. Next base: position 9,582,247 of record JBBPBP010009780.1, read on the forward strand.
ATCATCACCTTTCTGCATGCATTTTAAAGAACATGCAATTATGCATGATACAATTTTATTCCAGGTCGTGGCACACAATTTAGACCTAATTAATCCTTTCACAAAACTCAAAAGTAGAAGTTTAGCAGACCCTGCATATAAGGTATATCTTGGACTTTGTGTGTGGATTCCGCTATGGTTATACACTTATAGCTGTAACTATTAGTGTGAGTAGACTCTACGCATGAAGTATCAGATGTGTAATTTAAACTTTATTTTGCTTCATCTGCTAGACTGCTACAATTGACCGAGGATTTACTCAAATGGGAAAGAACAAGGAAAATAAATGTCTACTGCCTTTCAATTTCCATGGTAGAAAAGAAAAAGAAAATTACCTTCATCCTAGCTTCCTCGAATATGGGCAACATTATGAAAACAGGATCAACAGGGGTGGATATATACAGTCGACCATCTGTTGGAGAACAAAATATAGTGATGATAAAAATGAAAAAAATATCTGCCAACATTATTGTTTTACTATATTTTCTTCGCAGGCGAAAGACCAAGAGACTACTACTAACTTAACAAGAGGAATCATGATGCTTACATCCAGATAAAGATAGAAAACAATATTTTTTTCGAAGTGTACGTTAGAATTTACAAGAACAAAGAATAAGTTGAGCAAAAACAAATATTTTGTGGATAGGCATATATTACTATATTAGTTGTTACTTAGTATTTTCCCCTTCATCAAGTTTGAACCACAACTTGTTCAACCCTCGGCTCAAACCAATTGAGCTACCCGCTCCCCACAATAACAAAACTTTTCGAAGAAAAGCATATAAGCAAATGATTTCATTAGACAAGAGGTTGATAAGAGAAACTAATGTACCTAAGTACAATAAAAATTAGGAGTAAAATTAAAAAGAAAAATGCATTACATCTTAGATAATAAAAAAAATCTACCTTCACTTGTATAATCTCCTAAAAACCAAGATCCATACATGTTCTTAAACCATTGAAATTCTTGAAGCAGCCCATTTACAAATAGATATTGTGTCGCATTTCCTGCCAAACAAATGAAAACATATATGAAGGATCCAAAAGAAGAGAAAGCTGAATAAAACTAAAAAGTCTCGATAAGAACCAATGCCACAATAGAAATTAATATCAAAATAGTATAACAATTTTAACAGGTGAGATATCAAATGAACACATTAAGAAATGAAGATAAACAAATTAAAATAAATCATGTGTGTGTGACAAAAATATGATAAGATTGAGAAGATTATATAATTATGAATTATGAATGGTGGATATTATTTGCGTTACCAGATTTGGGATGACGGAGTAAAATCATGCGTCCCAGAGTATTTCCATTTGTATCAGGATCTGCAACATTAACAGCAGCAGAAACATTATTGCAAAATTATTAAAAAATAATAAGAATGTTTAAAAGAATGAAAGAGTACATAGTAAATAAATTACCGGGTGCTACGAGAACCCGGGTTTCATGAACACCTTTGCACCAAGTCATAGTTAGGGGTAATATCTCTAAGACTCTAACACATCACAAACAGAAAAGCAAGATTTAAGCTTTAAACTCACAAATAAAATATTATGTTCTTCCAAAAATGTGATTCACTTCAACAATCAACCTGCACAGAAAACATATTTAAAATTAGAATTTGGATTATTAAGATTAGATGCTCTATAATTAAAATCAAATTTTACACACAAAAAAATTGTGACACCATAATATCTTTCTTCAGGGACAAAAGAAATCTCAATAAAAGATCCAAACTTAAAAACTATATGAACTCATTATTGCCATCATTATATATGTAATTTCTATTCAGAAAGAAAAATTATTACTTCTCCATAGACATATTAAAAAAACATAAAAAGATGTGCATGATTGAAAAAACAATAACATCTCAAACATAACTCTAATCAGTAGCCCTAAACAATAAAACCTAAATGGTGACAGTAGAAAACCAAAACCCCTAACACAGAAACCCTGAATCTTAAGCCAAACCCATATACCCTGGGTAATAAGACACCTTAACTCTAAAAATAACAATCAATAAGCATAAAAGACTTAATCGTGTGACTTCAACCCATCAATCATAAGTTTGTCCAATTACATATAGTCGAAAATGAAAAATAAAAATACATTTCAGTGAAATATGCTGCTCGAAAAAAAATCAGTAATTTTGAAAATTTAAAAAATCACTAAAAAACGAGGGGTAAGTCTTACCATGAAATGAAGACGATTAAAGATGTGAGAACGAGAGAAGGGAGAACGCTGGTTGTGGTGCTCCAAATTGGGCTATTAGTTACTAGGGGGCTACATGATAGTTTATAACGTTCTTTTTTCTGTTGAAATATTCTAAATCTATATACTGGTTACTCTTGATTTTTTTATTTTTAAATTAAGATAGTTTATTTAGTGGTTTCAATAACGACAAACTTATTTAATTAGTTATTTAATTTTTTTAGGTATGTTTGGTTAATTTATACTAGTAATATTTTAAATTATTGTCAGTTGATTTGGAAAAAAGAGAAAACGGAGGATACATTAGCTTTTAAGCTCTTGAAAAAAATAATATGTAATTATTTATAATAGTATTTTTCTCATTTAATTATGTTATATATATATATATATGTATCAAACACAAGATTGAATAAAATAATATTATATTTATATTTATTATTAAGGGCACATAAAATACAATATGTGATAATATTTATTATATAATTAGTATATTTTATCTATTCAATTTTTATTATATAATATCTCTATCATGCATATGCATTACATAAAATTAAAGAAATAGAAATAAAAGATCGGGCATGGTGGGGTTTATTGGTAAGATATCCTTAAATAGTCTTATGGAAGTTAATGCTTTCGTTTGGCATTGTATATATTGATTAATAAAAACATAAGTTTAATTATAATTTCAGTGATCTTTTAGTATATATTGATTATTAAATATATTGATTATTAAAAACATCAAGCGAAGACTATCATTAGATCTCTTATTCTAATGATATAATATAATGATTAATAACGTAGTATATGATATAATGATTAATAATCATAAAATTACAATAAAATTTTCTAAAATCTTAACTTTCAACTTTAAATCTTATTAAAATTATTGACTTTTAAAATAAAAGATTAATTTTATAAATAAAAAAAAAATAGAGAAATCCTAAAATTTATAATTAAGACTAAAATTTATTATTTGATTCCGTGTGAATAACGAGTATGCGAATCATAAGTTAGATTTCTTCTACAATTTCGACAGCGAAAGGAATCTTCCTTTTGAATGTTACATGGGTGGAGGGAGGTCCTTTTATTTCCATCTCCATATCATATTTTTGACATCATCTTTGGAGAAGGGATGGTTCTATTTTTAGTATCTTATTTTCATTAATTTGTCAAACTAGATTTTCTTATTTTAAAATTTTACGGTTTTAGTTTATCTATTAGATTTTGTAATTTAAAAATAGAGATGTGACATATTTTAAACGACGTGATATATGATAACATAATTTTAAATAGGGTCGTACATGGATGCGGGTCAACCCGCCAACCCGATCACCAAATCCAACTCAATCCGATTTTTACCGTATCCGAGCACTTTCGGGTCTAACCCAACTCAACCCATTGAAACCCGCTTATATTTGGGTCGGGTAATAGGTTTAACCATTTGAACCCGTCGACCCGTAAACCCAACCCGGTAACTAGTTATATTTTTTTAAAAAAATTGTTTGTCAGCCCAGCGGTCCAATAGGGTTTCAGATATTATAAATAACTGATTTTTATATGAATGTTGATCCAAGGTGTTTATGCGTCTAGCCTAAATATTTAATTTTTCTCGCAATTTATAGTTTAATTTGTTTTGCCCTTGTAATCTCGTATATGCCTAGTCATAAAATTTGTATTTAATTTTTGAATTGTCTCTTTCAAAAGAGAAATTTAATTTTTAAGTTAAATACTATTTATTTAAATGTTATATTTTGTTATAGTTTTACATCATAAAGGTATGAACGGAAAACTTATGCTTATAATGAATTTAGTTTAAATTTTTTACATTTGTTAAATACAATTTTTTTTAGTTAAATACTATTCATTTGAGTTAAATACTATTTATGAACAAAAATGATGCTTATACAAAAGCTTATGATGAATTTAGTTTAAATTTTTTATATTTAAATCTATTGAACACTTTTTTTAGTATTTTATTTGAAAATAGTAAGTACTCTAACTATAAATAAATGAAGCACTAGTGTTAAAAAATTATGGTAGCTTAGTAAACTAAAATGGTTGGTGGATTATGTGTAATGATGAAAGTAATGTGATGGACTAAGTAGCAATGCTAGCTGTTTTCTCCTCACTTTTATTATTAATATTTGTTTTTGCGTTAAGTGCTTGTATTTGAAGTTGACATTGTTTAGAATTGATGATTTTTTATATTTTATTGATATACTATTGTTGAATATATTTATGTATTTGAAAATTGTTGAATTTATTTTTGTGTGTGAGAGGTCGATGATTTTTTAAAGAATTGAATGATGTGATTGAAATTTTATAGTTTTTGAGACATTTAAGTATTAAATATATTTTCATTCAATATATTTTCCCGTAAAATAAAAAACATGTTATTATTTATGTTTAACCCACCAACCCAACCCAACCCATTTTTGATCGGGTCGGTTCGATTCAGGTTAAATGAAAAAAAATACGGGTTTAAAACTTAACCCAACCCAAAAATAATCGATCGAGTCGGGCATTGGGTTTTGTCAAAACCGGCCCAACCCAACCCACGTACACCCCTCATTTTAAATGATTCATTGAAAAATTGACCCTGTACCCTCACTTTTATCCCTATACCCCACAATTTTCTAAAAATGCCAAAAATACCCTCAATTTTATATTTTTTTTTACATTTTTACAAAATCCACTTTCACTTCCGGAAAACTATTTTCAAGAATTCCGGTACACAGAGTTTTACCGGAAAACTTTTTACAAGTTTTCCGGTACAGAAGGATGTTTCCGGAAAACTAAAAAAAAATATTTCCGGTACAGAAGGCAAAAATGTGTGTACCGGAAAACTTTCTCCAACTTTTCCGGTACAGAACGTGTTTCCGGAAAACTTTATCGACAAGTTTTCCGATAAACACCCTTATTTTTTTAAAAAAATTTAAATTGTATTATTATTTTTATATCATTTTCTAAAATTAAAGTAAAAATAGTAATATTTTTTAAAAAATTATTGAAAATCTTGAGGTGGCCGTGGCCAGTAATGAAGCTCAGTGGCTATAACTTTGCCGTCTTTACCTCTATCCCTACCCACTAAAAAAAATATAGTTAAAATCAAATGAATTAAATAAATACTAATATAATAAAAAAAATTAAAAAAGAAATCTGAAACTACCGGAAAACTTGTGGGTGAAGTTTTCCGGTAACTTCCGGAAAAGTCACTAACAAGTTTTCCGATAGTTCATTATTTCCGAAAAACTTAAAAAAAGTTTTCGGAACTAACGAAAAACTTTAAAAAAGTTTTATGGAGTGGTGTTCTGTTTGAAAAAAAAATTCCGGTAAAAATGAAAATGTTGACTTAATATATACTAGGGTATTTTAGTATTTTTACTAGTATTTTGGGGGTATATGGATAAAAGGCGGGGTTCAAGGTAAAATTTTTTGATTCATTAATTATAAAATTGCAATAAAACCTTATAAAAAATTCAAATTACTTTTAAAATTATTTATTTTTGTAATTTAATTAATAATATATAAATAATTAATGTATCTAAATAGTTTTAGTTCTACATTATGAGACATCACATGTTATATCATTTAAAATATGTCAAATTAATATTTTTTTAGTTAAAAAATTTGATAAAGAAACCAAAACTATCGAATTTTAAAATACGAGAACCAATTTCACAAATCATTAAAAATAAGAGAACCAAAATTATAATTAAGTTTTCTTTCTCTATCTCCCCTTCTTTTATGTTACTTTTTTTTTTATAGTACAAATCTATGTTACTTTTCTTCTTTTTATTAATATGTATTGACATTCTTGCCTTTCCCATGATTTAACTATTACTT
>JBBPBP010009780.1:9588843-9600124 GCA_037974735.1 Cicer chorassanicum
ATTAATATAATTCATAAAAAAAATTCAGTTTTTTTTGAATTTTTAATATATATATATATATATATATATAATTCATAAAAATATATTTCAAATAACAAAAATAATATATATATATATATATATATATATAATTAATGTAATTCATAAAAAGAAATTTTAAATTACATAAAAATAATTCATAAATATGATACATAAATAATTCATAATTCATTCAGTACCACATAAATACAAATTTTAAATTACGATAAAATTTTAAATTACATAATTTATTCATAAAAAACCACAAATTTTACAAAAAATACGATAAAATTAATGTTGAAGGTGACCTCCAGTACCACATTGCCAAGGTTTTCTCACACGTACGGGATTTTGACGACGCCTTGGTACATCACGAGTTTGTTCTTCTTCTTCTTGATCTTCGTCTTCTTGTTATTGAGGATGTTTAGGAGGAAGTGCTGTAGAAGAACTACTTCCACCTTGAGTCCAGTTGGATATTTGATTCAACGGAGTATATGCATTCCCAAAGCTTGAAATTTGAAAGCTTTGTTGACACATATTATTCAGTAACTGGGTAGCGGACTCAGGTGTATTATAACGAGTGTTGAACGTGTTATACAACAAATCCTCTTCGCTTGATGCAAAAGATAGTCGACGATTGTCTTCTTGATGTGGTTGTTGGCTGTCAAAATTAAATTGTTCCCCTGGCGTGAACCCGTAAGATTGATATGGTGTGTGGGTAAAAGTATGAGGATGTGGTGTTTGGGTAAAGGTTTGAGGAGGCGGTTGAGTGTCAGGAGGTGTTGGTATATAATATTGGTTTTGTTGTGTTGTGTTGGGCATTGATTCCTGAAAAAAATGTTGGCTAGATTGTGGTGGAGGTTGGGGTGGATTGACACGAGGATCAACCAATTGGTTCTCTACATAAATAAATCGTTTAGAATTTTGGCGAAACCAAACCACGTATTCATAACTTGGTTTAAATTCAACATTTAGAGGTTGACCATGAAGAATATGATCATCTCGTTCATTCCACTCTTTGTTCTCATTTTCGTAGAACAATGCCCAACTATAGTCAACTAGTGTATGCAAATCTACCTTATGATACTTTTTCATGTTCCTCGAGGGATGTGGAATTTCTTGAGGTTGTCCATATTGTAGTTTCACTCTATCGGTTTGATATATTTCTATTATGTAGAAACAAATCAAATATGTAGATGCATTCCATAGCCAATTGTCTTCTGGATTATCGTATGTTAGATGTAGTTAGGGCCTCCAGAGAAACTGATATATAACAAGTTTGTTAGTAATATATGCATAAGAAGAAATAAAATAATATAAATAAAGTAATGTTTTAATATATTACATCGTTAACGGTCATGTGATCAATATTTGATCGATATCCAGCGGTATGAAAACGAGGTGTATCGCCAAATTTCATACCCTTTCCACTATATCTACGAAAATAAATTTGAATGTTAGTGAATTAATTAATAGTTTTATAAATATAAAATTTACCTTTTTGCGAACGGAAAATGAGGCTCAAGATTACATATTAGTGCAAGAAATGGAATATGGTACCATGCCCAAGTTTGAAGTAGATGTGAACATTCACCGATACACATAACATCGGGTTCAGATGCACGACACAATTCTCTATAAAGTGTTGCCAAGCACGCCGAACCCCAACTGTATTCTCCCGTCTCTCGCAAATCTCTCAACAAGTGCAACCACATAATATGTACTATGTTGTGGGATTTGTCAGACATTAATATGCCGCCAATCAATTCTAAAACGTATGCTCTACAATGTATAATTATTTCTTCATTCGATGATTCGGGAGTTAACATTGAAAATGTTTCTCTTAGCCATTTTAATTTTATAAAATTGCATTTTCTTTGAGATTCAACTTGCATGACTCCTAACAAATCTAAAAAATCATCTGTCCATGATACCATAGTAGATCCAGTTACTGCTTTACCCCCAACACGTAAGCCAAGTAGCAGTGCAACATCTTCTAATGTTATGGTACATTCACCCGTTGGAAGATGAAACGTGTGGGTTTCAGGTATCCATCTTTCAACTAAAGCAATAATAAGTGAATTGTCTATTTTATAACTTTCTATTTGTGATACGTTACCAAACCCGGCTTGATGCAACAATGGACCTATTAAAGAATTTGGTGCAACGTGTTTATGGCTAAGTGATCCTAAATTTTGAGATGAATCCTGTAATAAGCAAAGATTAAAAATATATTTGAAGATATTAGAATGAGATGAAGATATATAACAAAAGATTAAAAATATAACATAAAGTATTGTATTGCTTACAAAATTTTGAATGTGGTGTAGCGCTGATCTGTGATTATCATCATTCCATAATAATGCCATTTAGATGACAATAAATTTTTTACTAAGAGCAAATAAGAAATATAAAGAGTAGAAGAGTGAAAATATAAAGAAGAGTGAAGAAATATGATCATAAACTTAGCCTATTTATAAAGAAAAAATATGTATACTTGACCAATATAATTCTATGCATGGCTTCACACAAGAAAGTACTTTGAAAATGTAAAACTCTGGACGGAGAAGACTAAATGAATGCATGGATTAGACTGGACGGATATCACATTTTTGCAAGTTCCCAACGTGGGAATATATTTTGATTCCCTCTAAATCGCCTTTCTGAATGTTGATTTCTCAAAGCATTCATTAAGGTCGCCTTCTGGAATGGCGACTTGCAACATGCAGTGTCACAAGATTGCCTTCTTGAATGGCGACTTACGAAAGCAGTGTCACGAGATCGCCTTCTTGAATGGCGACTTACCAAAGCCAGTCACGAGATCGCCTTCTTGAATGGCGACTTACGAAAGCTAGTGTCACAAGCTTACCAAAGGCAGATCCGTGTCATGCATGCAAGGATGTATCAAATAGTTGGCAGGAATACATGTATCATAATTGGTTCCGTATAAGTATGACTTATTGTTTTCATTGCATTTCATCTCAATCTCAATATCTCATTTTGATATCAATGGCACCAAAAAATATAGTTTTTCTGATTTATTAGAATGGTGAAATATGTGAAAGACAAGATATTGGTAAATATTTCAAAGTGACGAAAAAAAAGCTATTCGAGTTCATTTTGGATGCAACCTTACTTACTTGAAGAAAAAATTTGAAGCAAAGTTGAAGTTAGAAAATAAGGTGTCTAATATAATTTTTCGACACCCTGTCTCATTTGGACAAGGCCTAGTTCATTATGAATTGTTAAATGTTGAAGACGACGAAGATGTTTCACTCATGTTTGATGTTCAGAAATAGTGGCCACAACTCGGATCTATCGAGTTATATGTCACGTTTGAGGATAGTAATCCATTATACGATGTTGGTCAACCATCATCCTCAACCACACCTCACCCTGAATACCATTTTCAAAAATACAATTCCCATTGCTTATGCACTTGTGCAAGGTGAGACAGGGGGTGCTTGGAGCTTCTTTTTGAAAAATCTAAGAAGGTATGTAATACCTCAAGTCGATATTTGTTTGATTTTAGATAAACACGAATCTATTAAAAGTGCTTATAATAATCCAAATAATGGTTGGCATGATCCTCCGTCAACACATGTGTACTGCACTTGACACATTGCACAAAATTTCATGAGAGAGTTCAAGAACAAGGAACTTCAAAGAAAACTTGTTTGTATGGGTAATGATCTAATTCTTGTTAGTATATTTTCTACTTATCACTTTATCATATTTGATAATTTTACTTCGAAACCCTAAAGAAAACAAGAAGAAAGATTGCAAGGCCACATTCATTCTTCATCAATGTCTTGACACGACCATTTTGATAAGATTTCTGAAGCAAAAATTGCAATAGAAGCCTTGGATATTCTTGATAAATGCTATTCAGGTGGTGCAAAGGTCAAAAGGGTGAAATTACAAACTCTTCAGAAGCAATTTGAAGTGCTGCAAATGGAGGAACACGTGAAAGTTGAAGAATTGATTTCAAGATTGAGGAGCATTACCAATCAAATGGTTGGATGTCGTGAGAACTCTTAGAGCAGAAGATGTGTGAAAAGATCCTAAAGTCCTTACATCCCAGGTTTGATTACATTGGGTGTGCCATTGAAGAATGTAAAGATATTTCAACTCTGAGTCTTGAAGAATTGTAAGGAGCATTAGAAGCAAGAGAATTGAGAATGAGTGAAAGAAGTGGAGGGAAATCTGGAGATCAAGCATTGGCAACTCAAATAAACAAGAAAGGTGATCAAAAAAGGAAGTGGAGGAAGAATGATAAAATAAGTTCAAGAAATGTGATGACAAATCTAAATCCTCATCAAAAGGGGGGGGGGGGTGGAAATGCTAAACCCAAAGGCAAATCAAAGAACTTTGACAAGAAGAAGGTGCAATGCTATAATTGTGAGAAGTTTGGTCATTTTGACGATGAATGTTGGTTTGGAAAGGGAAAACAAAAGAAGAAAATTGAATAGGTATTGCAAGCTTGTCCTACTTTAGCCAATTGGTGCCTCTATCATGTCCTCCATTTTTGCCCCACCAAAATGAATTCATCATTTTTTTCAATATCATCCCCTAAAGCAGGGGGTAGCCGGAATGTGCTCATTACATAGGACATAATAGCTCAAAGAACATATATATTTAGGACTTCTCGTCCTGCTTATGAGAGACTTTTGCTACTCTATGAGTTGATCTTCAGCTAAACTCTATCCTTAATGAATTTGAAAGAATTTTTTTACTTCTACCAAATATTGAGGATTGTCCCAAGTATTTTCCAGTCCCTAATACCAAGAGCACACCTAAAAGGTTCATACTCATACCATTCAAGTCTTCATTCAAATTTTTGCTACAAAACACCTCTTTTTTTTTTTTTTGTTGCAAATTTATAGTTAAATCCGACGTAGCTTTGTAAACAAACAAAATATTTTTCATAGTCTCTACTTCTCTAATAGATGCTCTAAAGAATAAAAAACAGTCATCTACAAATAGAAGGTGTGAAATAACTTGGGCATTTCGACACACTTTGACTCCATGGAGGTCACCACACTTTCTGCCTTTTTTATTAACGCTGATAGCCTTTTAGCACATAAAATGAATAGATACGAAGATAATGGATCACCTTGTCAAAGACTTCTTCTTGGGATAATAGGACCAACACAACCATTATTCATTATGACATTGTATTCTACTGACACAACACAAAGCACAATCCAATTCACCCACTGATTTGAAAAAACCCAAAGTAGTCAACACCTCTCGAAGATAACTCCAATCAATGCGGTCACAAACTTTGTTGGTATCCAGTTTCAATGTGACGTCACAAACTCTACCACGGGTCTTGGTTATCATGTGATGAACAATTTCAAGTGTTGACATTGGATTGTCAAGTATGGACCTATTTGGCACAAAAGCTGATTGGTTATCAGATACACATTTATACATAACATGTTTTAATTTGTTTTCAAGAACATTTGTCACGATCTTATAAATCACATTACAAAGAGTTATAGGTTGCCAAACTTTCATGGTCTTCTGCTCATCACCTTTCAGGATCTGAGCCGTGTTGGCAATATTTAGTGTATTAGGAAATACACTTGTCATAAGCTAGGCAGAACATTCTTGAAAAATTTCACTTCCACACAAAGATAAATAATGATGATAAAATCATAGGTTCAAACCATCAGACCTCAAACACTTTTATGCCTCCATAGAAAAACAGCTTCTTTGAATTGTTCTATTAGAAAAGGAGCAAGCATCTTATCATTATCTTCCGTATCTATGACACGTGAAAGAGCATTCAAAGTAGGAGCATGAACACTTTGTGTGTGTTAATAAAGAGTAGTAAAATAGTCTCTAGTAACACGACATAACTCACTATGTTCGGTGAACCGATTCCCATTGTCACCTCAAGAAAAATAATATGATTTACCTTGCGTCTAGATGTGGCAACCACATGAAAAATTTAGTATTTAGGTCCCCTTCCTTCAACCATAATGATTAGCTTGTTGTCGCCAAAAAGTGTCTTCCCTAACTAGTTGTGTAGTCATTTGCTTCCTCAAAAAAGTAAACATTGCTGCATTTGTGTCGCTACCCAACTGACACTCTCTTTCCAAGGCTTTCCAACATTGCGTGATTTCTTGAAGAAGCTTATGACAGTTAGTTCTACCCCAAGCCGCCATATCATTAGCACAAGTTTCTAGTTTAGCAAGAAGATCTAGATAGGAGTTAAAAACCGCTATGATCGAACAAAATAATAAAACTCATTTTCAAGTAAGCATGCATTTTCAAATTTAACTGTACAAGAAGCAAAACAGGTTGGTCTTTTTCCCACGTGTCACAATAACAAAGGGTAATGATATGAAATTAGAGCTACTAGATTTTCAAGATTTGCATTGGGGAAAATTTACTGCCACAAAGAATTAGCCAAAGCAAGATTCAATCGTTCCTCCACAGCTCGAACAATTTCCAAACTCTTAAACCACGTAAAATGGTAACCATCCATATACGCATCAGTCAACTCAGAGTCGGACATGGCTTGTCAGAAGCCATTTATTAACCATTGTGCTCGATCCACTCTGCCCTTTTTGTCTTCTAAAGACCAGATGTTATTAAAATCCCCAATTATGCACCAAGGTAAATTATAAACTAGTGCAAGGTTACCTAACATATTCCATGAATCTATCCGACAATGACTCTCAGGATAGCTATAACACCTTGTCAACCGCTATCGTCCAACACTACTCTCCACCACCTCAACATCAACATGATTGGTTGAAAAACCAGTAATAACGCAATAAAAAGATGAGCGCTAAAACATGGTTATGCCTCCCTCAACTTCCTAAGAATTAAGAGTTTCATCAAATAGTTAGTTAGCTATTTATTTGTCATTGACATTAATTTAAAGCTCCTTGTCCGCTGTTCAAAAATCCTAGAGAAATTTTAACATTTTTTTATTAAATATGAATTTTTTAAATGACATAAACTCAAGATAAAAGTAATAAAAATATGGACTTAGAAATCAAATTTTGATATCACTTTTGTGGAAGAATTTTTTATAATGCTATAAACACGTATGCAAAAAAAAAACCATTCAAAAAAATATATTCAAATTTCAATAGAGACTAAAATTGCATGAATGATAACTTTGTAGGGATAAAAATCTGAACAATGTGATCTTTTATCGAGACTACAAACAAAAATAATTTTTCTTTTTATAGAAATTAAAATCTTATTTAGCCCTCAAATCAAATTTTCCCCACTCAACAAATACGTTAAAAATAAATTAATTAACATTATTCATTAATTTGTTGGAATTTTAACACTAACTAAAAATTATATATACAAGTTATAGAAAATATCAATATTTGAAGGGAAATCATGAACGGCGTACCTTTAGAATTCGAGAGAGATCGCACTTGAGAGAATACACATGAGTGATGCACTAACCTCATTCCTATATAGAATTTAGAGTGTTCTCAACAATGAGTTAACCGTATAATGAAACAACGATTAAATAGTTAAATGACTTAATGAAAAAATCTCTCATTAGACTTAATAGAATGGTTCAACGCCCATCACGATGCATTCAAAAACATAACTCAATACATATTTATCAATTGATTAGTACTTAATAACTATATACCATAATTTATATTTAATAATGATTCCCAATAATTAATTATTATCAATCTTATAGTTATAATTAATATTCTAACATAATTAACCAACTCTCCAACTAAAAACCATTACTTTGAAAACATATAGAAAGTTAAAAATAATTTAATGATTTAACATTTATAAACAAAAATTAACTCGAATTAAATAGTTTAGTATCATTTTATTTAATTTTTCATCAGAAGTTAATGTTCCTTAAAATAAAATAATAAGAGGTTTTAAGTTACCAATATCACAAGAAACTCCACTATATATGAGCACAAAATCTACTATTTATAACTTCTTATAAGTTATTATCTCGAATTGAATGAACTAACACAAAACTATTTAGTTTTAATATGATCAAAATTTTGGAAGCTTGGCCTTTTCTAATAATATATACAAGGTACAATTATTGATGGAGAATGCTAATACGAGTATAGAACCTTCATAGAAAAAAAATAAAAATATCACATGATATATCAGAAACTTAACCAAGTATATATTTCTACTTGAAATATTGGTGGAGAATACTAATACTAGTATAGAGTCACATAAAAATTATAAATTATCACATGATAAAGTAAGAAAATCAAGTAAGTATATATTTCTACTTCAATTAATAGTACAAAAATCCATAAGATCAATGTCGTCGGTAAATATTTATATCACAAAAAAAAGTAAGTATTTATTAACCACACTCTATTAGGTTTGTCTTTTTTCAAATAAGTTTTATTATTCTCATTCTTAAAATGAAAAGTAAAGCATAGCATCTATACGTGACTCAAAAGTATTTGTCTTTGCAGTTCACAAAAAGTGTATCATTATTAGTGACATTGAATTTATTCATACTTGTTCGTTTCCTCATTTGAATAAAATCAATAGTATTGCTACATATAATATGAAAAATGTAATTCAATTTTTTTTTATCTTCACACGTAAAATTAATTAGGAGGCACTTATCCAAGTTACATTTTAATTCTTTTTTTCTTCTATTTTCATTACATTCTTTTTAATTTTCTTTTCAATATTTAAAGTCTTCCAAATTTGTTGTTCTTCTAATCAATATGAATTTTGATTAAAGAAGGGTAATATTTTTGTCAAAAAAAAAAAATTAAAGAACTAAACAAAATTGAAATTAAGCATTAAATAATGTGGACATAATTTTATATAGATTAACCTATGCATTAAACAATGACAAAAGAGGTCCCTTAGGATGATGCCAAAATTTGATAAATACGAATAATAAAACTAGCACTTCACTCTCTTTTATCAATGAAACAAAATAATATTTTACAAAATTGATTAAAATAAATAATCAAAACCACAAAAATGGGACCAACCTTAGTTAATGCCATCTATCTCATGGTTTGTCTATTTCCAACCATAGATCAAAAGCAAAAAACAATGTTAGAGAAAATTGCATTTGTAATTTTTGTTATTGTTTTTCAGACAAGGCAACCTAATTCACCTTTTTCTCTTATTGATTTTTTTAGTCAAAGATAATTTAATTTAAAGTATGTCACATATTAAATGTGAATAATTTTTTTGTCATAATTCATATATTAGTTTCTCACGTTATAGGAACTTAACATCCGCTAGATCCAACTCCTAAAATTGTGTATAAGATTGTTTTGTATAGAATAAAAATTGTATGTTATTTTATAGAGACTAAATTTAATAGGTGGATATTTTATAGACTCAAATTAAACACATTTCACCCTTTTAAAAAATAACTAGCAAATTTTTATCTTATTTTGTTTTCTCTCTCTTTGGAACTCACGTTTATTTATTAAACCAACTTCTTTTTAGGAATCAAAGCAACTTATAAACTAAAGAATTAAATAAAACAATATTTCAAAGCAAAGACAAAATTTGAGAGTAAGTAACTCCTGCTGTAATTTATCCCTTGAATTTCCTAGCTAGCCAACAGGTATGATAGTAATGGCTTACTCACCAAGAGTTCCAAATAAAAGTAACAAAAATATAAATCAAGTAATTGAATTTTAAGTTTTTTATTTGTGAACGAATTTTTTAAAATATTGTAAACATGCCAATAAAAAATAATTCAAAAATATATGTTTACTCAATAACATAAACTAAAATTGTGTATAAGACTGTTTTATAGGAATTAAAAATTATATGTTATTTTAGAGAGACTAAATTTAATAAGTCAATATATTATAGACTCAAAACACATTTAACCCTTTTAAAAAATAACTAACAAATATTTATCTTATTTTGTTTTCTCTCTCTTTGGAACTTACATTTATTCATCAAACCAACTTTTTTTTTTAGGAATCAAACCAACTTATAAACTAGAGAATTAAATATGAAATTCTTTTAAAGCAAAAACAAAATTTGTGAGTACTCACCAAGACCAAATTATGACATTATTTTATAGATAGCCAACATGTATGATAGCAATGGCTTACTCACCAAGAGCTCCTTATCAAACTATCACTTTGAGCACTCTCTTTGATCAATGAAACAAAGAAATCATTTTTACCAAAATGATTAAAACCAATAATCAAAACTACAAAATAGGACCTGCCTTAGTAAATACAAACTATGTCATTGGTTTGTCCATTTGCTTCTATTGATCGATATGCAAATAACTGCTAGAGAATTTTGCATTGATGCATGATTTTATTTAAAAGGTCGTGGTTGTCATTTTTTGTTATTGTTTTTTAATCATTTGTCTTTTTTTTTTTCTTTCATAGATTTCTTTTTCAGAGATTATCTTATTTGATTAGTATACGATACTAAATACGTGTCTTTAGTCGAAATTTGAACATTTGTTTTCATTCATGGATGATAGATTTATGAGTTGTTCACTTTTTTCGTTTATTAAATATGTTGGTTTACATTTACTTATCATCAACACTCCTAATAAAAAATGACAAATATCTTGTCATAAAATATTAAAAAAATTATAAATATTTTTCTTTTTTATACTTTTGTTGAATAAAAGTAAACATACGCCTATCTATCATTGTTGCAACTCAAAAGTATTATTATTAATTTGTTCCAAATGATTACTTTAAAATTCAATAATTAAGAACCATTTTTTTTAAGTTACCTGTATCACAAGCAACTCTGCTATATCATCACAAATGGAAATACTATTAACTTAATTTTTGTAAATCAATATGTGCAATGAACTAATTAATTTACAATAATACTATTTAGTTATAATAGGATCAATATTTTGAAAGTTTAATTGACCTCTTCTAGTAATATATACAAAGTACATTTATTGATGGAGAACAAAGAAGAAGAAGAAAAAAGTTATCACATGATGAAGTCAGAAAATAAAGAATGTATATATATATATTAATTTCTACTTCAATTGTACAAAAATTCATACAATGTCTTGCAAACGGGACAAAGACTTAAGTTTATAAGAGTAAAATATTCAATTCAAATGAAAGTAAATATTTATTGCATGTGAGGTATTAGTTTCAATGGTTAAAATTTGAGTTTGTAATTTCAAAGAATATAATTCAAATTTCACTTGAAACAATTATAAAATAATCATTAGTATTACCACTATTAATGATAATTTTCTCCGCTCTAATTTTTTTTAAAGTATTTATTACACACTGTATAT
>JBBPBP010009780.1:9606076-9616472 GCA_037974735.1 Cicer chorassanicum
TTTATTTATTTATATTTTTGACAGGAGATGTCTTTTTTACTGATATGTCATTTAAATGGAGCATAACTAGTTTAGCTATGCAACATATATTAATGTCTCAATGGCATGATCTAGCCATATTCATTCTAAATTTCATGTTCTTTTATAGAAAGTAATTAAAAAAAAAAGAAAAAAAAAGTTATTACTTCAGCTTATGACTAGTGAAAATCTCTTGAATTGAATCCCCACTTTCTTTATATATACATGTATTTCAAATGCTAATCCACATCAACATAGCTCATAAAGCAAGTAGAGAGCCACAACTCAAAATGAAGTTCACCATTTCATTTTTGTTATTTTTCTTGGTCCTAATCCTCTTTGCATTTGGTGATCTAAAGGTTGGATTCTATAACTCTAGTTGCCCAAGAACAGAGTATATTGTAAGTAAGTTGTTCAAACCAATTTCAACAAAAACAATTCCATTACCGCTGCTTTTCTCCGTATGCACTTCCATGACTGCTTTGTTAGAGTAAGCTACTACCCCTCAATTAATTAATCATTTAATATCATCTTATAAATTACTACTATTACTTTGTATAGTCATAATAACAAAATTCACTCATTTTTCTCTCTATGCTCAAGGTTCAAAATAGTGATCTACATTCATAAATTTTCGATTACAAAATCATAATTTTATAACTCTTTACAATCTTAATGTGGCATTTCAATTTTTTCCATTTCCATGTTTTTTTTATTAAATACATTATGGTGAGGATTCTGATAGAATAGATATTGAATTAAACTGAAATTATATCATCGCTGTAGATAAAAAATTTCTAATTTTTCTTTTACTAAGTTTAGTTTAGTGATAAAATATTTCTAATATATAATCTATAAAAATGAATTAAAATATTGTATAAAAGTATAATTTATTCAAAATTTTATTTCATAATAAATAATTGTAACCACATGCATTTCTCTTGCCTTATGAATACTAGACAAAATATACAATATTTTTCATTAACATGCAATTTGGTTGATTTCATTGAAGGGGTGTGATGCATCCATATTAATCGACTCAATGCAAACAAAAGCGTAAGAGGATACGAAATAATAGACCACATAAAAAAATCCTAGAAAAAGTATGTCCATCATGCGTCGACATAATATCTTCAATGGAACCTAGTTTAAGAAACAAGTTGGTTGGTTTGTGTAGTATTCAAGGTAACCCAAGGGTGTCTTTGGATCAAAACACTGTCTTTTGTGTTTGATAATCAATTTTATAATCAAATTTTGTTGGAGAGAGGAGTGTTGTCTTTTGATCAACAATTCGTTTCGGATTCGATGACAAAAGAGATTGTGATGAAATTTGCTCAAAATGGGGAGAGTTTTATGGAGAGATTTGTTGATGCTATGGTAAAGATGGGAAATATTGGTGTTTTGCTTGAAAATAAGGGTGAGATTAGGAGGAATTGTATAATTTTTAATTTATAGTAGCTATAATTGGAAAGATTAATATTTATTATAACTTATAAGTCACGTTTGCTTATTGTGAACTCCCATTTTCTCGATCTTGAATCCAAGTTTGATATTGAAGAAAAAAATAGTAACTTTCATATTAGAGACTATACTATGAAATATTGTATTGAATTTAGCAATTATTTGGATTTATTCAAATAATATAATTTGGTTCCAATTTAGTAGTGCGAATGATAATATGGTATCTGAGTAATGTGCTATTACGATATTACATGTCATTATTAAGTTGAAGTGATAAAAAAAAGTTACATGTAAACAATTACTCCATTAATTTTTTATTTATAAAAGGCAATTTAATTATAATTTAATCAATGTATTTGATTTTTTTATTGATTAAATACATGAGTTTTATTCATTAAATTATAATTTAATTATTTTGTATTATAAAAAAATAACCGAAGGAAGATAGTAATATACTGAAATAATATTACTGATAAAATCGAAGGGAAACTTTTTTTTTCTCTTTCTTTTCGCCATATATAGGACCTGGATCACTATATAATCTCCATATAAATATAACGTCCCTAGAGCTGCATTATTAGCCGTCGTAGAAGATTCAATTTCTTGACTTAGGATCAACTCATATACTCATGTTTCTAAAGTTTAATATTGCTGTTAAAATTAGATGGTTAATAGAGAAAGAGTTTAATTATGACAATGGAAGATTTTGGAACAACATTGTAATGTTGTAATATATAGAGAACCAGTGCCAAAAAGTGGTAGCTGGTTCGGGGTGGGGTGTGCCCCTTTACAACTTACAATCTTATGAATTATAAAATACTATCTAGCTAGCAAGTGACTTAAGAAGAGTGGCTTAGACGACAATAAATGCAAAGTTTGGAGGTGAAAGTATCAAAATTTAATTTCCATAGTGGATCCAAAGTTTAAGTATATAAATTGTTCTAAATTAAGAAAAATATTAAGATTTAAATAGTTCTGAAAATTAAAATAGTAATAATCTATAATATTATATAAGTTTTTATAACAAAGTTGGTGAAAATAATGGATAATATTTATATATAAAATATATGATCATTTAACGTAAAACAAAACAAAGTCAAACACATAAAATTGTACGAGATAAATATAATGATAGCTGAGATGAAAGAAAATTAGAAAAAAGATTGTAAGGACAACATCTATTTTTTATTATAGGAATAACATGTTTAAAATTGTATTAAACTAAAGAAATAAATTTCCTACTAATAAAACACAAACAAAAATAAGTTATGCGGCAAGATTCTCCATTACCTAATACACGAATCCGCCCCCGCACAAAACACATTTTGAGTGGGGGATGTTATCATATTTACTTATTTTTAGTTTTGAAAGTTTGTTTTTTCACTTTGAGTTTTCTCAAAAGTTTTCAAATTTTGCATGAATTGGCTAATTTAAATATTTACAGATTCAAATTCTCCAATTTGGACATATATTTTTAAGAACATTGATGATAGAAGAAGAAACACTAGAGCTTTAGAAATTTTTTTTTTCCTTACTCATATTTTAGAAATATTTTTAAAGCCCGAAGTCATTGCAACAAAATAAAAGCCCTAAATCACTCACACAATAATGCACTTTCCAAAACACTAAAATAGTGTTCTGAATTTTTTTTAAAATTTTTAAAATGTTAGATATTGTATTTTTAAAGACTAAAATGAGTCTAATTTTTTTTACTATAAATAAATTTTATTATTATCATCAAACTCCTATCATTGATTAAAAAAAAAAAGTGCTTTCAGATAAGTCAGTATTAGTCGACACATTAATTTAATTACATAAATGAATTATATTAAAACCGAGCTATTTAATATTGGGTTGCAAATTATTAAACCCAACCCAACTACTATGGGTTACGAGGACCAATATACAAAATCGGCCCATTCTATTTTTCCTTTTAATTTTATTCATCTGTTTCAATTTTTATCTACTTTTGGTTACATTAGTTTCTCACAATTATTTAATTGTTGTGATATGATAAGATGCATGTAATTTTTTTACGGTTACATTATATATCAATTAAACACAAATATATTCCTTCAGTTGAACCAACCAAACAATTAATAATTTATAAACTTTAAAACTTTAGTTAAATTAATGTCTTTTTATTTAGTTTATATATTTAAATATGTTTCTATTAATAATTTTAAATTAGACAATAATTTTTAAAGATTTTATTATTATTGTTATTACGATTGTTTTAAAAAATTATAAGATGTTGAAATTGGGTTGGCTTGGTCAAACACAATATTTTATTTCAGCTAATTGAATTAGGTAAAAAAGATACAATTGTTTTTTAATTTTTATTTTTATGGTCTAACCCATACTAATAACGGGTAATGGATTAACCGATTTTGATAGCTCAATTGATAAAATACTATCCCTATCTTCTATGGAAGGTTAAAGAGGAAATTTATTTATTTGAATTTGACTCTTCACTCAGATATTATGATAATAAAAAATATGGTTGCTCTATTAAGGGCAAGCTTGTGAGGATGATAATGGGATGTTGTGAGTATTAGGTGACTTGTAATTCAAGTAATATAATAATTGGATGTTATAACTAACTAACTAATCAATTAGTTAGTTAGTTGGTTAGATTTCAGTCAACAAATATGCTATGAAATAAATTAGCTTGTGAGCTATGAAATAAAAAAGCCTTTTTCATCATTCTATTATTACGTTTCACTAGTTTATTTGAGTGCAAGTAACAACTATAAGTTAACAAATTGGTATCCAGAGTCATTGGTTCGATCCTAAGTAGAGCAAAAAACATGAGTGAAATGTGAGGATAAAAAACGAGTGAAGTGAAGATGAATTCAAATGAAAACAGTGGCAATTTTCCAGCACATATGCCACACTTTTATGGAAAATATTGAGATAGATGGAGAATTCAAATGCGTGCCTTATTTGAATTTCAAGAAGTCTTGGAGGTCATAGAGAAATGAATTGATGAACTTGGAGCGAATCCAACAGAAGTGCAAAGAACGACCTATAAAGAAAACAAGAAGAAAGATTGCAAGGAAACATTCACTCTTCATCAATGTCTTGACACGACCATTTTGATAAGATTTTTGAAGCAAAAATTGCAATAGAAGCCTTGGATATTCTTGATAAATGCTATTCAGGTGGTGCAAAGGTCAAAAGGGTGAAATTACAAACTCTTCATAAGCAATTTGAACTGCTGCAAATGGAGGAACATGTGAAAGTTGCATAATTGATTTCAAGATTGAGGAGCATTACCAATCAAATGGTTGGATGTCGTGAGAACTGTTAGAGCAGAAGATGTGTGAGAAGATCCTAAAGTCCTTACATCCCAGGTTTGATTACATTGTGTGTGCCATTGAAGAATCTAAATATATTTCAACTCTGAGTCTTGAAGAATTGTAAGGAACATTAGAAGCAAGAGAATTGAGAATGAGTGAAAGAAGTGGAGGGAAATCTGGAGATCAAGCATTGACAACTCAAATAAACAAGAAAAGTGATCAAAAAATGAAGTGGAGGAAGAACGATAAAATAAGTTCAAGAAATGTGATGACAAATCTAAATCCTCATCAAAAGGGGGGGTGGAAATGCTAAACTGAAAGGTAAATCAAAGAACTTTGACAAGAAGAAGGTGCAATGCTATAATTGTGAGAAGTTTGATCATTTTGATGATGAATGTTGGTTTGGAAAGGGAAAACAAAAGAAGAAAATGGAAGATGAGGCTTGTGCTGCACAAGAAGATGACTCAAATTCAGACACAATTATGTTGAAGACTACAACAAATGAAGAACCTTCTCAACTCAATTCTTGTTTCTTGATACTAGTTGCTCCAATCATATGACCAGTCATAAAGAATGGTTGGTGGACATTAACACATTAAGGAAAAGTAAGATTAGATTTGTTGATGATAGAACATTGGAGGCTAAAGGTGCTAGAAATATGGTCATTAAAAGAAAGAATGGAAAAATAGTGGTGATTGAGAATGTGTTATATGTGTCAGGCATGAAGAGTAATCTTTTGAGTACAAACCAACTGATTCAAAAGTGGTTTCAAGTGATGATAAAGAATGAGGCACTTGATATCTATGATGGGAAGAAGATGATGATGATAGTGAAAAAAGAATTGAACATTTGTCATTAATATGCAGGTTGTAGACATTCTATGTTTGAAGGCGATCAACATAGTGTAGTACCTCAATTTTGTCCAACTAATTAAAATAATTCCAAAAAATAAGTAATAATATGTTTAATAAATATTTTGCAATTATTATCATTGAATCTAAAAAATCACCATTTTATAAATCTGACTCAATTTTGAGTACATATTTATCTGAGTTCCCGTTATATTATCTTTAACATACAAATAGAAAAATGAAAAACAAAAAACAATAAAAAACCAAAAACTCAGTTTTATCTTATGGACACACATATTCATCATTTGAGTCTATAAATTGAGATCAACAAAAGAGAATTTTTTTTGTGTTTCTTTCATAAAATCATCACATATAACAAATTTGGAAAAAAAGGAAACAAAGGCGGGGATTCTGAGAAAATATGAACGAGAGTAGAGAAGAAACAAATTAACAAAAAGAGGAGAACAATAAAAAAAAAAAAACAAATAGAATCGTCTTTTATCGTCACTCACTGAACCAGTAACCATCACAGATCACCGTGCATCGCCGCCGCCTCTTTGGCAGCCACCCACATCCGCGTCAATCTCCATGTTTGTTTTCTTCTTCTTTATTGTGCCCTCTTACTAAACGTTTCGTTTTCTTATTTTATATGTTGTACTTCCTTTACTAAGCGTTTTATTTCTTTACGCACTACCTTTATGTGTACGAAGCTTCTGATTTCAAGAGAATCCATTTTATTTATTTAGAATTAAAAATAAACCTTTTAATTATTGTTATTTTATTCCTCTATGCACATTTTATTTATTTAGAATTAAAAATGAAACTTTTAGTTATTGTTATGTTAATGTATTGAAAGTAAAACTCCATGACACATCACATCGCACAAAGCGTCCAGAGTAGACTCAGTCTTTCACTTTTTGTGTGTACCAACACACCATATTTATTTTTTCATAATTCGTTCTCCATGTTATTATGACGTTAATTATGATAACTTTGATAGTTCTGAAAATTCATTTTTATTTTAATAAATTAATGATCATACGAAAAATCATTTTAAAATGGTTAAAAAGATGTGACATCTAATCGTTGAGCGGTTATAACACAAGTTGTACACTTTGATGGTTTTAAAGCTCCCCTTTATAACCAAAATAATAAAATTATTTTTAGACGGGTTAACTAGTTGTGACATTTTATTAATTCTTGAGTTTTTTAAGACACGAGTTGTACAACTCCGTTGTCCTAAAACTCGCATTTCAAAATAATTATTCAAATTAAACAAACTCTTTTTTTTGTCAAAAATATTTTTTTAAAACAAATTTTGTTTAAAAAACAATCAATACATTCGTATTTTCTCCATCACACCAGGAGATACGTAGGAGTAAGATCATACTCTTGTCAAGCACATCAATAATTTTTGCTTCGTCTATTTCTTAAACACACATTTATTTCAAAATCACATTAAAAAAAACAATTAATATTCATATTTAATAATAAAGAGATATAAATATATTTAAGTTAGTATAAATTTTTCACAATTAGTTATAGATAACTGTATTTTAACGGATGTAGTAGGGTGCTAATACATTCTATACGCATAATCGACCCCCGAACTCAATATTTGGTTTCAAAGATCTTTTATTTTTATTTTTAAGGGTTTTCCAATATTTTCCCTATTATAAAATAAATTTTGGTGGCAACTCCATTGAATTTGAGAAACACTCGAAATTTTAGGCTGCGACACGTGGTGGATGAGAGTTGGTTGTGGCACTTAAGATATGGTCATCTAAATTTTGAAGTCAGAAACAACTTGGTACAAAGAACATGGTGAATGGCATTCCTATGATTGATATTCCTAGAAGGTATGTGATGTGTGTATGGCACGAAAACAATCAAAAAACTCCTTCAAGTGACAGTTGCCAGCAAGAGCAAATAATTGTCTTGAAGTGATTCATAGTGACATATGTGGATCATTTGAGGTGCCACTCTTAGAGGTAATAAGTATTTCATAACATTTGTTGATTGGTTTATGATATTATATTAATATTGTTGCGAATAATTATATTATGGGGATAAAAGAGGTGTGTGGTTTACTTAGTGTTATGAATCTTATTAAGCGGATCTCTCCTAAGAGTGGTTGGATAGAGGTTTTCTTTGATATTATCATGATAATTCGATTTGTGGTTTCTCCAACGATTTGGGGTATTGTAGTATTTTTATTACCGCATGTTAAAGGGTTTGAAGCTAGTATTTTCATGACAATAAATATTTACTTTCTTTTGAATTAAATATTTTACTCTTATGAATTTAAGTCTTTGTCCTGTTTGTAAGAATATCTTATGGATTCTTTTACAATTTAATTTTCTGACTTCATCATGTGATAACTTTTTCTTCTTCTTTATTCCTCGTCAATAAATGTACCTATATATATTACTAGAAGAGGTCAATTAAGCTTCCAAAATATTGATCATCGTGTCTTAAGCGTTTGTTTGATTTTTCTAGGTTTGTTTATTTGAGCGACGATAAAGTGATGATGGTGAGCATTTACAAGATTTGGTGAGCAGTGATGATGTTGAGCAATGATGGATTTTGGATTGATTAATTTCATAAATTAATAATATTTTTAATTTCAGAAATTAATAAAATTGTTTTAAGCAATTTAATAGACAATAAAATGGAACATGACTCCCACAAATGCATAGTATTATTGCGCATCACTTAAATTGGTGCCATATCATACAAGAGAGTCAAATTCATGGGGAAATTACAGAAAAAAAAACACATGGGACAAAAACTGTGGATTGATTATAATAAGAGACCAAAACTGTATTTAAATAAAATAAATAATACCATCAATATTTGGAAACTTGGACGTCTTCAAGTAATATATATATATATATACAAGGTACAAATATTGATGAGGAATACTAATACTAATATAGAGCCACACAAAAATAAAAGTTATCACATGAAGAAATCATAAAATTAACCAAGTATATAATTCTACTTTAGTTGTACAAAAATCCATAAGATGTTATTTTTTTATAACAAAAAATTAAAAATTAATTGGTTCCAAAGACACATCAAAATCAGACAAACCTTAAAATTCAAAGAATGTTGAAATAGTTATTTAGGTATTATCTATTAAGGGGGTTCTCACATCGACCGTAATAATTGAACACACTCTTATAAATTTTGTATCAACTCTTTATCAAGTGAACCAACTCACAAATCTATAAGATATCAAAGACATAAATTCATACCGGTAAAATATGTAATTTTCAATTGAAATGAAAGTAAATATTTATTAGGCTAAATTGCATCTGTTGTCCCTTAACTTAATTTCAGTTAACATTTTAGTCATTTATATTTTTTCTTCTTTCGATTTGGTCATTTATTTTAATTTTAAGTGACAATTTGATCTTTTATGTTTTAAAATGTCAACAATGTTATTCTTATTTTGTGCAAAAATTCATCAAAAATTTGAAACAAAACCCATAAAATTAATTATCATCCTCAATATAATGCAAATTTCATCAAATTCATAACTTAAATCCTTAAATAAACTCATATTTTCATCTCTAACAACATCAAATAAAGAATAAAGGACCAAATCGGATGAAAAAAAACTAAAGGACTAAAACGTTAACTGAAATTAAGTTAAGGGACCACAGATGTAATTTTGCCTATTTATTAACCACTTTATTTTGGTTTCCCATTTTTTCATATAAGTTTTATTCTGCTCATTCTTATTAGCTACTACCACATGCAAACACTACACTTTTAATGAAAAGTAAAACATATCATCTATATATAGCTCAAAGTATTTGTGCTTATATGACTATTCCATTCACAAAATGACACAACTACATTGTATCATTACTATTGACATTAAATTTATCCATAATTTGTTCATTTCTTCATTTAAATAAAATCAGTATTCTGACTATAACTTCAAAAATCCAATTCAAAATATTTATCTTGACATAAAAATTAGGAGACACTTATTCAAGTTACATTTTTATTCTTTCTTCTTTTATTTTTCTCACATTCTTTTTACTATTCTTTTCAATATTTAAAGTTCTCCCAATGAATTGTTCTTCTAATCAATATGAATTTTGATGTAAGTAAAGTAATATATTTGCCAAAAAATTAAAGAACCAATTTCTTTTGAAATTAAGCATTAAATAATGTGGACATATTTTGATATAGATTTTGATCTATGTATTCAACAATGACAAAAAGAGGTCCCTTAGAATTATGCCAAAATTTGATACAAATCAACAAGTTTTTACCAACCTACCACTTTGAGCACTTTCTTTTATCAATGAAACAAAAGAATTATTTTACAACAGTTTGATTAAAATAAAAAATCAAAACCACAAATTAGGGCCAACCTTAGTTGATGCCATCTATCTCATGGTTTGTCTATTTCCTACTATAAATCAATATGCGAAAAATAATCCTAAAAAAATTTACATTTAATCTTTATTATTGTTTTTTAAATAGAGGTTCTATCCAATTTGCTATATTTATTGATTTAGTTATAGATTCCCTTTATCAGAGTATTAAATGTGAATATATTTTTCAACCGTAATTTAAATAGAGGTTTGTCATGTTGTAAGAATTTAACTTCTTCCACAAAATGTAACACTTAATTTATCTTTGATCATGCATGAGTTCACTTTATTATTGTTTTATAAATAATGTTGGTTTACATTTATTTATCCAAAAAAATTATTAATAAATAAATGACAAATATCTTGA